>CM055121.1:26328065-26750565 GCA_029206835.1 Rana muscosa
CATGGTCCGAGAAAGTCTTTATTCCAATCTTGGCTGATTGTAAGAGGGGTAAGTCTCTTTGTGTAAAAGGAGTTTCCATTCTATTACATAAGAATTCAGAGATTGTTGTTTCACAAAAATTAACGGATGCAGAAGGGAGATACATCTTCCTCAAAGGTGAATGGGCGGGGATTCATACATTAGCCAATGTATATTTTCCTAATTCTGCACAAATCACATTTTGCCAACACGTAATTGATGAACTAAAAAGCTTCGCAACAGGATGCATCGTGTTTGGGGGGGATTTTAACTTAGCTCTGAATCCCTTACAGGACACATCAGATGGCAAATCTAGTGTGTCATATAAAAAACTAAAGAAAATCAAAACACTCCTTGCCTCACTCACTTTAATTGACTCATGGCGCTCATGTAACCCAACAGGAAAGGATTTTACACACTTCTCAGCAATACACAACAAATTCACACGCATTGACTACATCTTCCTTGTTCTAATACAGAGGGAATGGTGGTTTTTAATGTTAACTATGAGCAGCAGGAGGGAAAGGGGGGGGGGCGCTGACATGGGCAGATACTCAGAGAGGGGAGAGAACACAGGAGACAGAGAGCAGGGCTGTGTATGACGGAGGCACGTACTGACTCCGGAGCCAGAGCTCAGCAGCCCTGATAGATTGGAGTCAGTGCAGAGAGGGGAGGGTAGAAACTGTCAGGATTAGCCAGGTATTTCAGGTGTTACAGGGGGCCAAATGACACAGTACAAGCACTGTGCTGTATAACATGCTTTAAGGCAGTGGTTCTCAACCTGGGGGTCGGGACCACCTTGAGGGTCGAATGATGATTTGCCAGGGGTCACCTGGCCTGTTCCTGAAGCCCGCACCACTCTGCCCGCCTTTTTGCGGCCGCCCAGTAGGGCTGTCGTTGGAGCCTGTTGCTGCCCAGCTGGGCTGTTCCTGAAGCCCGCAGCTGCCCATTTAGTTCACAGCATGGCTGGGGGGGCAGAGACTAAAGATCAGCTGACTGGTGAGGAATGTGAAGTGGGAGGGTCTGGAGGAGACCCTGGCTCCTGATTTCGGCATAGGTGTCACTTCTATGAGACACCACAAAGTCGGAGACACCGCGAGTAACACTACCTGTGATTATAGTTGCCATTAAAAGTCCCCACTACAGTTCTCAGATCAGCAGATGAACTTGATCAAGAGTACCTAAGTTGGCTGATCAAAACTCCCCCTAGCACTGTCACTCATGCCATTCCCCCCACCCACCCACCAAGGAGTAAGAGAAGAAATAAAAAGAGAATACATGGAAGGGAGAGGAAAAGAGGGGGAGGAACAAAGAAAAAGGGAGAAAAAGAACACGGAAGATGGCTAGAGAGGGATGGAAGGAAAAAAAACAAGAAATTAGGATAGAGAGATAAAGGGGAAAGAAAGGAGCACTAATGCGGCGTACACACAATCGTTTTTCATGTCATTTTTTTAACCGACGTTTTTCTCGTCGTTTTTTTTCATGTTTCCTCTCAAGCCTGTCTTGCATCCATACGATCATTAAAAAAAAAGCTTGAGCAAAGCGCAGTGACGTACAACACGTACGACGGCACTATAAAGGGGAAGTTCCGTTCGGATGGTGCCACCCTTCATGTTAGTAAAGTTTATTGAGCGACGATTCGCGCTTTTCAGCCTCCTGCTTTTCAGTCCGTTACAGCGTGACGAATGTGCTATCTCCATTACAAACGCTAGTTTTACCAAAACGTGCGCTCCCGTCTCATACTTGATTCTGAGCATGCGCGTTTTTTTCACCTCGTCAAAGCATACACACTATCGTTTTTCACGTCGTTAAAAAAAACGACATGAAAAACGACGTGAAAAAATGGAGCATGTTCGAAATTTTTAATGGCCGTTTTTCACGCCGTTAAAAATGCTCTGGAGCATACACACGATCGGTTTTAATGGCCATTTTTAAAAATGGCATTTTTAACGGCATGAAAAACGATCGTGTGTACGCGGCATTAGAGTTATGCCCCGTACACACGTTCGGAAATTCCGACAAGAAAAACGTGGATTTTTTCCGAGGGAATGTTGTCTCAAACTTGTGTTGCATACACACGGTCACACAAATCTTGTCGGAAATTCCGACCGTCAAGAACGCGGAGACGTACAAGATGTACGACGAGTCGAGATCAATGAAGTTCAATAGGCAGTTTGGCTTTTCTGTTTGATTCTGAGCATGCATGTTTTTTTGCGCTTCGGAATTGCATACAGGCGAGCGGATTTTCCGATAGAAAACTTTTTCCGTCGGAAAAATAGAGAACCTGCTCTCAATCTTTTGTTGGCGGAAATTCCGACAGAAAAAGTCAGATGGAGCCTACACACGGTCGAAATTTCCGACAAAAAGCACACATGGGCTTTTCTTTTTGGAATTTCCGATCGTGTGTACGCGGCAAAAGAGTGGTACATCCTAAAATGTACCATAAGGGGTTTTAATACTGTACGAGTGGAAGGTACTCAGGGAGCGCTAAATGTCCGTGGGTTAGGGGCGCAAATTACTTGTCTTGCCTTGAGTGCTGACAACCCACGCTACGAAAATAATTTTACTGTTAGGGGTCCTCACAACTTGGGAAATTTTATCAAGGGGTCACAGCACTAGAGAGGTTGAGAACCACTGCTTTAAGGGAACGGGATCTGTTTTTTTGTTTTTTTTTGGGGGAGGGTAAAAAATAATTTAAGGCTGACAAAAAGAATCTTTGATCCTTAGAAAACTAGATACAGTATTTCACAAAAGTGAGTACACCCCTCACATTTTTGTAAATATTTTATTATATCTTTTCATGTGACAACACTGAAAAAATTATACTTTGCTACAATGTAAAGTAGTGAGTGTACCGCTTGCATAACAGTGTAAATTTGCTGTCCCCTCAAAATAACTCAACACACAGCCATTAATGTCTAAGCCACTGCCAACAAACGTGAGTAAACCCCTAAGTGAAAATGTCCAAATTGGGCCCAAAGTGTCAATATTTTGTGTGGCCACCATTATTTTCCAGCACTGCCTTAACCCTCTTGGGCAAAGAGTTCACCAGAGCTTCACAGGTTGCCACTGGAGTCCTCTTCCACTTCTCCATGACAACATCACAGAGCTGGTGGATGTTAGAGACCTTGCGCTTTTCCACCTTCCGTTTGAGGATGCCCCACAGGGTTTAGGTCTGGAGACATGCTTGGCCAGTCCATGACCTTTATCCTCAGCTTCTTTAGCAAGGCAGTGGTCGTCTTGGAGGTGTGTTTGGAGTCGTCATGTTGGAATACTGCCCTGCGGCCCAGTTTCCGAAGGGAGGGGATCATGCTTTGCTTCAGTATGTCTCAGTACATGTTGGCATTCATGGTTCCCTCAATGAACTGTACTTCCCCAGTGCCGGCAGCACTCATGCAGGCCCAGACCATGACACTCCCACCACCATGCTTTACTGTAGACAAGACACACTTGTCTTTTTTACTCCTCACCTGGTTGCCGCCACACATGCTTGACACCATCTGAACCAAATAAGTTTATCTTGGTCTCATCAGACCACAGGACATGGTTCCAGTAATCCATGTCCTTAGTCTGCTTGTTTTCAGCAAACTGTTTGCAGGCTTTCTTGTGCATCATCTTTAGAAGAGGCTTTTTTCCGGGACGATAGCCATGCTGACAAATTTGATGCAGTGTGCAGAGTATGGTCTGAGCACTGACAAGCTGACCCCCCCCCCCACCCCTTCAACCTGTGCAGCAATGCTGGCAGCACTCATGCGTCTATTTCCCAAAGACAACCTCTGGATATGACGCTGAGCATGTGCACTCAACCTCTTTGGTCGACCATGGCGAGGTCTGTTCTGAGTGGAACCTGTGCTGTTAAACCACTGTATGGTCTTGGCCACCATGCTGCAGCTCAGTTTCAGGGTCTTGGAAATCTTCTTATACCATAGGCCATCTTTATGTAGAACAACAATTATTTTTTTCAGATCCTCAGAGAGTTCTTTGCCATGAGGTGCCATGTTGAACTTTCAGTGACCGGTATGAGAGAGTGAGAGCGATAACACCAAATTTAACACACCTGCTCCCCATTCACACCTGAGACCTTGTAACACTAACAAGTCACATGAGGGAGGGAAAATGGCCAATTTGGACATTTTCACTTAGAGGTGTACTCACTTTTGTTTCCAGCGGTTTAGACATTAATGGCTGTGTTGAGTTATTTTGAGGGGACAGCAAATATACACTGTTATACAAGCTGTACACTCACTACTTTATATTGTAGCAAAGTGTAATTTCTTCACTGTTGTCACATGAAAAGATATAATAAAATATTTACAAAAATGTAAGGGGTGTACTCACTTTTGTGAGATACTGTAAATAACGCCACTCTATTTTCCACACGACATCATGAGCATCAACATCTCTTGTATTCTCTATAATTTGAGTCTTGTGGATGACTAGGGATGAGCTTCGTGTTCGAGTCGAACCCATTTTCGACTCGAACATCGGCTGTTCGCCGAATTGCGAACATTGTGGGCCGTTCGCGCCAAATTCGAGTGGTGCGTCACGGCCAATAATTCACTGCGGCATCGCAGTGCATTGCTGGCTGATGATTGGCCAAGCATGCACTATTACCCGTATGCTTTGGCCAATCACAGCGTGCAAAAAACGGAGAGCCATAATTGGCCAAAACCAGGGTGGCTTTGGCCAATTATGTGTAGCACTTACCCCCATTCAAGGGACCGGCTGGTTTTGTTTCGGGTCTGTAGCAATTACCTCTCTAGAGTGGATCCCTTCTCTCTGTTGTCTAGGTAAAAATCTCTTGGAATAAGGCCAATGTCCACACAGGAGTAAAACCTAAGCTGTAAGGTTTTATTATTTTGTCTTTGAGTTAAACTTGAAGAAAGAGAGTAGGAAGTTGAGAGAAGCAGGGGAAGGTTCAGGCACGCAACACTTAAAGCTCAGTGTCAATCTTTCGTCGCCACTCAAGCCTGAGTGGGTATTGCTCACCTGGATAGTCCCTATGAGAGTGGTCCTAGCAGCCGGGATGTAGCACGAATCAATCTTTTCCTTTTCCTGAGTATATAAGGATGCGATTGGGGAATCCTCTGCCACAGAATCTAAGTCCCGAACCTCCCAGCCAAACAATACTTGAATATTTGTATCTTTGAAGATGGATCCCTCTTTAGGCGAGTTTCCAGGCCTCTTCCCGAGACAGCAGTACCGTCGCTAGTCTCCTCAGGGACTGATCCTCCCCTGGTCTCCTTTCCTAAAGTTGGGCCCCCTAGAAGTGGGCAGCCTGGGATCCCTCTCTGAAGCGTAGGCCCCAGCCAGCAGAGCCGGGCCTACCATGAAACGAAGCAGCCTCGGGCTGAAGGGTGACCGAGGTCCGAACACACTCGTGCGCCTCGTGCCATACGGGCCACGAGACACACACCCAGGACCAATGGGTCCCCTGGAACTCTCCTCAGCCCCAATGGCGTCTGCCCCTTATGTACCCCCTCCCAGCATGCACAGCAGGCCGACCACGCCCACTGCACGGCTGCCGAGAGAGGACACCCACGGTGCTGCAACACCCCTCACTGGTTCACCTATGCCGGCGGTGACAGTGCCACCTACAGGCAACAGAGAACACTACAGCAGGCAGTATCACACCCAGAGTAGAAGCATTAAAAAAACTTAACAATTGGTCTGAGCCCAGCTACTGGCTCAGACTACCCTTAAATTTCCACCTAGCGTCCCTCAAATATTGGGAGGGGCGCTACATATGTCTCAGGGGGTTTAGTACACGCCCCACCCTATATAAGGCCGCCTCCGTGGCGGCCTTGTGTAGTGTGTTGCGGGGGTTAAAGAGAGAGCTTACACAGAGAGAGAGAGAGAGAGAGAGAGAGACAGTGTCATTTATATTGAGTTAAAGCAGGCAGGTGAGTCAGTTAGCTGCAGTTACAGTGTGTAGAGGATATACAGGTCCTTCTCAAAAAATTAGCATATTGTGATAAAGTTCATTATTTTCTGTAATGTACTGATAAACATTAGACTTTCATATATTTTAGATTCATTACACACAACTGAAGTAGTTCAAGCCTTTTCTTGTTTTAATATTGATGATTTTGGCATACAGCTCATGAAAACCCCAAAATCCTATCTCAAAAAATTAGCATATTTCATCCGACCAATAAAAGAAAAGTGTTTTTAATAAAAAAAAAGTCAACCTTCAAATAATTATGTTCAGTTATGCACTCAATACTTGGTCGGGAATCCTTTTGCAGAAATGACTGCTTCAATGCGGCGTGGCATGGAGGCAACCAGCCTGTGGCACTGCTGAGGTGTTATGGAGGCCCAGGATGCTTCGATAGCGGCCTTAAGCTCATCCAGAGTGTTGGGTCTTGCGTCTCTCAACTTTCTCTTCCCAATATCCCACAGATTCTCTATGGGGTTCAGGTCAGGAGAGTTGGCAGGCCAATTGAGCACAGTAATACCATGGTCAGTAAACCATTTACCAGTGGTTTTGGCACTGTGAGCAGGTGCCAGGTCGTGCTGAAAAATGAAATCTTCATCTCCATAAAGCTTTTCAGCAGATGGAAGCATGAAGTGCTCCAAAATCTCCTGATAGCTAGCTGCATTGACCCTGCCCTTGATAAAACACAGTGGACCAACACCAGCAGCTGACATGGCACCCCAGACCATCACTGACTGTGGGTACTTGACACTGGACTTCAGGCATTTTGGCATTTCCCTCTCCCCAGTCTTCCTCCAGACTCTGGCACCTTGATTTCCGAATGTACTTTGGACCACTGAGCAACAGTCCAGTGCTGCTTCTCTGTAGCCCAGGTCAGGCGCTTCTGCCGCTGTTTCTGGTTCAAAAGTGGCTTGACCTGGGGAATGCGGCACCTGTAGCCCATTTCCTGCACACGCCTGTTCATGGTGGCTCTGGATGTTTCTACTCCAGACTCAGTCCACTGCTTCCACAGGTCCTCCAAGGTCTGGAATCGGTCCTTCTCCACAATCTTCTTCAGGGTCCGGTCACCTCTTCTCGTTGTGCAGCGTTTTCTGCCACACTTTTTCCTTCCCACAGACTTCCCACTGAGGTGCCTTGATACAGCACTCTGGGAACAGCCTATTCGTTCAGAAATTTCTTTCTGTGTCTTACCCTCTTGCTTGAGGGTGTCAATGATGGCCTTCTGGACAGCAGTCAGGTCGGCAGTCTTACCCATGATTGCGGTTTTGAGTAATGAACCAGGCTGGGAGTTTTTAAAAGCCTCAGGAATCTTTTGCAGGTGTTTAGAGTTAATTAGTTGATTCAGATGATTAGGTTAATAGCTCGTTTAGAGAACCTTTTCATGATATGCTAATTTTTTGAGATAGGAATTTTGGGTTTTCATGAGCTGTATGCCAAAATCATCAATATTAAAACAAGAAAAGGCTTGAACTACTTCAGTTGTGTGTAATGAATCTAAAATATATGAAAGTCTAATGTTTATCAGTACATTACAGAAAATAATGAACTTTATCACAATATGCTAATTTTTTGAGAAGGACCTGTATATGTATCCTAGGTGTTGTGTATATATATATTTATACACTGTATTCAGTTTAGCTAGATCCGTTCCTAATATTCTCTATACTGTGACAGGCAGGCAGGCGATTGTGCTAGCTGCAGTGTTTCACTTAGTGTACTGTGTGCTTTGCATAGCGTTCACCTAAAGCTTACCTGAATACAATTAGTGGTGTTCTCATAATAAAACCACAGGCAGGGAGCTGCATTAATTTCATTTATTGTACTGCAGTACTTCTGTCCTTTGCACAGCGTTCACTTAAAGGAACCGGAATACAATTTGTGGTGTTTTCATAATAAAACCACAGGCAGAGAGCTGCAAGTATTTTCAGTTAGTGTACTGTGTCCTCTGCACAGTGTTAACCTAAAACTAACTGAAGCCTATTGCTGCTTTTCTCATACTAATACCACAGCAGGCAGTTGATTCTGATAGCTGCATTATAACCAGTACAGAGATATATATATATATATATATATATATATATATATATATATATATATATAAAAAGAATAGTATAAAAACATATAAAACAGTGATAACTGTGTCAGTGATATACTAAAACAGCGCTAGTGTTGGTATAAATCAGATGGCCAACACCACCTAGAAAGTGAAAAACAGTTTCAGGCAGATGATTTTAAAGTGCAGAGTGTCTGATAATGTCCATAGATGATCTTGGAAGTAAACAGCATGCACCTTCACCGAAAACTCCAGGTCCACCCAGTGAAAACACACTCCCCCTCAGGGGTTTAAACTCACCAGAGCAAGCTCAAATATAAGCCTTAATAGAGGTAGATAAAGCAGAACCTGCATAAACCTCGGCACTCAACATCAGCCTAGGAGATGACCGATCTGTGGGGGCTCCCACGAGTGGTAAAAACAAACAGAAAGGGGCATATAGCGTAATTCCGTTTATTAATAACAGTCCCCACACATGTACGTTTAATGTATAAAGGGGTTTTGATGTGTGGGGACTGTTATCTGTGACTGTTATCTGTGAGGGGTTGCAGTGTTGTGGCACCAGTGCCTAAGGCCCAATTTTTCTGCCCCTGTTTAACAGGGGCATGTAATTACAATTCTTGATCTAATAATTCACAGCAGGGCCCATTCCTGATCCCTGATCATGCCCCACTGGCGTGGTGAAAAAAACCCGAGCTCCCCTGACCCTGTCCTGGTGCCGTAGTCACACAGGTACTCATTGATGGCCCTCTGCTGCGTGTGCAGCCGCTGCAGCATGGCCAACGTTGAGTTCCACCTGGTGGGCATGTCACATATAAGGCGGTTCTTGGGCAGGTTTAACTCCTTTTGCAGCTCAGCCAGGCGAGCACTGGCATTATAAGATCTGCGGAAATGCACACAGACTTTCCTGGCCTGCCTCAGGACATCCTGTAAGCCCGGGTACCTGCCCAAGAACCGCTGCACCACCAGGTTAAGGACGTGAGCCACACAGGGCACATGGGTCAGTTGTCCCTGTCGGAGAGCGGAGAGGAGGTTGGTGCCATTGTCGCAAACTACCATTCCTGGCTTAAGCTGGCGTGGCGTCAACCACCTCTCGGCCTGCCCCTGCAGAGCAGACAGAACCTCTGCCCCAGTGTGGCTCCTGTCCCCCAAACACACCAGCGCAAGCACGGCATGGCATCTTTTTGCCTGCGTACTTGCGTAGCCCCTTGAACGCCTACGGAGCACCGCTGATTCCGAGGACAAAGCACAGGAAGAGGCCACGGAGGAAGAAGAAGAGGAGGGGGTGGAGGACAGAGGTGTGTCACAACCAGTAGTAGCATTTTGGAGGCGTGGCGGTGGAACAACCTCCAACACTACTGCACCTTGTCCTGCATCCTTCCCAGCTGCCAAAAGAGTGACCCAATGGGCCGTGAAAGAAAGGTAACGTCCCTGTCCATGCCAGCTGGACCATGAGTCAGCGGTAATATGCACCTTACCGCTAACCGCCCTGTCCAGCGAGGCCAAGACATTGCTTTCCACATGCCGGTAGAGAACCGGAATCGCCTTCCGTGAGAAAAAGTGGCGTTTGGGAACCTGCCACTGAGGAACCGCACATTGCACAAACTCACGGAAGGGGGCCGAGTCTACCAACTGAAAAGGCAGCAGTTGAAGCGCTAGCAATTTAGCCAAGCTAGCATTCAACCGCTGGGCATGTGGATGGCTGGGAGTGAACTTCTTTCGATGGTCCAGCAGCTGGGGCAGGGAAATTTGCCTGCTAGAATCGGACGTTGGTGTACTGCTAGCAGAGTGCCCGCAAGTACTTGGCTGTGACACACCTAATTCTACACCTTCATTCCTCTCATAGCAGGTTTCAGAGAGGACTGAAGGTATAGTGGGGTTGGAGATCCTAGCTGGTGCGGTGCAAGAAGAGGTCAGCTTTGTTCTTTGGTGTGGGTCTTTAAGGTAGGCTTGCCAACGAGCTGCATGGCAGGTCAACATATGTCTGGTCAAGCATGTGGTGCCCAAGCGGGTGATGTTTTGGCCACGCGATATACGCTTGAGACATACGTTGCAAACAGCAACTGTGCGATCTGATGCACTCGACTCAAAAAAGGCCCACACCAAAGAACTTTTTGAATAACGGGCAGAGGCAGCGCCCTGCACAGGTGGAGCTCTGCGGTGTGATTCCATCGGTGTGCTGCCCTTACGCTGGCCCCCCGAGGGCATCCTGCCTCGTTGGAGATGTGCCTCCTCCTCATCCTCCTCCTCCTCCTCTCTCCTATTAGGCACCCACGTGGAGTCAGTGACCTCATCATCCCCTCCCTCCTCATCACTGGAGCCAATCTGGCAGTATGCTGCAGCTGCTGGAACATGACTGCCAGATTGGTGTCCTTCTTGAGCATCCCCTCTCTCTGCTCTCACGCTCCTGCCTTCCTCTAGCTGGGTATCATCATCAGACCCTTTGAAACGCTGGGCATCCTCCTGGAGCATGTACCCAACACTGTGCTCAAACAGTTCGGGGGACTCCTCAGGAGGACATGGTTGGTCTAGGGAAGGAGTGACTGATGATGACATTGATACCAGGGAAGAGGACGCTTTGGCAGCTGCTTTGCCAGTACCCTGAGCCTGGGTGAGAGAGGATGAGGAGGATGAGGAGGGCTTGGTCATCCACTCAACTAAGTCTTCGGCATGATGCGGCTCAACACGTCCAGCTGCCGAAAAGAAGGACAAGCGTGTCCCATGGCCACGTGCTGATGGCGATGCACCGCGTCCACGACCAGCACTGTTGTCTCTAGACACAGAGCCTGCTTGCCCTCTTTTTTTGGCTCCTGACTGTCTGCCTCTCCTTGTTTGCCTTCCAGACATTCTAATGGCCTGCAGGGAAATGGGAAAAGCAGCAATACAGGCTAAGTTAAGGTGTAATATGGTCAGGAGGCACACTCCGCCCGCTGTAAGTGCCACAAAATCCTGTTTGTGTAACACACCAGGAAAAAGCAGCAATACAGGCTAAGTTAAGGTGTAATATGGTCAGGAGGTACACTCCGCCCACTGTAAGTGCCGCAAAATCCTGTTGGTGTAACACACCAGGAAAAAGCAGCAATACAGGCTAAGTTAAGGTGTAATATGGTCAGGAGGCACACTCCGCCCGCTGTAAGTGCCGCAAAATCCTGTTGGTGTAACACACCAGGAAAAAGCAGCAATACAGGCTAAGTTAAGGTGTAATATGGTCAGGAGGCACACTCCGCCCGCTGTAAGTGCCGCAAAATCCTGTTGGTGTAACACACCAGGAAAAAGCAGCAATACAGGCTAAGTTAAGGTGTAATATGGTCAGGAGGCACACTCCGCCCGCTGTAAGTGCCTCAAAATCCTCTTGGTGTAACACACCAGGAAAAAACAGCAATACAGGCTAAGTTAAGGTGTAATATGGTCAGGAGGCACACTCCGCCCGCTGTAAGTGCCACAAAATCCTGTTTGTGTAACACACCAGGAAAAAGCAGCAATACAGGCTAAGTTAAGGTGTAATATGGTCAGGAGGTACACTCCGCCCACTGTAAGTGCCGCAAAATCCTGTTGGTGTAACACACCAGGAAAAAGCAGCAATACAGGCTAAGTTAAGGTGTAATATGGTCAGGAGGCACACTCCGCCCGCTGTAAGTGCCGCAAAATCCTGTTGGTGTAACACACCAGGAAAAAGCAGCAATACAGGCTAAGTTAAGGTGTAATATGGTCAGGAGGCACACTCCGCCCGCTGTAAGTGCCGCAAAATCCTGTTGGTGTAACACACCAGGAAAAAGCAGCAATACAGGCTAACTTCAGGTGTATAATGTGCAGGAGGCTTAGCAACAATGACACTGACACTGTCCCCTGCCTATCCTTCTCTCTCCCTGCACACAAGGTTTATCAAAGTATATGACACTGACACTCTCCCTGCCTATCCTTCTCTCTCCCTACACACAAGGTTTAGCAAAGAATATGACACTGACACTCTCCATGCCTATCCTTCTCTGTCCCTACACACAAGGTTTAGCAAAGAATAGATTTGACAAGATTTGACACTGTCCCTGCCTATCCTTCACTTTCCCTGCTCCGGAACACACTACACAAGGCCGCCGCGCTGGCGGCCTTTTATAGTGTGGGGCGTGTACTAAACCCCCTCAGCTATAATTGGCCACAGGCATCCTGCCTGTGGCCAATCATTGCTCTCCTCGCTGCCGGCGCTGTGATTGGCCAAGCATGCAGGGTCACAGTGCATGCTTGGCCAATCACAGCGCCGGGATTACACTGCGATGGCGCAGTGTATTGTGGGCCGTTCGCGTCACTCGAATTTGGCGCGAATGGCCCAAATCGTTCGTTGTTCGCCGAACGCGCGAACAGCCGATGTTCGAGTCGAACCTATGTTCGACTCGAACACCGAGCTCATCCCTATTCTTGATCTAATATTTCACAGCTGGGCCCATTCCTGCACCCACCAAGAGGAACTGTGAGGACTTACAGTGTTGTGGCACCAGCACCACCACCAAAGGCCCAATTTTTCCTACCATTGTTCAACAATGGCATGTAATTACAAATCTTGATATAATAGTTCACAGCAGGGCGTTCCAGCGCCCACCAAGAGTAACTGTGAGGGCTTACAGTGTTGTGGCAACACGAACACCCAAGGGCCAAATTTCTGCAGAGTATATACGGCAGGCCCCTACTTTCAAACATCCAACTTACAAACGACTCCTACTTGCAAACGGAAGGAGACAACAGGAAGTGAGAGGAAATCTACCCCTAGGAAGGGAAATTCTCTCCTGTAAGAGTTAATATGGGAAAGAGGTGTCTCCTCTCCACTGATGCTTTATCACCAATTCTTGTTTCAATAAAAAAAAACAAATTTTCAAAAAACATTTGTCATTGGGACGGAAAGTGAGGTGAAATCTTCTGAACAGGTGCACATTGCACAGATAGCAAAACAAATGTTACAGGGGTGATAACCCTCCCCTATGTTTTCCAAAAAGCTTAAAAATAGATTTTTTGGCTGGAGCTACACTTAAAAAATGTACCTGTTCCAAATTACAAACAGAACTTTTTTTTGCATTGATACATGTCTCTTCGGGCAGGACCTAGGTCCCAAAACCCTTTTTAGGACAATAACTTGCATATTAGCCTTTATAATTAGCACTTTTGATTTTGAACGTTCGAGTCCATTGTATTTAATAGGGTTCTAAAGTTTGCACAAACTTTTGGTCCGTTCGCAGGTTCTGGTGCGAACCGAACTGGGGGGGGTGTTCGGCTCATCCCTATGGATGACCCAATGCGTTTTGATACCCACTCTATCCCCTGAGGAAGAGTTCATCTGCAATATACAAACGTGTGACATTACATCCCATTGAAACTATGTGTATCCATCTTTATAGGTCAGAGAAATTATGTACAATACTATTGTTTGTACAGTAACACTTACATAAATATAGAGAAAATAAAGTTTCAAGCATAATCAGACAGAAATAATAAAAACAATCCATACACTGTCAGTCTCTTCTGTGGGAATTGCCATCATCCAGGCAAGTGGGCACATGCAAAGGGATGCATCCAGTGTCCCGCCAAGTCACTGTAAAGAGGTATAGAATATTGCAGCTGCACATACCACCCCTCTATATACTTCACTGCATTTAATACAGATAGCTAGCCAAAAGCCTTAATGTAAGACATCTAATAAACACTCAAGCCAAAGGATGAGCAGGTAGAAAGTTACTGCAAAGATCTTCCAGTACACCCAATAGTGGAAACTTAAAAAACAGAACATAGTCAGAGTTTAAGAACATAATCAGAAAGAGCCCACTAATATAGCTTAACCACCTATAATTCAATAATCTACTATTCATGGCCATCTGTCATGAAGATCCTGCCAGTAGCAGGCGCCTCAGACTATCCAGCTCCCGATCGCGGGTGCAAACGCACATGCGCGGGCGCGCGCTCACCTCTGTTGGCGCCGGGCGGCCTATTTAAACCTGCCTGTCTCAAACAGTCTCTCCTGTCTGCTCTACAGCGTTGTGTATTTGAAACCCGATCCGTGACTTGTACCTGTGAAAGACCCGGCTTGCCTGTGACCACTCCAGCCTTCTGCCTGCACCTGACCTTGGCCTGTTGTGACAATTCCTTTGCCTGTCCCCCCTGTACCTTGCTGCCAGCCTGTTAACCAATCCAGTCTGTCTGATTATCCCTGTGGTTCCTAGTTCTAGCCCAGTCTGCTGAAGCTTCCTGTGGTTTCTAGTTCCAGTCCAGTTTGCTGAACCATTCCAGTCTGCTGAAGCTTCCTGTGGTTCCTAGTTCCAGTCCAGTCTGCTGAACCATTCCAGTCTGCTGAAGCTTCCTGTAGTTCCTGGTTCCAGTCCTGTCCGCTGTACTTCCTGTTGTTCCTGGTTCCTGTCCAGTAAGCTGAGCTTCCTGTTGTTCCTGGTTCCTGTCCAGTCAGCTGAGCTTCCTGTTGTTCCTGGTTCCAGTCCAGTCTCCTAGTTCCTGCAGAGACACCCTGGACATTGGACTACCATCACCTCTGTTGATCCTGCCAGGCACTCATACCACTCTTCACTTCCGCGCCACCTGTTACTTTACCAGGGGCCGCAAGTGGGAGCCGTAAGGGAGGCCCTCCTCTGCAATATCCCAGAAGACCCAAAGACCCAAACCACCGGAGACTGGTAACAAGCCTCAACACCATCTCGAAGATTATGGAGAAAGCAGTAGTACAACAGCTACAACTCCACTTGGACACTTACAAACTCTTGGATCCACTACAATCAGGCTTCCGCCCTGGCCATGGCACAGAAACAGCACTTCTTAAAATATGGGATGACGCCCTCGAAGCAGCAGATGATGGAGAATCATGCCTTCTGGTGCTGCTGGATCTCAGTGCAGCGTTCGACACTGTAGACCACAAAACTACGGATTCGCCTTAAAGAAGTAGCAGGAGTCGCAGACTCAGATCTACCCTGGTTCGCATCCTTCCTAGATAATCGTTCCCAGACAGTAAAACTAGGAGCCTTCACCTCTGAAACTCGCGCAATTTCTTGCGGAGTCCCTCAAGGATCACCCCTGTCGCCCTTGCTCTTTAACATCTACCTCTGCCCACTCCTCAAAATCATCAGCAAACAGGACCTGTGCTACCACTCATACGCTGACGACACCCAACTCTACTTTCGTATCACCGGGAAAAAAGACCAATATCACGGATTGGAAAATTGCCTCACATTGATCGATGATTGGATGACTGAGAGTTCCCTCAAACTCAACGGATCCAAAACAGAACTCCTTCTCCTCCACGCAAACAAAAAGACTAAAACTAAAACTTCGTGGACAGTCACCACCATCCTTGGACAGACCATTACACCAAGCACCAAAGTCAAAAGCCTCAGAGTCATCTTTGACTCAGAGTTGTCGATGGATGCACAAATAGGATCAGTAGTCAGCGGATCTTACCATCTCCTCCGCCTGCTGCGTAGACTCATCCCCTTCATCCCGGAAGAAGACAAAGCAGTGGTAGTGGGAACAATTATCAACTCGCGACTCGACTACGCAAATGCCCTCTACCTCGGACTACCCAAATACCAGATTTCACGCCTACAAGTCATCCAGAACACGGCTGCCAGGCTGGTGACGGGAAAAAAACCTTGGGAATCCGTCACCCCATCACTGAGGACCCTGCATTGGTTAACAGTAAAGGATCGGATCACATTCAAGACCCTCTGCCTCACCCACAAGTGCACACAAGGAAACGCTCCTCAATATCTATGCGAGAAGATAAAACACTACACCCCCAATCGCACTCTCCAAACAACAAACCAAAACCTCCTTCACATCCCCAAGTCCCGCTTCAAAAACAAAGGGAGAACGAAGATTTGCAGTCCAAGGACCATGGCTATGGAACACTCTACCCATCAACATCCGCATGGAAGTAAATCATCGGGCCTTCAGGAAAAAACTTAAGACCCACCTCTTCTGATGGATCAGGACGTCACTGGATGTAAAGCGCCTTGAGGCGATTTAGTTCGCATTTGTAGCGCTATACAAGTTTTTCAATCACTCACTCAATATCGGGCTCATAACCATCAGGTACGTGACACCATCAGATATCAAAATGGAGTCCAGCAGCATGTTTTCCCAACAATATGAGAGTTAGCCTTCCCACAAGATGGAAGCTATATATAGGGCGCCGCCCCCTCAAAGCTAGTCACCAAAAAAGATAAAAGAAAGTTAATTTAACAAAATCATTTTTTTTTAAAGTTTGTTTAACTGCACTGTGTACAGGCTTCACTATGGACAACGTAACGTCTATGCAGTCATGTGATTGCAGATGAGACGCTTCATTTGCCTACTATGTGCCGCAGCACTTCAGTGCGAAACCGGAAGTCACACAGCGGCTCCGTGGGTGGAACACACGGTCCGAGCGGAGCGTTCTTTCAGAATCTCTCAGGCGGATTGGTAGGTTCAGGGAAATTGTATATATTACATTATTACAGATGGTCTCATATTAAAGGAAAATATATGATGCAATAGTACATAGCTGAAATATTTTTTTTTGCGTAATTGCAAACTGTTGCATGCTTGGGCTGCTTTACCAGAGAAGTTAGGAATCTCATCTCACTGAAAACATTGTGTGAATTTTAACTTAATTTGTCAAATCATGTGAAAAGCTAATTTCTGTCCACTCTACATACCCAATCATGTGATGCTGAGCTATATGCCCTGATCTGTGTCATGCTGGGCTATATACCCTGATCTGTGTCATGCTGAACTATATACCCTGATCTGTGTCATGCTGAACTATATACCCTGATCTGTGTCATGCTGAACTATATACCCTGATCTGTGTCATGCGGAGCTATAAACCCTGATCTGTGTCATGCGGAGCTATAAACCCTGATCTGTGTCAGGCTAAGTTATATACCCTGATCTGTGTCATGCTGAGCTATATACCCCGATCTGTGAGGCTGAGCTGTATACCCTAATCTGTGTCATTCTGAGCTATGTACCCTGATCTGTGAGGCTGAGCTGTATACCCTGATCTGTGAGGCTGAGCTATATACCCTGATCTGTAATGCTGAGCTGTATACCCTGATCTGCGAGGCTGAGCTATATACTCTGTCCTGTGATGCTGGGCCGTATGCTCTGTCCTGTGATTCTGGGGCTGTATACTCTGCCCTGTGATGCTGGGGCTGTATATCACTGACACTATGGGTGGAAGCAAGTGGAATACAGGGGACGGAGTGGGTGGATTATATAAGGGATGGGGCTTATGAGAAGTGGGATGGGTCAAAAAGGAAGGGCGGGGTCTGGCTTTCAACCAGACCATACAAAAAGAGAGATCATACAAAGTCAGGCTGCCGTTTGGCACAGTTTATGTTCTGACCTGGAAAAATCATATAAGATACCCCAAAATGCTGACAGAATTCATTCAAAAGAAGGTCATGCACTACCGAAGGGAAAAAGGAGCTGTAAGATAAATAGCAGCAACCCAAGGCAAACTATTACAGAAAATATTCTTGAAAGAAATCTTTAAATTCCCCCAAATCCTTCAGACAATCATTTAACCTCAGATACTAATGATGGCCAGAGATGAAAGAAGACTGGGAAAAGATGGAAGCACTGGTGATAAAGGTTAACGTTTACATCACATCGCTAGAGGGGGTGCTTTGCAAGGAGGAAATATGCTGAGTTTACTTAAACATTATAAAAAAGCCAGAATTCCGGAGACTCCTGATCAGGCCCACTACACTACCAGGCAGCGAACACTGAGAGGGCTTTCTTTACTAAGTGTAAACAAAGAAATCCCTCTTACATTCTGCCCAGAGAGTCTTTGAGTATGTGGGCAAGAAAAGTAGGTTACTGGCCTGGTTGTCTAAAGGTCAATTTCCCTCCACTCACATTGGGAAAATCTGGGACGCAGCTGGCAATTTACTTACCTTTCCTGACATGATTAATTCCAAGTCTAAGGTGTATTACCAGGAGTTATACTCCTATCGAGCATGTTATACAGCGAGTGAGTAAGTTTAATTTTTGGATTCCATTTCTCTCCCTACTGTGGAGACCGTTTGGACTCAGACATTACTCTAGAAGAAGTCCAGGAGGCAATGGGATGCATGCAGGGTGGCAAGACACCTGTAGCGGATGGCCAGCCCTTTGAATTCTACTCCCAATATGCAGACATTTTAGATCCTGGGCTCACCACCCTTTACCAGGTGCTCATTGTGCTGGTGCCCAAGCCAGGCACAGACCCACAGGACTGTACCTCCTATAGGCCGATCTCATTACTAAATGTTGATGCAAAACATCTGGCCACTCGCTTCTCTAAAGTCCTGGATGATCTGATCCAGGTAGATCAAATGGGCTTTATGCCTGGCAAGGATTGCAGCATCAACATTTGACACCTTTTTCTCAATTTATCACTGCCACGTGATAATATTGGCACAAGAGTCATGGCCTTCTTAGACGCTGAGAAGGCATTTGACTCGGTGGAGTGGGGGTACCTTTGGGAGGTCCTGCAGAGATTTGGCATTAGAACTAAGTTTTTAGAATGGCTTTTTACCGTTCTCCTAAGGTCTGTGTCCGTAGTAATGACCAACTATCTGAGCTGTTTTTGCTTCAGAGGGCACCCGTTAGGGCTGCCCTCTTCCCTCTAGCTTATTTGCCCTGGCCCCTGAGCCCTTGGAATTTTAATTGGAGATTTCCCTAGGGTCTGAGGCTTCCAAACTAGATTACTGTATTGGAAGAAAAATTGAGACTATATGCGGATGACACATTTTTATATCTACAAGATGCCAATCCCTTACTTATGGTGGCCTTGGAACTATTTGACACTTTTGGAAAATACTCAGGCATCTGTATAAATTGTTCTGAATTGATTTTGTTCCCTGTGGACCCACTGGCCCAGCTATTGGCCAGCCCTTCTTTCCTGAGATGGACAGAGGAGTTTAGATACCTTGGGGTACAGGTGACTAGGGACCTAGCGGCCTTTCCAGCATAAAACCTTCAATCTCTACTTTCGCTACTTTCGCTACTTCTGGAATTATGTGCCTCTTGGTCCAATCCCCTGAGGCATATCGATCTCCTTAAGATGATAATTTTACCTAAGTTCACCTACATTTTCAGACACTGCCCAACCTGGGTGCCAGGTCATTTCTTTGGGGAGATTGATCACTGTGTGAGTTTGTTTACATGGAACCGGTGCCTTCCCAGACTAGCGAAGTCCACCTTACACTTAGCTGTGGAGGTCTGTCTCTTCCCAATTTTCAAGTGTATTATTGGGCAGTGGTCTTGGTAACAGTTCACTGGTGGTTTACTAGATCCCATTCCAATGCTGTGGCTTGTTTGGAGGCCTCTTTTCTGGGTTCCTTTTCAGATCTACGTAACTTGGTCTACAGGGGACCGAGGGCTTATGCTGTGTTACCAGTCCCCACTAGGACTACTCTATGTGTTTGGGTGGCAGCTGGGAAGAGGTTCCCTTGGTTGCCTGCACAACCCTTGTGGGGAAACCCTATTCTTTCTCATTTCCGCTCTGTCCCAGACCCCAAGGTGTGGGCACGCTATGTTGTTAAAACTTTAGGAGATATTATGCCGACTGGCTCTTTGCTGACCTTTTCTCAACTCTCTCAGAAGTTCCGACTGCCGGGCTGGATGTTATTCAGATATCTGCAACTACGACATGCTGCTATGGTTTAAACATACACCTGTCCTTCATGCTGATCCCCTAGAGGAGTTGTTAGTCCAATACGATCTATGTAAACCTCTCTCGGCTTTATACGCTGTGCTTCTTAGTACATATTCACCTAAGGTTGAACGTTTATGGGATCTCTGAAAGGCGGATATTCCGACTCTCAACTGAGACAACTGGGAAGATTGTCTAGAAAGTTGCCCTACATTGGTAATTTCCTCTAAGGACAAATTAATTCAAACAAAATTGTTGCATAGAGTTTACTATACGCCTGCTCGGCTGCACAAAATTGCCCTAGATGTTTTATTCATCTGGGTACTTATTTCCATATGTTTTAGGATTGCCCCAAGGTTTCTCTTTTAAATATTTTATTGAGAATAATACAGCACAAGTTATTTATACAACGTTGTGTATGAATACAAGATATATAAATTTCAAAGACAGGGCTTCTCAAAAGCATAACAGAAAGTATGTACCATATTATGTATACTTATATTGGTCAAAATATAATTTAAAAACAAGTAGTGGGTTAAGACCAATATACTAAGTAAACTAATTGTAACATCAAAATTTAGACCATATAAAATAATTTACCTAGTGAAATGCTGAGGAGACCGGGTTTAACATAGTTTGAAAAAGAAATTGTTACATGTAAAAGGCATAGAGGTAAAACATGTTTCTAATCCAGGGCCAAGATCTAACCATGTAGCTTGGCTTATCCTGGTGCCCCAAGGTTTCATTCTCATTCAAGGTTAGAGATTTTTGATCTAATCAATCAATGTTAAACTCCAGCTGAATCTTCCAGTGACAGCTGAATTTGCCTTCCCTCTCTTCCCCTCTTTTTTCACCCCCCCCCCCTTCCCTCTTTTTCCCTTTTTCTCCCTCATTTACTCTCTTGCACCTGGGCTCTAGATATCTTTTGGTACTCTGCCCATCCTCTTTTTGAGAAATTTATGTCCGACTAAAGCCTCGTACACACGATCGGATTTCCATCGGACAAATCCATGGAGATTTGTGCGAAGGGCGTTGGCCGTGAACTTGTTCTGCATACAGACGGCAGAACTTTATCAGCCAACATACACAAAACTACGTGTTTTTTCTGCTCTTTAGCACCACCCTTTGGGCAACTTCTGCCAATGTTGTCTTATGGTTAGTAGGGATGAGCTTCGAGTTCGAGTCAAACTCATGTTCGACTCGAACATTGCCTGTTCGCCCGTTCGCCGAACAGCGAACAATTTGGAGTGTTCGTGGCAAATTCAAAAAGTCTATGGGAAAAATCTAAAGTGCTAATTATAAAGGCTTATATGCAAGTTATTGTCATAAAAAGTGTTTGGGGACCCGGGTCCTGCCCCAGGGGACATGTATCAATGCAAAAAAAAGTTTTAAAAACGGCAGTTTTTTTGGGAGCAGTGATTTTAATAATGCTTAAAGTGAAACAATAAAAGTGAAATATTCCTTTAAATTTCGTACCTGGGGGGTGTGTATAATATGCATGTAAAGTCGCGCTTGTTTCCCGTGCTTAGAACTGTCCCTGCACAAAATGTCATTTCTGAAGGAAAAAAGTCATTTAAAACTCACTTGCGGCTATTAATGAATTGTCGGCTCCCAGCAATACATAGAAAAGTCATTGATAAAAAAAAAAAAGCGTGGGAGTCCCCCCAAATTCAATTACCAGGCCCTTCAGGTCTGGTATGGATATTAAGGGGAACTCCACCGCAAATTTAAAAAAAAAAATGCGTGCGGTTCCCCCCAAATATCCATACCAGGCCCTTCAGGTCTGGCATGGATTTTAAGGGGAACTCCACCCCAAATTTTAAAAAAAATGGCATGGAGTCCCCCCAAAAATCCATACCAGACCCTTATCTGAGTACGCAACCTGGCAGGCCTCAGGAAAAGAGGGGGGGACGAGAGAGCGCCCCCTCCTGAACCGTACCAGGCCACATGCCCTCAACATGGGGAGGATGTCCCCATGTTGATGGGGACAAGGGCCTCATCCCCACAACCCTTGCCCGGTGGTTGTGGGGGTCTGCGGGCAGGGGGCTTATCAGAATCTGGAAGACCCCTTTAACAAAGGGGACCCCCAGATCCCGGCCCCCCCCTTTGTGAATTGGTAAGGGGTACATTGTACCCCTACCATTTCACGAAGAAAGTGTAAAAAAAAAAAAAAAAAAAACACACAAACACCTTGGAAAAGTCCTTTATTAACCACTTCAATACAGGGCTTTTTGTACCACTTCAATACCGGGCCTATTCTAGCACTTCTCTCCTACATGTACAAATCATCATTCTTTTGCTAGAAAATTACTCAGAACCCCCAAACATTATACATGTTTTTTTAGCAGACACCCTAGGGAATAAAATGACGGTCATTGCAACTTTTTTTCTTGCACGATATTTGCGCAATAATTTTTCAAACGCCTTTTTAAAAAAAAAAAAAATGGTTTCATGAATTAAAAAACAACAAAACAGTAAAGTTAGCCCAATTTGTTGGGAAAATATGAAAGATGATGTTACGCCGAGTAAATAGATACCTAACATGTCACGCTTTAAAATTGCGCACACTCATGGAATGGCGCCAAACTTCGGTACTTAAAAATCTCCATAGGCGACGCTTTAATTTTTTTTACAGGTTACCAGGTTAGAATTACAGAGGAGGTCTAGTGCTAGAATTGTTGCACGCGCTCTAACACACGCGGCGATACCTCACATGTGTGGTTTGAACGGCGTTTACATATGTGGGCGACTTACGTGTGCATTCGCTTCTGATCGCGAGCTACCGGGGACAGGGGCGTTTTAATTTTTTTGTTATTATTATTTATTATTTTTTTTTTACAATTATTTTACTTTTTTTATTTTTTTGATCACTTTTATTCCTATTACAAGGAATGTAAACATCCCTTGTAATAGGAATGTGTGTGACAGGTCCTCTTTATTGAGAGATGCGGGGTCAATAAGACCCCACATCTCTCCTCCAGGCTGGAAAGCATGAGATCAGTGAAAAATATTTCACTGATCTCATACTTACAGCCGCAATGGCGGCTTTGTTTACATTTGAGGACCCGGGCGTGACGTCATCACATCGCGCCCGGGCCTCCGACGATCATAGAGATGACTGGTGACCATCTGGTCACCAGTCATCTCTATGCTCGTCACGTGACCCACCAACGGCGCCAGAAGATTCGCTCCGGGTCCCCGATCGCACGGGAGAGCCCGGAGAAGCACCGGATGACGGCGGGAGGGGGGGATGTCCAGTCCCGCCGCCTATAAGAACGATCAAGCGGCGGAACCGCTGCTATGATCATTCTTATGGTGCACAGAATCGCCAGGCACTTTAAAAGGATATCTGAACGATGCCTCTAGCTGCAGGCATCATTCAGATATCCCCCTACAAAGCCGAGGACGTCATATGACGTCTACCCAGGATGGGAGATCCCATCTGTGGACGTCATTTGACTATGGCTGGGTAGGGAAGTGGTTAAAAAAAACAAAACAAAAAACCATTCCAGCAATGAAATCCAGTGTCCCGCGGCGATCCGATGTCCAGCGCTGTCTGTCATTGGCTGAGCCTAAGCGGACCTGATGGGGAACTTCCTCCGCAGTCTATTAAATGTATATTCTAAAGTTCCCCATCAGGTCCGCTCAGCCAATGACTAGGTTTAAGGCTAAGCGGACAAGATGCGGAACGTGAGAAGGGGCGGGTCTATTCATGTATTACACAGTGGAGGAAGTTCCCCATCAGGTCCGCTCAGGCCAATGATGTAGGCGGGGTCTGACATACGAGGGGGCGGACCTGATGGGTAACTTCCTCCACTCTGTAATAAATGAATAGACCCGCCCCTTCTCATGTTCCGCATCTGGTCCGCTTAGCCTTACACCTAGTCATTGGCTGAGCGGACCTGATGGGGAACTTTAGAAGAGGCGGGGCTATACATTTAATAGACTGCGGAGGAAGTTCCCAATCAGGTCCGCTCAGGCTCAGCCAATGACGGACATCGGATCGCCGTGGGACACTGGATTTCATCGCTGGAATGTTTTTTTTTTTTTTAATAAAGGACTTTTCCAAGGTGTTGGTGTGTTTTTTTTAAATTTTTTTACACTTTCTTCGTGAAATGGTAGGGGTACAATGTACCCCTTACCAATTCACACGGGGGGGGGCGGGATCTGGGGTCCCCTTTGTTAAAGGGGTCTTTCAGATTCCGATAAGCCCCCTGCCCGCAGACCCCACAACCACCGGGCAAGGGTTGTGGGGATGAGGCCCTTGTCCCCATCAACATGGGGACATCCTCCCCATGTTGAGGGCATGTGGCCTGGTACGGTTCAGGAGGGGGGGCTCTTTCGTCCCCCCCTCTTTTCCTGCGGCCTGCCAGGTTGCGTGCTCGGATAAGGGTCTGGTATGGATTTTTGGGGGTACTCTACGCCATTTTTTAAAAATTTGGGGTGGAGTTCCCCTTAAAATCCATGCCAGACCTGAAGGGCCTGGTATGGATATTTGGGGGGAACCGCACGCATTTTTTTTTTAATTTGCGGCGGGGTTCCCCTTAATATCTATACCAGACCTGAAGGGCCTGGTAATTGAATTTGGGGGGACCCCCACGCTTTTTTATTTTTTATTTTTATCAATGACTTTTCTATGAATTGCTGGGAGCCGACAATTCATTAATAGCCGCGAGTGAGTTTTAAATGACTTTTTTTCCTTCAGAAATTACATTTTGTGCAGGGACAGTTCTAAGCACGGGAAACAAGCGCGACTTTACATGCATATTATACACACACCCTGGGTACGAAATTTAAAGGAAAATTTCACTTTTATTTTTTAATTTTAAGCATTATTAAAATCACTGCTCCCGGAAAAACGGCCGTTTTTAAAACTTTTTTTTGCATTGATACATGTCCCCTGGGGCAGGACCCGGGTCCCCAAACACTTTTTAGGACAATAACTTGCATATTAGCCTTTATAATTAGCACTTTAGATTTCGAACGTTCGAGTCCATTGTATTTAATAGGGTTCTAAAGTACACGCAAACATTCTATCTGTTCGCAGGTTCTGGTGCGAACCGAACAGGGGGTGTTCGGCTCATCCCTAATGGTTAGCATTGGTTCGGAGCATGCGCGTTTGCCCTTTGGATTTAGTCCCACATTTGTTGTCGGAAATTCTGACAACAATTGTCCGATGGAGCATAAAAACGGTCGGATTATCCAACAAAAACCCTGCCGTCACACAATTGTTGTCGGAAAATCCGATCGTGTGTACGGGCCTTTAGAATTCCTCAGGTTTGACCGTATTGTCATTGATGCTATGACCTATACATTGGTGTACTACTTTGTCGAACTACTGATTTGTTACTCTGCCATGCCAAATTTTTATTTTCTTTGTTAAATTGTGCTATGCTGATTGTATATTCTTTTTTAATAAATGAATCCTGTTTGGAAAAAAAAAAACTTACATTCCACTACATTGGAAAAAGACATCACCACCACCAATTAGCTTGTTGTTTAGCAAAATCAATGAGATCATAACATTGGAAGACATTATAGCCACATTGAACCATAAAAGGGGAGCAATTTCATGAAACCTGGTTTTGCTAGATTGACTTACATTCACAACAAAATACCAAGCCCCTATGGGTGGCATATGAAATAATGGGGGTGATTGAAACACTAAAGAACTTCCACAGGAGTTCCACATATAAACATTTTGGGAATCGTCAAGACTTCTAGCCCCTATTTTTTTTCCCCATATCCGCCTCCATTTATGATGTACTGTTCTGCTCTTTCCTTGCTTTCTCTTTTCCTCTGTCTCTTCAGAGTGTTGTGAAAATTTTATTAAGATGTATTTAATATGTATTGTCACAGTGTCTCCCAGCAGACTGACGCGTGTTGAGATCCGTCTGGTAGTGAAAAGCTTCTTGAGGATGCAGAGAAGTGTTTGCAGAGTTGGGATTTGTCTGCCAGCGAAGGGCCCCTGTGTAATGCACAGACGATCGTCTGGGGGGGATGTGTTCACTCTGCAAAGACATTATCGGTTATGGGTGATGTACGTCGAGTGTCTCTGTGTGTCTGATCAGCACGTAGAGGGACTATGGCATGTTCCTGCAGATAATCTCTCATCCTCAGGAATGGTAGTATAATCCGGGTATGCATTGTTCTCTGAACAATGCAGAATAAGGATTCATGACAATGGTGAAAGCGGGAGCCTTTGTGTGCGTTGTGGTCGGGGGCAGTCTTCATAAGTCCTTAGGCCAGCCATGTGGTACAAGGGGCAGGGAATCATACACACTGCCCCTGTCCAGACGCGCCCATAAACTCCTCTAGTCATTGTTCATTGGTTGAGATTTGTATAACTCCTCCTGTTTAAAGCAATGCCTGTGCTTGATTGGCCAATTGTGAAGCTAACAAGCTCTATTGTTATATAAATAAAGATTGCTCCCATTATCAGGAAGTCTGTTGGTGGAGCTAAGGATGTGAGGATTGGTGGTCATGGCTGTGTTACTTAGGAAGAAATGCATTATACCAAAAGGCTGAAAGGTTGCTTATTTAGCGCAGGAGACATGGATTACGAGCAGTGTATAGCGAAATTTCCACGTCAAGATTTACATAACACCAGTAACGAAAGTGTGATATATTAGTTGGGCCTTTCACACAGGAGTCCCTACAGACCTACTTCCATTGCTGTCCAAGGAAGGAGATTATTTAACAAGACTTTGCGATACATGCATATGTTTAAGGGGTGGGTTATTAGTTAAGGCCCTGTTCACATTTCACGTAGCGGGAACACACGCTCCTATCACAATTTAGTTTGAGCAATTAACACGCATTTACGCCTGTATCACATAGGGCAGTCCATACACTTTCAGCAAAAAAGCTCAGGGACCAAATTTTGGTCCTGAGCCAGGCACGTTTTTACTTGCACATTTTGCAGTGATTTTCATGTATTTTTGCACAGCAAAATCGCACCATGTTTGGGGTGCTATTAAGAAAGATTGATACCCAAATGTGCCCAGCATTTCTGCGATTTTAGGATGATTTGGAATCACAGGCAGGATCTAATCCGATTCTGCCCGTGATTTCAAATCGCTGAAGCACTGTACACACGATCGGATTTCCTATGGTTTTTTAACCAATGGATTTTTCCATCGGAAAACCGATGAAGCTGACTTTCATCAGTCTTGTCTACACACCATCAGTCAAAAAACCGACCGTTCCAAATACGGTGACGTAAAACACTCCGATGAGCCGAGAAAAATTAAGTTCAATGCTTCTGAGCATGCGTCGACTTAATTTTGAGCATGCGTGGGTTTTTTATCCGATGGAGTTCCCCACAGACGATAGTAATTTGCTATCGGTTTTTTAACCATCGGATAAATTTAATACATGTTCTATTTTTAAACACCGATGGAAAAAAGACCGATGGGGCCCATACACGATCGGTTTGTCCGATGAAAAAAGTCCATCGGACTGTTTTCATCTGTAAAACTTATCGTGTGTACAGAGCTTAAGTGTGAGCGGGGCCTAAGATCACAGGTCAGTTGAGGTCAAATTGGTCTTCATGCTCAGATTGCAGTTTCAAACAGCTATATCGGCAATAGGAGGGAGCTACTGAGCAAGAAGAGTTCAATATACTGAGTCAGGCAGCACTGAATTGTGGGTACTATAGTCCAGAGAGAAGAGATTCTACTGCATTTCCCAAAGGGAGATTGCCAGGAGGAGAGAAAAGGGCTGCATTTTCTCAAGATGTACAGGACACAGTTTCCTCTTGCTGTGAAGGAGACCAGAGAGTGTACATCGCTGTACAGTGTGCACCATCACTTCTGCACATTGGCAGCTTAAGGGGGATCCAGAGCATTGAGTTTGGGGTTGCCAAAAGCCAGAATCCCCTGGGTGCAGTTCAGAGAGTGGACTAATCACTGTGTGTGTGTGACCGGATGGGGATGTAGCGCAATAGAGATAATAAATAAACACTCCCGTAATAAATATAAATTATGACAAAACATGCTATAATATGTAGATTGAATTCAATAAAATGTCCACATATTGCAAGCCACTGAAAAAGTCCTCCACCAATGTGTTGTGAAATTCTCAATATCTTCCACTTCTACTGAGCTTCTAGAAACGCTCTGATGAAGCTCGGTTTCTAAAGCGTAACGCGTATAGAAGCAGGAGTCATGCTTATGGTGCTGAATGTGATATCTGGGAGCCTTGGAGCTGCATAGTATGAAGGAATATTTTTAACGTGCCCATGTTTATATGATATGCTTGATTCATAGCACTGTAGGTGTTTTTTTTTAATGTATGTGTTCATTTCATAAGTTTTTAAATAAAAGAGCGTTGTACAGAGAGCACTAATGGTCCCATTCTATTTTTACATGCAATCCACTAGACACTAGAGTCAGTAGAGAAGTAAACGTCCATACAGCCCAGAGAAGGGCAACAAGCATATTTAGACCTTGATTTATTATTAAGGTCAATAGAATAAAGTATGTGTTTAAGACAAGCACTGGATGTTGCATGCTCTGCATGGATTGCCCAAACAAATAAGTTAATTGTCTCCTATAATTGTTCCATTCTGCAAAGTTGTGCAGCACATAATTGGGTATTGCCGTGCATGGTACCATCATTTATGATTTTAAGTGCATTTTTATGTACAAATATTCATTTTAGCATGTGTGAAAAAAACAAGAAAAGAAAAAGTAATGGGCCTGGCAGTGAAATCATTAAAGAATATCTCAACTCAAGAACAAAATGTAACATAGTGTAGTTTACCAGTCATGTGGAGGCTGCATTCGTTTTT
This sequence comes from Rana muscosa, assembly GCA_029206835.1. Taxonomy (NCBI): domain Eukaryota; kingdom Metazoa; phylum Chordata; class Amphibia; order Anura; family Ranidae; genus Rana; species Rana muscosa. The sequence goes on from CM055121.1 coordinate 26,356,534, forward strand.
ATTTTTCACGTTTAGAAAATGTTTGGCAAGTACAGAACAAACCTGCTCTCTTCCGTCCAACTAATGTTCCATAAACGACTAATTCCCCTGCCCCTTATGCAATGAAAATGAACACAGGAAGACCCATGTAACACCCTCTAGTGTGTGCTAGAAGTAATGTTAGTGTAGTTGTTAATGTAGGAAAATTTTAGCTTGGCTGAGGGTGAAGCCTGGGCTATGAATCTGGGGCAGGGTTTAGTGACTCAGGGCTGGGTGGCTTACCCTGACAGCTTCTCTCATGCCTCCCCCTGTTTTCTGGGACATAAGAGAATGTTCTGGACATAGTAGGTTGAAGCGAGGAGGAGTTGCTCTGAATATTTATGAGGGCCTCAGCCAATCCCCAGTGAAGGGCTGGCAGGGGGCATGCCACCTCATAAATAGGCATGAGTCATGCCAGGGAGAGGCAGTCGGGTGGAAGATGGAGATGGGGTGCAGTGGAGGCTGCCGGATTGGCTCTTGAGGGTGCCCTCTAATCTGGTGGGGGGGTGACCTTGTGTCGGGGACACAATTGCTGGAATATACCCCCTAAAACACACGGAGGAAACCTTTCCTGGAGATACAGGAGCAAGGAGAGAGGACAGCGGGAGCAGGTCAGCACGTCTAAAAGAGATCTCTTAAAAGTCAGCACGGTGGGCAGGTGAGTGTCAGTCTGGAGGACTGTGGGGAGAAGTTAAAGGGGCAGCTGCAGCCAAGTGGGTTGGCAGTGCCTGAAGAGGTGGTGCTGGGATCAGTAGCCACAGGATAGATGCTAGCTGGACACTGAAACTCTGCTACATAACTAAGGGGCCTCGGGTTCCTGCCTGTAATGGGCCATTTCTTCATCTGACTGAGTATCTTTCAGATATACACAGTGTTCCATCTAGGTTCTGAAAGCAAGTGTGTGCTGGAGTGAAGAAAAGTAGCTGTGTAGCGGGTACCCCAAAATTGGGGTATCGCTATGGTCTAAATTTAGGAATAGTATGAGCCATAGTTGGCTCAGGTTCTCTGATTTGTTAGGTATTGGACTCTGCTCTGCTGTAAGTGTTGTCTGGTGTGCAGTTCCCCTTTGGCCTGTAGGTGATGCTGTTGCCCAGGCCAAGGGTCGAACCTCAGGTGACACGATAGCGTGATTGGATGTCCTCTCTCGGCTGCCATGCGGTGGGCGGGGCTCCGCCTGCTGTGCATGCCTGGAGAGGATATATAAGGGGCAGACGCCATGATTGTAGGAGGAGTGCCGGGGAGAGGAGTACCCAGAGGAGTGTGCCCCGCTGGGGTGGTGTGTCAGGGGGAGTCCAAGGACCCCTGATGGCGAAGTCACGCCCTATGGCCCTGTTGGCCTGAGGGGTGCGTGAACTGGCTGAGGAGTCTCCGGCCCCTTTAGCCCGAGGCTGCAATGTTCCAGGCAGGCCCAGTACCTTTAACTGTGTCTGCGATCAATATGCTGGAGTTCCAGGGAGCCCGTGTGAGGGGCGGCCCACTCTGAAGGAGAGGAAACCAGGGGAGGACCTGTCTGATGGACCGGTGAGGGATGTCACGGTGAAAGAGAGGCCTGGTTGCCTATCAGAGGGAGGACTCAGTACTTAGCAATATAACCCTGTAAAGTGCCCATTGGCATCATCGGTTCTCTAAGTACTACAGAGGTTTAAGGAATGTTCTAGATTCAGGACTAACAGGATTCTGCTACTATTAGAGGATCTCCTGAACCCGTCCCTGGAGGGGACAAAGTTACAGAATTGTTCGAGCTGCACTACGGCTGCTAGAACTGTGAGAGGGATCTATCCGGGTGAGCTAAACCCACTCGGGATCGAGTGGCGACGAGTGAGTGAAGTGTTGTGTGCCTGAATCTACCTCCTATCTTCGCTAACTTCTTTCTCTCTTCAATTTCCCGTTAACTGAAGCAAAAAGAGTTGAAGTTGTGTGGACATTGGCCTTCTTGGGGAAGAATATAGACTTTTCCCTACAATTCTGGGGACGAGAACCAGTGGAAAGAGGTAACTCGCTGCAGGACCCAAATCTGTGAACACCGCCTGACCTCTGATAAGTAGGACACGGGCTTGTGGCATGGTGTGTCTTACCCCCCGCAGGTGAACGTAAGCGGGGGCAAAAGGATCTGTGTGCTACACGTGGGGGCTCGAGTCCGGGATTTTGCAGCTACCCCTGGAAGTTGGACTATATTTTTTTCCCCTGTTGTGGTTCTGTGAAAGTTGGCCATTTCGGGAAAAATTGAACTGCGTCACTGTGAGAGAAATGGAGGTACAGGCCTAAACCTATACTGGATTTTTCTAACTGCGTAGTTCGTGGGCGTGTCTCAGATCCAGAAAAGCCAGCGAGCTACGTGCAGCAAGGAAAAAGGGGGAGGAGCCCCCGCCAACAGTGAGTTGCACGTGGTGCGTTTGGCGCCAAAGGACAGTACGAGCTGGAGCTGGTGAAGGAGAGGAAACCAGGAGATCCACGGAAGGGGACGGTAAGGAGGCTGGGGGAACTGTGACATTGAGTTTGTCGGGGAAGGGAAAGAAGCTCATACCCCATGCTACTGGGGATGTGTGGACAGCCAACCCGCGGAAACTTTCTGTTTTTGGGGACAGTGTGTCTGTGTCCACCAAGAATTACCTGCCAGCGGAGGAGTGTGACACTTCCGATGATTTTGCCATAGATGAGACTTTTGCTAGAAAGGGTTGGGATAAAATTCGGTTGGCATCGCCCTGTAGTCTTTGGGAGGGATCACCCACGGACTCTGGGGAAACTACACCCCGAGTGGAAGCCCCTACTCTAACGGAAGAAATTAATCCCACGCCCGCTTTGCCTGCTCCAGCATCTTCCATGCTTAATGATACTGAGGTCCGTTCACCATTGTGGCCACCCTTGCCACTGCTGGAACTTGCACCATTAAAAAGGTCTCCGGATGCTATTGTCCTTCCTGGAGCAGGAGATCAGGCCACCATGCCACCTCTAGCCCGATTGCAACGGCTCCTAAATAAGAAGGTTGCTATGGAATACGGATGGGAATACCCATACGTTCCAAAAGAACTTCTCTTTGAGGTTGAGGCCTCCCGTGAACGATGGCACGCTGACTTTGTGTGGGATCATATAAAAGTACCAAGAGGCTACAGGTACTTCAAGTGTTCACCTGAAATGACAAATCGTTATAAAGGTTGCCGGAAGGACTGGACTTATGGTCGGCACATCCATGCGGACCGGGTGGTAATATGCAGCAAAGAAAAAGAGGATGCCGTGTATTCCATAGAGACTCTGGACAGACAATGGAAGACTCTTGTTCTCCCAGGTCCTCGGTATTGCCTGTGAAAAAGGAACTTGTTTTTTTTTGGATACTCCGTTTTACAAAAAAAAAACCTGCCCTGAACTCGCTGGTGACTTTACCCTACCCTGCAGGGGAACCTACTCTGTTGAGGAACCAGGGAACTGTTTGTTTTTTTTCTCCTCCTCAGTCCCGCAGAAAAAGTTTTTTTCTCTTTGAAGAAAAAAAAAAAAAAAGAAGGGAACTGAACATGGGGTAAGTTAGTCAGGGCCAAAGCAGGAAGCCGCCGTGATCAAGATGGAGGGTTCCTGTGTGTTAAAACATGCCTATGCGCATTATTGAGAGTGTAGTAATGTGTGCTGCCACTAGGTGGTGGTGTTCTGCAGAAATTTATGCTGCAGAAGTCAGTCATTCCTTCCTGGAGGAATGGTTCGCTTCTGTTTCAAGAAGTTAGGATGTGTTCATTGTATGTTTGGTTTTGTTTCTCTCCCTCTACAGGTGATCGACCGTCAACTCTACCGGAGAATGGGTGGGAAAGATATGATAGGAGAGGGAGGGATTGTTGTTTGTGAAGAAAAATGTGTTTTATAAAAAGAAAATGTAATATATATTGCTACATGCTCTTTCCCCTTTATTTCTCTTCTTTTACTCTATTTCCAAAATTTTGGATTCAGGCACAATTTATCAAAATTTTTCTAAATATTGAACATACAGTAGGTGCCGCCGATATTGTGTCAATCTCGCCGCTTCTAGCGGCGAGATTGACACCCTATGAGCTCCGTCGCGAGAGCCAGCGCCGAGCTGTCTCGTCATCGGGAAAGGAAAAATGTTCCTTTCACGATGAGCGACACGCATTGCCGGTAGACGGAGATCCGGCGTGGATTCCCGCCAATACCAGGCACTGCGTTTGGTATGAATCCTGAGCGGGAACTCCACACCAATTTTTAAAGAAAAAACCGGCATGGGTTCCCCCTCCAGGAGCATCCCCGTTCAATACAGTGCCGCGTCTCCTCGCTATTGCAGCGAACGCGACATGTGTCGCCACCCTGTCGCCGAGATGTCGGCACCCCTGTCGCCGAGAATCTCTGCGATAGGATCACGATGAATATACAATGTCGGCGGCACCTACTGTAGTTGGAAAAGGCCAGAACCCACTCAGGATTGAGGGAGTTTCTGACCTCTTCCAGCCACTGGGGACAGTGGCTTTTTCAGGAGGGGGGTGTGTGTAGCAGGTACCCCAAAATTTAGAGGTAGTATGAGCCATAGTTGGCTCAGGTTCTATGATTTGTTAGGTATTGGACTCTGCTCTGCTGTAAGTGTTGTCTGGTGTGCAGTTCCCCTTTGGCCTGTAGGTGATGCTGTTGCCCAGGCTCGAACCTCAGGTGACACGATAGCATGATTGGATGTCCTCTCTCGGCTGCCTGCGGTGGGCGGGGCTCCACCTGCTGTGCATGCCGGGAGAGGATATATAAGGGGCAGACGCCATGATTGTAGGAGGAGTGTCAGGGAGAGGAGTACCCAGAGGAGTGTGCACCACTGGGGTGGTGTGTCAGGGGGAGTCCAAGGACCCCCGACGGCGCCCTATGGCCCTGTTGGCCTGGGGGGTGCATGAACTGGCTGAGGAGTCTTGGGCACCTTTAGCCCAAGGCTGCAACGTTCCAGGCAGGCCCAGTACCTTTAACTGGGTCTGCGATCAATATGCTGGAGTTCCAGGGAGCCCGTGTGAGGGGCGGCCCACTCTGAAGGAGAGGAAACCAGGGGAGGACCTGTCTGATAGACCGGTGAGGGATGTCATGGTGAAAGAGAGGCCTGGTTGCCTATCAGAGGGAGGACTCAGTACTCAGCAATATAACCCTGTAAAGTGCCCATTGGCATCATCGGTTCTCTAAGTACTACAGAGGTTTAGGGAATGTTCTGGATTCAGGACTAACAGGATTCTGCTACTATTAGAGGATCTCCTGAACCCGTCCCTGGAGGGGACAAAGTTACAGTATTGTTCGAGCTCAACTCCGGCTGCTAGAACTGTGAGAGGGATCTATCCGGGTGAGCAAAACCCACTCGGGATCGAGTGGCGACGAGTGAGTCAAGTGTTGTGTGCCTGAATCTACCTCCTATCTTCGCTAACTTCTTTCTCTCTTCAATTTCCCGTTAAAGTGATTGTAAACCCACTTTTTAAACAAAGACCTACAGGTAAGCCTAGATTAAGGCTTACCTGTAGGTGCATGAAATATCTCCTTAACCTACACGGTTAAGGAGATATTTGTATGTAAATGCGGCGACGCTGACGTCACCCCATTCACAAATTCGGCTAGGTCGCAACATTCGACGACGTAGCCGAATTTGACAGCTCACGCGCGCATGCGCGGAGTCACGTCTTCGCCGCTCCGGCCAATCACAGCGCCGGAGCGGCGCTGTGATTGGCTGCAGCGGCGATACCCGGAAGTAACATTCCGGCTATCGCCGCAGCGATGGATGCGGCTAGAGGAGGGACACGGACGACTTCGGGGGCCCCGATCGAAGGTAAGTGGTACATAATGAGCTAGTATGCTAGTCATACTAGCTCATTATAGCTTTGTCTTGCAGGTTAGGAAAAAAAAAAAAAACGACAAAAGGGTTTACAACCACTTTAACTGAAGCAAAAAGAAAATAAACTCTTTGTTGGAGTTGAAGTTGTGTGGACATTGGCCTTCTTGGGGAAGAACATAGACTTTTTCTCTACAATTCTAGGGACGAGAACCAGCAGAAAGAGGTAACTCGCTGCAGGACCCAAATCTGTGAACACCGCCTGACCTCTGATAAGGAGGACACAGGCTTGTGGCATGGTGTGTCTTACCCCCCCGCAGGTGAAGGTAAGTGGGGGTAAAAGGATCTGTGTGCTACAGCTGTATATAGTGTATCGGTACCCCCGTAGGAGCTGCTGGTTTAAATTTGGGCCTTGCACGTTACCTCACCTTTCGTTGTCTAGGGGATGAGATGAGAGTCTATAGAAACTTCAATGTCCACACAAGTTATAATCCTTTCTTTTTAGGCTATATTCCACAACATATATTCAAAATGACAATAAAAATGACACATATAAGTGTTTTAAAATTGTCATATGCGACGCTCATGTCAATATTAAAATCGATTCAGCTACCAGATGTCCATAAGACAAAAGTAAGGAAAAAGTAAAAATCGCGCTAACCCGTGACATATACTCCAAAGGAGTTATGGAATGAAAATAAAGTAAAATTAAAATTGTTATAAAAATAAAACACACATCAATCAATAATGAACTAATGAGTGAACAAAAAAGAAGTGTACTGTGATATAACTTCATAATATATAGTCCATAAAAACGATTCTTAAATAAAGTCCATTATAAAGCACCAGTGCTCCGTGTAGAAAATCATATAAAGTGAATTGTTGCATCCAAATTAATTTGTGACGTTCCACCACCGAACAACAGAAGTTTCTCCTTACCAGCTACATTTGACCCCCCATGACAGAGGATCAATAAATGCAGAGATTAAGCAGTTCCTCCCACAGGTCAGCACAGCACTTGGGACTCCGTTTCAGGTGGGTGTCTGGAAATGAAGCTCTCCTCAGGATAGGAACAGCAGGTGGAGGCTCGGCATATAACGATTAGTTAAGGAAAAAGGGTTCTGGACAGCCACACTCAAAATCAACGCCTTTATTTAAAAAAAAGAGATGATAATCCAAAAATACAAGCCACAGCAAACAACGGAATATAGGAGGACCAAAGTGTTAGGGTACACACAATAGGTGAAAAGTATCCTTAAAATAGAGTCCAAATTAACACATGCAAGGTGATCGCAATGTTGTCTGTGGAATGTGCACCTTCCTCCAGATCACTTCAAAGTAGTGTTTCAAAATTCCCTGTAGGGATTGCACTCACCAGAAATCAGAAGATAATGAGCCTCGAACGAAATCCGGACGGATAGTATCACCTACGGGTGTCCTTTAGTTGAGATCCTTCCAGCATAATTTTCCAGGGATTACCACATGGGGAGAGAGAAAGACTCCACATAGTATAGTCCCGTTTAACCACTTTCCTACCGCCCATAGTCATATGACGTCCACAGATGGGATCTCCCATCCTGGGTGGACGTCATATGACGTCCTCAGCTTTGAGGGGGGATATCTGAATGATGCCTGCAGCTAGAGGCATCATTCAGATATCCTTTTCTTGTGCCGGCAATTCTGCGCACCATAAGAATGATCATAGCGGCGGTTCCGCCACTTGATCGTTCTTATAGGCGGCGGGAGGGGACATCCCCCCTCCCGCCGCCATCCGGTGCTTCTCCGGGCTCTCCCGTGTCATCGGGGACCCGGAGAGAATCGTCCGGCGCCGGTGGTGGGTCACGTGACGAGCATAGAGATGACTGTCATCTCTATGATCGTCGGAGGCCCGGGTGCGATGTGATGACGTCACGCCCGGGTCCTCAGATGTAAACAAAGCCGCCATTGCGGCTAGTAAGTATGAGATCAGTGAAAAAAATTTCACTGATCTCATGCTTTCCAGCCTGGAGGAGAGATGTGGGGTCTTATTGACCACGCATCTCTAAATTAAGAGGACCTGTCACACACATTCCTATTACAAGGGATGTTTACATTCCTTGTAATAGGAATAAAAGTGATAAAAATAAAGTAAAATAAGTGTTAAAAAAAATAATAAAAAAAAAATTAAAACGCCCCTGTCCCCGGTAGCTCGCGATCAGAAGCGAACGCACACGTAAGTCCCGCCCACATATGTAAACGCTGTTCAAACCACATATGTGAGGTATCGCTGCGTGTGTTAGAGTGCGTGCAACAATTCTAGCACTAGACCTCCTCTGTAACTCTAACCTGGTATATAAAGTAAAAAATGCGCACCCCAAAAACTAATGAAGAAAAAAAAAACAAACAGTAATTATTTCCATGAATTGATTCTGGAAAAGTATTCTTGTGTACTCAAAAGAAGGAGATGTATAAACAAAACCTCAATGTGTGTATATCTAGTATACGTAAGATTCAAACACGTATAATAAAAAAGTGAAAAAATTCAAAAAGTGTGCAACATATAGTGTTCATAAAAATATAAAAATATACATAAAAAATGAAAAAAATTGTCCACACAAAAAAAAAAAAAAATGGAAGCGAAGGTGCCAATCCTCCTCACTTTCTTCTTTTAGCAGGTGATAAATGACTCAATCAGGTAATAAAGATGTCTGCTTACCAAATCCAGTGGACCCCCATTACAGGGATCAAACAGGCATGATAGACGTATACTCCGGACATCTGATGTAGGAAATCAGGTACTCCTCTAAATCCAATGCTCCGCTGCTGCACCGTGTTCAAACCAAATCCTCTCAGTGTAGGAAACCAATCAGAGGCACCGCTTATAATATGTTGGGGGTAAGAACAAAAAATTTCATGGTGCAGAGTGATTAAAAGGAAAAAAAAACCTTTATTGCATACTAAAGGCTGACATCCACAGAAGATAAAAAGATATATGGAGAGAGGGCGCACTGACTGCCCACAGTCTCTGACAACAGTTTAAAAAAGCAATCAGCTGTAGCTCACGCCTAACAGCTGGTGCGTGATGATCTTGAATTCCTGAGCTCCACCCAGGGGTGGAGCTCAGGAATTCAAGATCATCACGCACCAGCTGATTGCTTTTTTAAACTGTTGTCAGAGACTGTGGGCAGTCAGTGCACCTACGCTTTCCCCGACTTGTTCATTCCCCGACTTAGTTGGGGTAGGCGGTACACTTTGGTGGGGGTCGGCCACGCCCAGTGACCTTTGACCTCTGGGGACCCGCCCTCTGACCTTTGACCTCTGGGGGAGGTCCCTGTTCAAGAGCCTGGGTCCTAGCCTTGTTCTTAAAGGGAGATATGATAGATGTATACTCCGGGTATACGTCTATCATGCCTGTTTGATCCCTGTAATGGGGGTCCACTGGATTTGGTAAGCAGACATCTTTATTACCTGATTGAGTCATTTATCACCTGCTAAAAGAAGAAAGTGAGGAGGATTGGCACCTTCGCTTCCATTTTTTTTTTTTTTTTGTGTGGACAATTTTTTTCATTTTTTATGTATATTTTTATATTTTTATGAACACTATATGTTGCACACTTTTTGAATTTTTTCACTTTTTTATTATACGTGTTTGAATCTTACGTATACTAGATATACACACATTGAGGTTTTGTTTATACATCTCCTTCTTTTGAGTACACAAGAATATTTTTCCAGAAGCAATTCATGGAAATAATTACTGTTTGTTTTTTTTTTCTTCATTAGTTTTTGGGTTGCGCATTTTTTACTTTATATACACTTGTAGTTTATTATTCTGAACTGTTATTGCAGCACCATTTTTTCACTTTTTGGATTTGAATATCTGTTTATATATGTGTATTTTCACGGTGCACTTTATATATTTCACATATTTATATGTATTTTGTTTATATATAATTTTTTATATATATATATATATATATATATATATATATATATATATACATATATAATTTTTTCACTTTGGTTGAATTTTGGCATTCTTTGTTAAAATATCTTTTCTGCCAAATAGGGATAGCGCGGATTGTCCTCTTTACAAACTCTAACCTGGTAACCTGTAAAAAAAATTAAAGCGTCGCCTATGGAGATTTTTAAGTACCGAAGTTTGGCGCCATTCCATGTGTGCGCAATTTTAAAGCGTGGCATGTTAGGTATCTATTTACTCGGCGTAACATAATCTTTCATATTTTCCCAAAAAATTTGGCTAACTTTACTGTTTTGTTATTTTTTAATTAATTGAAAAATGATTGCGCAAATACCGTGCAAGAAAAAAAGTTGCAATGACTGTCATTTTATTCCCTAGGGTGTCTGCTAAAAAGAATGATGATTTGTACATGTAGGAGAGAAGTGCCAGAATAGGCCCGGTATTGATGTGGTAAAAAAAGCCCGGTGTTGAAGTGGTTAAAAAAAGGATTTATTGTAAAAGAGTCTCTTTAAAACGTATTCCCATAAAAAAAAGTTTCGTTTTTGTCCTTATCAGACAAAAGCCTGATTCCTTTTCTGATCAAATAACCTGATGTTTGAAAGTTAAGGTCAGTATCTTACTGGGGAATAGATGGTCTGTCCTGTAATGTGTTTGAAAAGCGCGCCGTTCATCAGCTCACAGAGCTACACTTCCAGATTCTCCTCACAGTAGCTTAGAATGCAAGGCGTCGGTGTGTCACTTCCGGGTTGCCGTAAGATCACGCTCTGACGTGTTTCGTCAATAGGCGTGGTCTTACGGCAGGGCAAGTCCGGATTTATCATGCAGTCAATCAAATGATTAACTCATTCAATGCTTAACCACCAAAAGTTGATACAACTCATGATACACACAGGTTGCCGTGCCGTAAGACCACGCCCTTTGACAACGTCGTGATGACGAAACGTGTCAGCACATGATCTTACGGCAACCGACGCCTTGCGTTCCAAGCTATTGTGAGGAGAATCCGGAAGTGTAGCTCTGTGAGCTGATGAGCGGCGCGCTCTTCAAACACATTACGGGACAGACCATCTATTCCCCAGTAAGATACTGACCTTAACTTTGAAACATCAGGTTATTTGATCAGAAAAGGAACCAGGCTTTTGTGTGATAAAGATGTATGAAACAGTCTTTTTATGGGAATACGTTTTAAAGAGATTCTTTTACATTAAATCCTTTTTTTAAATGGGACTATACTATGTGGAGTCTTTCTCTCTCCCCATGTGGTAATCCCTGGAAAATTATGCTGGAAGGATCTCGACTAGAGGACACCCGTAGGTGATATTATCCGTCCGGATTTCGTTAGAGGCTCATTATCTTCTGATTTCTGGTGAGTGCAAACAGGTAAGTTTTGAAACACTACTTTGAAGTGATCTGGAGGAAGGTGCACATTCCACAGACAACATTGCGATCACCTTGCATGTGATAATTTGGACTCTATTTTAAGGATAATTTTCACCTATTGTGTGCACCCTAACACTTTTGTCTTATGGACATCTGGTAGCTGAATCAATTTTAATATTGACAGGAGCGCTGCATATGATAATTTTAAAACACTTATATGTGTCATTTTTTTTGTCATTTTGAATATATGCTTTTGTTTATGAATGTGGCTGCTGTTGCTTATCATGCTGTGATAGACGTTGTTTATCATAATTTGTAATCTATACAATTTTCTAGTCTTCTGCTTTAAATAAGATTTGAACACCATAGCGCTGAGATAAGGAAAATTAGGTATCAGTTGCGTCATTACATAATATATTTTCCTTTTGTTTCTTATATATTCCACAACAACTTGCATAAGCGGAGGGATGGAGGATTAGGGGAAGGTTCAGGCACACAATGCAGATCACTGGGGAGTTTCTAAGTTTCAAAGTCACACTCAACACTTTACTTGTAGTGGGTATTGCTCACCCGGATAGGCCCCTCTCACCTGGCCTAGCAGCCAGAATGATGCACGGTCAAAAACAGGTTAACAGTCTCTGCCACAGATTCCCTGAATTAAAGATGAACTTGTTCAATGATCCTCTGCCACAGGATTCAGTACTCGAATATTCAGCCTTACAGTCTTAGAGCCTTTAAGCCAATCCCGGCAGACTGTAAGGTAACATAGGCTGTGGTGCATCCTCCAATAAAGTCTCCCGAGATACCAGCCTTCCGCTTGGTCCTCTCCAGGACAGGTCCTCCCCTGGTTTCCTCCAATGAGTGGCTTCCTCCCGCAGGATGGACAGCACAGGATCACCTTCAAGTGTAGGCCTCAGTCAGGACAACTGGGCCTACCTGGCATAGATGCAGCCTCGGGCCAACGTGGCTCCGCGGCTGAAAATTCTAGTAACACATGCCTCGAGCCAGGAGGGCCACGAGGTGAAGAAGAGCCCCAAGAAATGGCGTCTGCCCCTTAAGTAATCTTCCCCAGCAAGCTCAGCGAGGAGACCACTCCCCACTGAGCTGTTCCCAGGGAAAAACACCCAATGCACTCTGGCCTGTTTGTTTTCCAACATTGGCCTGGGGTGGTAACGCCACCTACAGGCAAACAGTGGGAATTCCTCCCAAACACAGCCATAACCGGAACAGAGGCTGATTTTGCCTTAATTTTACACGTCTGAGCTAACTACCAGCTCAGACTCCCACTAAATTTGAACATAGCGCCTGGTCATCAGGAGCAGGGCGCCACAATAGAGACTGTATATAGGAAGAGTTGTCCCTGAAGTATTGTTGAAGTCAAATGGGCATCCCATAATTTTTCTTTCACCATCCAAGTTATTAACCGTCAATAAACTGTTTGTGGTGATATATGTAGAGAGACAGCACAAACCATTACTGTACATAAGCCATGTTTACTGAAAGAACCCGCAGGAAACAGGAAACACAACACAGGAAGAAGTACAACAGAAGTACAACAGAGATGCACCATAGAGTTGCATTTAAAGAAACATATCATCCATAACATCTCCCCCTTTGATGCCGCGTACACACGACCGTTTTTCCCGTCGAGAAAAATTTCATTTTTCCCTTTGGACGAGAAAAACGATCGTCTGTGGACTTTTTGTCGTTTTTCTCGACGGGAAAAACGGCATTAATCACGACGAGAAAAATTAGAACATGCTCTAATTTTTCTCGTCGTGATTCCCGTCGTTTTTTTCCGCGGCAGTTTTCCCATAGGGAAACACTGCCGCGGAGCCCACACACAGTCGTTTTTTTCGACCAAAAAAAAAAATGTCATTTAAATCGGCCGTGTGTGGGGGGAACAAGCTGTTCCTCGTTTTTCACGGCTATTTTCTCGACGGTGTTTTCACCGTCGAAAAAAATTGATCGTGTGTACGCGGCATTAGTGTTAATAAATGAACATTGTGAAATTCAAAAGAGACAAAGCAATAACACATTCTACAGGTTAAGTCTCATAGGTGGTTTTGAACATCTACCACTACGGGTGAAGACTGGCCCTTGTGCAAGGATTCCTTTAGCCCTTTCTGAAGTTACTGGGCTCCTCTCATCACGTACTGGCATGCTCTGCGCTTGACAGCTGTTGGGTATACTTGCTTGCCCAGAACTGTCATTGCCGTTGGTATGAGGCATTCTTTCTGTACATGGCTCACTGTCAATGGGTGAGTATGTCCTTGAGATACTGGGTGAGTCTGATCCATCAACGGATACTGAGAATCAGGCTGCTCTGCCACTCTCAAATCCACTCGATTGCAGCGATAGAGAGTTCCTTCAATGTCCACAAGATAGGAGCGTGGTGCAACCTTTTGCAGACAAGTACCTATTCTCCAACAGCCTGTTCGATCTCCAGGTAATGGTTTTATACGGATTCGTTCTCCAATATTCAATTCTGGCAAATCTCTGGCCGATGTGTCATATCGTGCCTTTGACACTTGTCTCTTAAGCCTTATCTTTTCTGGAACACCTTGTATAACAGAGGGTTCAAGTAGCCTATTTGTGCCGGGCTACTATAAATGCCTTCAGTCGGAGTGTTTCTCCAATGTAAAATGGCCTTCCATGGGTCTTTACCATCACTTTGTGCTTTCTTGCATACATTTTTAACAATCTTTACAGCTGATTCAGCTTTGCCATTAGCCTGTGGATGACGTGGTGAGGAAATAACATGCTCAAACTCCCATTCAGTGGAAAATTTTCTGAATTGTAGGCTTGCAAACTGAGGGCCATTGTCGGAGATCACTGTATCTGGTTGGCCATGACGTGCAAACTGAGCCTTGCACCTCTTAATTGTAGCTTCAGTGGATAAGTCGGGAAGAAGGTCTATTTCCCAGAAGTCTGAATAATGATCGACTAATAGCAGGTATTCCTTGCCTGCGTAGTTGAATAAGTCCATACTGATAATCTGCCACGGACGTGTAGGTATCTCATGTGACATCATGGTTTCTTTCTGTTGCAAATGGGCATATTCATTGCAGGTGGGACAATTACTGACAAAGTCTTTGATTTCACCATGCATGTTGGGCCAGTAAAGAGTATCACGAGCTTGTCTGTAGCATGCTTCACCACCAATATGGCTGGAGTGTATGCATAATAACATCTCTGCTCTCAGTGACTTCGGGCACGATGACCCTTGGACCTTTGTACAAGATACCATTTTGTATGCTGATCTCATCTCTAAAGGACCAGTATTCCCTTACAATTCCAGGTACTGCATCTTTTTAATCTGGCCACCCACTCAAAGCAATAGACTTCAAAGCTTGTAAAGTTGCATCACTGTCAGTGTGCTGTATGAGTTGATGTAGTCGCTGATCTGTGACATTAAGATAGTCTGCTTGATTGATATCGGCAAAGAAGTTTTGTTCCTGTTCCAGCAGACAAATTGTACGATGCTCATGCTCACCTCCAGGTGCCACATTATCCGACGTAGCTCTGCTCAGGGTATCGCTGATATACATTTCACATCCTGGCTTGTAGACAACATTGAGGTTGTAATGCTGCAATGTAAGCATCATGCTCTGCAAACACTTGGGAACACACAAAAGGGGCTTTTTGAATATGGCTATCAAAGGTTTGTGATCAGTTTCAGCTGTAATTGAATCCCATCCATAAAGATAATGATGGAAACGATGGCAAGCAAATACAATGCTTAAACATTCCTTCTCAATTTGAGCATAATTTTGCTCAGCTGATGAAAGAGCTCTGGACGCATATGCAACTGGCTGACCTTTCTGCAAAAGGCAACAGCCTAGACCATTTTTACTGGAGTCACTTTGTATCGTAACAGGCTTTGTGACATCATAGCATTTCAACACTGGGGCAGAGGTGACCAAGTGTTTTATATCCTCTACTGCCCGGTCATGCTTGGGAAGCCAGTGCCAAACTGCATCTTTGTCCAGAAGTCGCCTTAGTGGCTCACACACCTCAGATAAGTGTGGCAGGAATTTCGCTATGTAACAAAGCCAATAAATCTTTGTACCGCTTTGGCATCAGCAGGTTGTGGCATGTCCACAATGGCTTTAATCTTATCCGGGTCAGCTTTTAAGCCTTGTGAAGACAGGATATGTCCATGGAAACTGACTTCTTCCACCTTGAACTGAAATTTCTTCACACTAAGCCTCAGCATCACCTGCCTCCAGTAGCGCTATTAACTTTTCATCATGGTCTTGCTCAGCCTCCTCATCTGTATTACCGCAGCCAACTATAAGAATGTTATCAGCTATTGGCTCAATTCCGTCAAGACCACCTAATAGTTCATGCTGCTTTCGCTGGTATACCTCCGGTGCTACAGAGACTCCAAATGGTAGTTTTGAGCCATCTCTTTCTGCCCCAAAGAGTCCAGAACGTGGTCATGTAGCTACTCTTTTCATCCAGTTTGCACTGTAAAAAGGCATCTCTAGCATCCACAAGTGTGAAGACACGTCAGGGCCGTTTGAAGGAATTTGGGGGCCCCAACAAAAATGGACATGGAGGCCCCCCCCAACCCCCCCCGCGCACTCACGCAAAGCCTACAGGAACCACAGCATAGCAATACAGTTTAAGCTCACCCACACTTTATATAAATAAAAAAGGTTTACAGTGCAAATACTGCTGTTGCAAATAATCCAACATACTTAAAACACATACACACTCACATTAACATTAAGATGCTGCTTAGGACTGTTTATGGACAGTGGGATGGACAGGGGGACCGTGGGATGGACAGGGGGACTCCGCACTGTAATATCCACATCATCTCCCCCACTGTAATATCCACATCATCTCCCCCACTGTAATATCCACATCATCTCCCCCACTGTAATGTCCACATCTCCCCCACTGTAATATCCAGATCTCCTCCCTGTACTGTCCACATCTCCCCCTGTAATGTCCACTGTTAAAATAATAAAAGTATTCAAAAATAATTATGGAGCGATAAAGTCTCTAATAGTTCCACAAATAAAATAGTAAATACGTTTTCTTGAAAAGTAGCAAAGAATCTGTCAGTCTTTCTATGGCTCCACAAGCATGTACTTGTACATGATTTCTGTTCTGTCCAGTAATCCAGGCCAGGATTAGGATCCCTGAATATTCGTGCGCTTTTCTCCTGTAAACAACTTCCTGGTCACAGCAGCCTGCTTCTCCATCCCAATCCCCACTATTGGAGAAAAGGCCAGTATCAGGGTTTTTTTTTTTTTTTATTTAAATAAAAAAATAAAAAAAACCCTGATACTGGACATTTCTCCAATAGTGGGGATTGGGATGGAGAAGCAAGCTGCTGTGACCAGGAAGTTGTTTGCAGCCGCGCACTAATATTCAGGGATCCTGATCCTGGCCTGGCTGAATTACTGGACAGAAGAACAGAATAATCATGTACAACAGTACAAGTACATGCTTGTGGAGAAAACGTATTTACTTTTTTATTTGTGGAACTATTAGAGACTTTATCACTCCATTAAAAAGTCATTCACTGACTTACCTTTTCCAGAGGCACTGTCTGGCGGGCAAAAGTTGATCCGACCGCAATGGGAGTTGTATCACGCCTGCGCTGCCCTCCTGAGTGACTGTGATTGACACTGACTCCTCCCCCCAGGAGCAGGAAGCATCAGCACGTAGCCGCCGTTGTGGACTACAACTCCCATAAGCAATAGCGGCGGCCTGTCACCGCCGGGTGTACCAAGATGGCCGCCGCTCCGGAGCTAGGCCGAAGCCGCGGCCTTTCCTAAGGCTGCAATCCGCGGATCGGCTCCGGGTGAAAATCGAGGACAGTGACAGGCAGCAGGCTGGGGCCCTAGGCCAGCTCAGGGCCCCAAGCAATTGCTTGTTTTGCCTGTCCTGTTCCGACGGCCCTGAGACACGTGCTTTAGGTAGTTTGTGCAAAATATCATCGAGTGTTGGCATTAAGTAGTGTGACCGTTTCAGGGCCATATTCAGAAACTTGGGATCAATGCATATTCTGACCTTCTCAGGCTTTCTGATAACAACCATGTTACTGATCCAATCTGTAGGCTCTGTTACTGAAGTTAGATGTCCTTCAGCTTCATATTTATCTAGTTGAGCTTTAACCTGTGGCTTAATGGTGATAGGAACATTGCGTGGGGCACATTGTACAGGTCGAATGGTAGGATCAAGTTCAAAACGAACCTCTCCTGGAACAGAGACTATCGGGCCCTCAAACACATCACTGTAGGTGTGAAGAATTTGCTGTTTTGTCAGTGGCCTAGTCAGAGATTTTGCAGGCTGATTATCAACATTATGTAGCTCAGCAGGAGTGGTGAACAGCATCAGTCCAAGGCGCTCACATGTTTAACCTGATAATAGCGGTTTCTGATCGGCATCAACAATCTCAAAGTTCAGTTTGTGTATACAATCACGTATGCTGCATTCTGTTTGGAATAGCCCCAATGTTTCCATTAGTTTCCCTGAATACAACTTTAGTTTGGTGCTACTAGGCTGAAGGGGTGTTCTGGGTGCCTTTTATACTCATGACATCACACGTTGCACCCGAGTCCAGCTGGCAGGGTTGGATTATAGTGTTTAATCTGAGGTTTACAAACCATTTTTTGCCCTTTGTGTTTACAGCACCAATGCATTCTGAGGAGTAAACCATATCAGTGCTAAGCAGGTGTGCATCCTCAGGATCTGACATTTGCTCAATTGTGTGCAGCTTCTTTGCTTCCATTTCACTGGAGAGACACACTCTTGCAAAGTGATTTGGTTTATCACATGCAGTACAGATTTTCCCATATGCAGGGCACTTTTCTTTCTCTCGTACATGCACATTGCCGCAATACTTGCATGATGCAGGCTTCCTCCCAGGTGAGTTGAGTAGGTGACCCTTGTGCTGAAACTTATGCTGGTGGTTTTTGAAGCTTTGCTGTTGTTTAGAGGCTGCATTGATATTGTCAATCAGTTTATCCTGCTCCATAGCTTTCATATGTTTGTCAGTAAGTTCTGCAGTGCGACATATCTCAATTGCTGTTTGTAGATCTAAATCATGTTTCCTCAATAGGTGGTGGTGTGTGCTTTCACTGGTGATACCCAAAACTATTTTATCACGAATAAGTTTGTCTCTCAGAGAGCCATACTCACAGCTTTTTCTCTAATGCCGCATACACATGACCGTTTTTCACGACGTTAAAAATGCAATTTTTTAAATTGGGCATTAAAAACGATCATGTGTAGGCTCCAGAGCATTTTTAACGACGTGAAAAATGGGTTAAAAAAAATGAGAACGCGCTCTATTTTTTCACGTCGTTTTTTTTAACGACGTGAAAAACGGTAGTGTGTATGCTTTTACGAGGGGAAAAAATGCGCATGCTCAGAATCAAGTATGAGACGGGAGCGCTCGTTCTGGTAAAACTAGCGTTTGTAATGGAGATAGCACATTCGTCACGCTGTAGCGGACTGAAAAGCACGAGGCTGGAAAGCGCGAATCGTCGCTCAACAAACTTTACTAACATGAAGGGTGGCGCCATTCGAATGGAACTTCCCCTTTATAGTGCCGTCGTACGTGTTGTACGTCACTGCGCTTTGCTCAAGCGTTTTTTTAAATGAACGTGTGTATGCAAGACAGGCTTTAGAGGAAACAAGAAAAATCACGTCGAGAAAAACGTTGTTTTTGAAAATGACATTAAAAACGATCGTGTGTATGCGGCATTTAGCCGTGTGACAAACCTGTCTATTGATTCACAGTCTTCTTGCTTACAGCAGCCAAATATATATCTTTCATAGATTACATTTTTAGAGGGTCTGAAGAAAGCTTCTAATGCATCCAGAATGGTTTTGGTGTCACTCTTTTGCTCCTCTGTGAGGTTCAGATTATGCTTGTAAACATGGAGGCATTCACTGCCCATTACCCTCCTCAGTGTGGCTGCTTGCACTGTTGCAGGCTTCTCATTTAACCCTGTGGCTAGGGAATAGTCCTGAAACTCAGCTCTGAAATTGTCCCAGTTACTGCCGACATCTCCACTCACCCTCATTGCCTCAGGCAGTGGAATGCTGTTAGCTGCCATGATGCTGTTTTCCTTGCTGCAAACACTCAGCATCCAGGACAGGACTGCAATTGTCAGGAGGCACAATCAGTTCCAAGAACACTCACATGAAGGCTGGCAGGCTCTCAGCTCCAAATGTGTAGAAAGAGTATGAATCCAAATCTTCTGACACCATGTTTGTCGTGATATATGTAGAGAGACAGCACAAACCATTACTGTACATAAGCCATGTTTACTGAAAGAACCCGCAGGAAACAGGAAACACAACACAGGAAGAAGTACAACAGAAGTACAACAGAGATGCACCATAGAGTTGCATTTAAAGAAACATATCATTCATAACATAAACCA
Organism: Rana muscosa; assembly: GCA_029206835.1. Taxonomy (NCBI): domain Eukaryota; kingdom Metazoa; phylum Chordata; class Amphibia; order Anura; family Ranidae; genus Rana; species Rana muscosa. The sequence continues at coordinate 26,376,089 of CM055121.1, forward strand.
CAAAAACAAAGTCCTGGACTGTTCTTTGTCTCTGAAGTGCCTGAGAAAATTCAGTGCGCCTGTCTGTGCAGGGTAGGGGATCCCAGTATACTTGCACTACACCTGTTTGTAGTCAAAATAGGGAGGAGTGCAGCCTAGTAACAATAATGAATCCCTTCATAGTGAATGAGAGTGGCCACCCAGGAAGTAGGTGGAAAGTGTGCTATTTGCAAAGTTACCAGGAAAAAATAAAGGAAAAAGCCTAAAAAAGGAGAACTAATACAGCCACCACAATGCTGCAGCATATATATTTTTTGGGTTCAGATATGCTTTAATGGATATATCTGCATTCTTTTCTGTCTTTTATATCTGTCTCGAATGTAGTCTTAAACTGCAACCTGCAGATGCTCAGATTATTTTATAACTAGCCCAGAAAAGATGCGGATCAGTACTCTGTAGGACACAAAAATTTCCCAGCAATCAATCCAGCTACTCAGCACAAAAAGTTATTTAAACTGTTTTACCATTTAGGGTAAAAGACAGTGCTTTAGTTGTCACTAGAATAACAGATATTCATAGATCTTTTAGATATTTGAAAAGCAAAATAATTATCAACGTTTTTAATTTGACATTATAATTTTGTAGGGTTTTATTTCAGAATTACCTGGTATATCTGTGCTGGCAGGCTGCTTACTGGAGCATTTTCAGATTCTCCTGTGTGGGAAACAGAGTCAGTTACCTATATGTTTGAATTGATTTACTGTAATCATATGGCATTTAAAGATGACAACACAGAATTTGGTTTTACTGCAATAAAACCTAAAGAAGAAAAATAATTCCTAATATCTCACACATGACAAGCGGGATTGAGTCAGCTTTGTGATTTTGTAGACTCTAATGCCACGTACACACGATCGGAAATTCCGACAAGAAAAGTTTGATGTGAGCTTTTGGTCAGAAATTCCGACCGTGTGTAGGCTCCATCTGACTTTTTCTGACGGAATTTCCGAAAGCAAAAATTGAGCGCAGGTTCTCTATTTTTATGACAAAAAAAAGTTCTTGTCGGAAATTACGCTCGTCTGTATGCAATTCCGACGCGCAAAAAAAAACGCATGTTCAGAATTAAGCAGAAGAGCCGAACTGCCTATTGAACTTCATGGATCTCGACTCGTCGTACGTCTTGTACGTCACCGCGTTCTTGACGGTCGGAATCTCAGGCAAGATTTGTGTGACCGTGTGTATGCAACACAAGTTTGAGCCAACATTCTGTCAGAAAAAATCCACGGTTTTCTTGTTGGAATTTCCGATCGTGTGTACGGGGTATAACTCCGCTTTTTTTGCCAAAATCAATTTACCGTATATACTCGAGTATAAGCCGACTCGAGTATAAGCCGAGGTACCTAATGTTGCCAAAAAACTGGGAAACCTTACTGACTCGAGTATAAGCCGATGCCTCACTGTCCACTGTTCCCTAGATCGCTGTTCCCTATTTTACATTGTAAATATCACCTGTAAAGAAGTTGCGGCTGTGGCGTCCATCGTTCAAATTCCGCTGTCTCTTCCTGTTCCTTCTGTGATAGGCGAGTCTCAGCAGACACTCTCCGCCTATCACGATCATTCTCTCATCCTCAGTTTTCCCAGCAGACACTGTGTTGGGTGTTCCGCCAATCACAGACGTCTGCTGGAATTTGAATGGACGCCGCGGAATTTGAATGATGGACGCCGCAGCCGCAACTTCTTTACAGGTAATATTTACAATGTCAAAAAAGGGCTGAAAATCTCGGCTTATACTCGAGTATATACGGTATTGGAAAAGGTGACATCATGTTCATAAGCTCTTCCCTACCTTGTCATTTTAAGTTATAACTTTTGTGTCTGTGGGAAGAACAGTTCAGTAAACAAGATCAATGCTTCAGGCTGGGTTCACACTGTGTGAAGACATGGCTCACAGCAGGGGTCCAGTGCATCCCTGTTCCCCGTTTCAGGGACGAATGAAGCCCGAATTTTTGCCTGAATTCGGACCTGAAACTGAGCCAAAGACACACAGGACCCTCGTGCATACCTCCCAACACGCACGGATTGTGCGGGTTCTTCCCACATACACAATGTTTTCCCGCAGCCCCGCAATAGGACGTTCTTTCCCGCAAAAGAAGATCAGCACAGGCAGAAGGTAGGAAGACATCACCCTGCGCCCTCCCGCGTATACTCTCTCTAATGTTGGGTGGACCCGGCGGCAGCTCCCATGCTCAAGAACTCTGAAGGTGAAATCGCTGTCCCGCGGTAGAGCCCCCCCCCCTGCTCAACAGCTTTGTAAGTAGAAAAAAAAAACCATGAGAATGAATGTCCCCAAAAGAATGCCACTATTATATCAAAAATAGCTTATTTAGAAAACTCTAGTCCAAACAATAGGTGCTAAACTTAAAACACTCAGGCCCCTTTCACACCAGCGGACCGCATGTCCGCTTTTTCATCCATCTGTTTACGGATGAAAAAGGGACATACATTGGTCCCTATGAGATCGCGGGTGTCAGCGGATGAACATCCGCTGACACCCGATCTCATCCGGGTCCGCAATCCTCTGATTCTGCAGACGGAGGAAAATCCTATTCTTCTATCTATCTGCAGAGCGGATCGGATGAACACGGACAGGCGGTCCGTGTTCATCCGATCCCCCCATAGGGGAGAGCGGAGATCTGACAGGGCGGTCCCTGCACAGTGTGCGGGGACCGCCCTGTCATCCGCCGGCTCAAGCGGAGGTTCACGGGGCGGATCTTCACGGATCCGTCCCATGTGAAAGGGGCCTGAGGATGCATTCACAGGGGAAGTGGCTAGGCTGACATGTGAGAGACTGACTCCAGGAGCTCTGCCAAGTATCAGCTGATGGGAAGCTAACGACGGAGGTTTTACCCATGTAGCGCTACCCCCAGTTAAGAGAGCCGCTGGATTTGTTTTCGGGCCCTGTGTACAGCACCACCAACCCCCGGAAATCTGCTCGACCCACTCTGGCACAGCTAGTCTAGGGGTTATATTTTTATCATAATCAATGGGTATGGTAAAGGCACCCTCTTTGCAGTAAGACAACATACCAATGTTAAAGATTAAATATAACAGTTTACTTTGGTTGTAAAAGAGAAGGTGTAAACAGGATATAATACACACAACTGACTTGCAGAGCCCTGCAGCAATCAATATAGCACACAATAATGGCGCTGCGCGGTAATCCACCACACGTAGCTATTATGGTATACACGCCCTGTGGCGCACTAAACAATATCCTATGTCCCCACCCTGGCCAGGGCTGACCCAGAATAAATCTCAGTCCTTTCTATAGGGATTTCTTCGCATGCAAACTTTCGGTGGTGCACTTGATGAATGGAATTTGTAATCCACAACTGGCAATCACTAAGAACACTATGATGGGGGGGGGGGGGGCACTTCCACTCTGTCCTGCCACCGGTCCCCCCAGTGGAACAATAAGCAAACAATCGGTGAGCCACGGCAGTCTATAGGCCTAGAATCAGTAATGTCTATTGGATTGAGCAAGTGCTCACTCACCACTCCAGGCGCGATCCCAGCCCGGGACTTCCATCTGCTGTGTCTCGGCACACAGCGTCCGCAACGATCGGGTCCCCGATCCAACTAAGGTCCTCACTCGACAAATCAGATGCCACCCAGGCTTCGAGGTGGGGCGGAAGGCTCCTTGGAAGCCGCGCAAGGCCCAGGCCCCAGGCCCTGCACTGCAGCAGGTCCGCACAGGAAGAAACTCTTGCTTGAAGCGCGGTGTCCAAAGAGGCCGAGCTCCGCCTCACCTCCTCCTTAAATAACCCCTCCCATGAGTCTCTGCGGTGGCTAACTGCACTCTGGGTGCCGAACGGGGTTCTGAGTAACGTAGTCCCGGGGCCTTAAAGGAGACCCCGCTACACCTATACCTATGGTTCTCCTGCTGGATCTTTTTGGGTCTCCCCTCATCTATTTGTATTTACTTGCAGTGTATCAGGAAATCTTAAGGTTCTCTGCCTGGCTTTATACTGGGACTATTCCTGCTACTCCTGCTATTGCTAGTATGAAAACATTGGTATCAGCGTGATACTACTGCCAGGAGACTTGATCAATTAACAGGTAATTAAGCACTGATGGTGGTGCCGTTGTGTGTGCTTGTCTGTGTTGTCTGAAGGCTGCTAGACACGGCGATAACAGAGATAACAGAGATAAGACAGAGATAACGGCGTGCAACACAGCGTGCAATACAAGGGACAAGGTGTATTGCTACTACTAGTACTATTACTAGCTATTAGTCATCGGGTTTTTAAATATACAAGTTTCCTGCACAGTGCTGCTGTATTTACCTGTATTGACTGTATCCTGTGCTACTGGTATTACCGGTATTTGCTGACCCAGGATTCAGACCGAAACAGTTACCAGAGCAATGGGGAGAAGGCTCAAGGATAAGAATGCCGGAGCGGGTGCTGGTGCAGGTGCGGAAGCCGGTTCAGGAAGGCTTGGAAGAACGGGGGGGGGGACCACAGTAGAGAGTGGAGTGGAGAGAGAGGTCAGAGCGGAAAAACAGCTGACTGGTAAGCCGACTATGGAGAAAGACCTGCGGAGTGAAGTTACGACTTCATTGGCTTCTAAACTGGAGCGTTGGGCATGGAGTTCTGCTAAGACCATGGAATCTGGTAAGGACATTCCTGTAATACCTGGAAATATGCCTGGAAATATGCCTGTTGGTGTGGAGATGGAGGGGCTGGAGGAACAGGTGAATACAATGAATGAAGTACCGAGTCTAGCTGCACGGGAGGTAACGGTGGAGATGGAGGATACTGAAATGAGGGATAGAGGAAGGCAGGATGTGGACACTGTGGAGCTGGCTGGGACGGAGAGAGGGCAGGGGGATACATTAGGTGCTTCTATCCCTAAAGTCTTATGCCCTGTACACACAAACGGTTTTACCGATGAAAACAGTCCAATGGACTTTTTTCATCGGACAAACCGATCGTGTATGGGCCCCATCGGTCTTTTTTCCATCGGTGAGAAAAAATAGAACATGTTTTAAATTTATCCGATGGAAAAAAAACTATAGCAAATTCCAATCGTCTGTGTGGAACTCCATCGGAGAAAAAACCCACGCATGCTCAGAATCAAGTTGACGCATGCTCAGAAGCATTGAACTTCATTTTTCTCGGCTCGTCTGAGTGTTTTACGTCACGGCGTTTGGGACGGTCGGATTTTTGACTGATGGTGTGTAGGCAAGACTGATGGAAGTCAGCTTCATGGGAATTCCGATGGAAAAATCCATCGGATTTGAATCCATAGGAAATACGATCGTGTGTACAGGGCTTTAAAGAATTCAGAGACTGAATTAGATCTAGCCTGCTAAGCATATCTGAGTTACCTGCTATGCCTATGCCCATGCCCATCCCTGATCAATCTGTTCAACCTGATGATTTATCTGCTATACCTGCTATATCTGCCATACCTGTTATACATGTGTTAGAGGGAGAGCCGACACTTAAAGATGTATTCCACGCACACGTACAAAACTGCAACAAATTGCAACAAAACTGCAACCATAAATTAAATGTATTATCAACTCAGTTCTCACTGCTTAAGGGAGGATGTTACTATAATGCATACAGAAATTCAGAAAGTGCGTGAATGCACATCAGTATTAGAGAACCAGGTTACTACAATAGAGAAAGACTCAGGAGATATTAAACAAGAAATTAAAGCAGTTGGGCTCAAAACCAAATCGACCGTATCGATGAAATTGAAAACAGATTAAGAAGGAATAATGTACGGATTCTTGGAATTCTGGAACACATGGAAGGTGGAAATATGGCTGAATTTATTGAGAAATGGTTGCTGGATATTTTTGAAAAACAAAATTTTACCCCCTTTTTTGCAGTAGAACGGGTGCATTGTATCCCGGCTAGACCACCACCTCCAGGTAACTTTCCCCGGCCAATTGTTTTAAAAATGTTCCATTACAGGGATAGAGATAAAATTCTCTCTCTAGCACGAATTAAAGGGAACATAGAGGCTAATGGTTCAAGAGTTTCGTTTTTTCCAGATTTTTCAGTGACAGTCCAGAAACAAAGAGCTCAATTTAAGGACATTAAGAGACGCCTTTGCACGTCTCAAATCCAATATGCAATGCTTTACCCTGCTAGACTCCGTGTGGTGTCTAAGGGAGAAACTGTATTTTTTTTGGATCCTAAAGAGGCCAATGACTGGATGGATAGAAATTAGCAATTTTTTTCTACTCATGCTCTTAACAAGAACACAGCTTGAGTGCTTGAGGGCTGGAAGAGTGAAATTAATGAAATTAATCATAATTATTTTTTTTTACCTCCCTTTTTTTTACCTCCCTTTTTTTATTGATTGTGTGGTTGATCTATTGAAATGAATCACAATTTTTTTTTTACCTCCCTTTTTTTTTTTTTTTTTTTACCTCCCTTTTTTTTACCTCCCCCTCTTTTTTTCTCTTGGTATATACTATGTAATGGGAATTGATTGTGTGGTTGATCTATTGGAATTAATGAAATAAATCCCTTTTTTTTTTCTTTTTTTTTTAACCTCTCTTTTTATTTTTTTTTCACCTCCCTTTTTTTTTTTTACTTCCCCCCTTTTTTTTTTTTTGGTATATACTATGTAGTACTATGTAATGGGAATTGATTGTGTGGTTGATCTATTGCAGGGTTGGGCTGAAATAGTCGATATATAAAATATAAAATATATAAAATACAAAAGGGAAAAAAAAAGGAAATGTATAAATATAAAAATAAGATTTGTTTCGTTTGGTGGGATTCTGTGGCTAAAATAGTCAATATATAAGATATATATGATTTGTGTAGCTTTGCTTGTTTGTTTATCCCAGTGGAGTTTCCTTTTTGTGCTTCCTTTTTTTTTTGGTGCTTGCTATATTTGTGGCTTTTTTTCCCCATGGAATAGGCGGAGCTTCTGTGGAGTGTAGTCGGACAATCTTGTCTCTCCACCATTTGGGCTTTAGGCTCAGTGGTAAGCCTGGATGGACTAGGTTTTTTCCCCCTTTTTTTACATCTTCCTGCGGGAATTTGTGTGGCACCCAAAGAAAGGGAATTTTTTTCCTTTTTGGATGCATGTGTGGATGGACATATGGCTGGATGGAGTGGTGTTTTTTTTTTTATCTTTTTCTTTTTTCTCTCCTTTTTTTTTCTCTTCTCCCATCCTCTCTTTCCCTTTTTTTTGTCAAATCCGTCTTCCCCCTGCTCTTATTGTTTCAATTTTTTTATAGTTCAGATGGAATCTAGAAGGCTACATGTCTATGGTTTAATATTCTCTTATCAAGTTCCTCTTAAGGTCTATATGGATAATAGTTTAAACTTTAAAAGGCCTGTAAGCCGTATATACTTGTTATATTCTTTTGCTTATCAAGGCTATTATGAGTATTTGTATAAATATTATATAGGGAAATATGGCAGGTGAAATCTCTATATTATCATGGAATATTAGAGGAATAAAGAATCGTACTAAGAGGAGGGCTATGTTTGACATGTTAGGGCAATATTCACCATCGATAGTTTGCTTGCAGGAAACTCATTTAACTAAAGATACAGTTGATCTGATACAAAACAATTTGTACCCTATTCAGTACCATGCGGTATACTCTACATACGCAAGAGGTACAAGTATACTTATTTCCTCTAAAGTACAATTTTCCTGCAGGCAAGCTATTCTAGATCCACAGGATAAAATAGGATTTTTTGTACTCACCGTAAAATCCTTTACTCTGACATCCATGGACTGACACGGCGCCTCTTTACACTTTGCACGTGGGTTATGTCCCTGCTTGCAGGAGAAGACCTAGGCAGAATGTGAGATGATATACATACATTCTAAAAGCCAGAGCTGAACAGCCCCACCCAGGGGGCGGTCCCTCCGGACATAACCCTCCCACTGCAGTCAGCAGACCTCAGTTCGTAACAAAGCAGTACAAACTTAAAAGGAAGGGTGGGTGCCGTGTCAGTCCATGGATGTCAGAGAAAAGGATTTTACGGTGAGTACAAAAAATCCTATTTTCTCTTATCATCCATGGACTGACACGGCGTCTCTTTACACTTTACACGTGGGATGTCCCAAAGCAGTGTCAAGAGGGATGGGAGCAGTATAAATGGAAAAACCAAAAACTTCACTCCAAACAAGGCAGAGCTCCTCAACGGAGGAGTTGCAACTTTTAACAGCGGCCTGCAGCACCTTGCGGCCGAAGGAAGCATCCGAAGATGCAGCCACATCAACCTTATAAAAACTTTGAAAAGGTATGAACGGACGACCAGGTCGCCGCCTTGCACACTTGTGCAACCGACGCTTGATGTCGGAAAGCCCAGGAAGCACCAATTGCCCTGGTGGAATGCGCAGTAACCGGAAAGGAAGGCGCCCGCCCCTTGAGAGCATAGGCTGGAATGATGGTTTGTCTGATCCACCTAGAAATGTTGGCAGACGAAGCCACTTGGCCCTGTTTTGGACCAGCGAGTCACAAACAGTGAGTCAGACTTCCGAATAGAAGCAGTAGCAGACAGGTACACCCGCAAGGCTCGTACCACATCCAATGTGTGAAGCGCAAACTCTCTGGGATGCGATGGGTGAGGACACAAGGACGGGAGGACAATGTCCTCATTTAGGTGAAAGGCCGAGACCACCTTTGGCAAAAAAGAAGGACGCGGACGCAACACCGCCTTATCCTTAAGGATGACTAAATGTGGGGACTTGCAGGACAAGGCTGCCAACTCAGACACTCGTCTTAACAGAAGTGATTGCCACTAAAAAGACCACCTTCTGAGACAAAGTCAAGAGGGGAATATCCCTGATATTCTCAAAAGGAGGTTCCTGGAGGACCGAGAGCACCAAATTCAGATCCCACGGTGGGAGAGGAGACTTGACAGGAGGGAGCACATGGCGAACCCCCAGCACAAGGTGCTAACCAAGGAATGACCTGCTAGAGGTCGCTGAAAGAAGACGGCCAAGGCCAAAATCTGACCCTTAATGGTACTCAAAGCAAGCTTTTGGGTCACTCCACGCTGCAGAAGACGCAGGATTCTGGAGACGGAATACGTCCGAGGACGCCAGTCCAGCCCTTCGCACATGGCGATGTAAGCTTAACATGGTCAAAATGACCGAGTCCGAGAGACCTCGGTCCCTCAACACCTGGCTTTCAACAGCCATGCCGCTAAAGCCAGAGACTGTAAAGCAGGATGAAATATAGGACCTTGAGACAGAAGGTCCTCCCTCATCGGCAACCGCCAGGGAACGTCCGCGACGAGACGTACCAGATCGGCGTACTATTGACGCCGAGGCCAATCCGGAGCAATGAGGATCACCGGAATTCCATTGGTCGCCAGGCGAGGGAGCAGCTGCAGCGGAGGGTAAACGTATCAGGTGATAATGACCCCATGGGGCCACCAACGCATCCGAGGCATCTGCCCAAGGATCCCTGGATCTGGCCACAAACCTCGACACCTTGCGATTGAGTCGAGAGGCCATCAGGTCCACATCCGGTGTGCCCCACCGTCGGCAAAGGAGTTGAAATATGCAAGGACCACTCTCCTTGGTCCAGCGTCTGGCGACTCAGATAGTCCGCCTGCCCATTGCCTATGCCCGGAATGTAAACGGCCGACAGAGTCGGCACGTTTCTTTCGGCCCACTTCAGGATACGGGCTACCTCGGAAGCCGTAGAGGAGCTCCGAGTCCCCGCTTGATGGTTTACATACGCCACCGCCGTGGCGTTGTCTGACTGGATCCTGATGGAGCGACCCTGTAATCTCTCCGACCACGAGGAGAGGCACCGTCCGATTGCCCGTATTTCCAGAGCAGTGATTGGTAAACGGGCTTCGTCCGGAGTCCAAAGCCCTTGGGCCGACAGGACTCCCCAGACTCCACCCCAGCCCGTCAGGCTGGCTTCCGTCGTGAGTACCGTCCATTGGATGGGGAGGAACGACTTTCCGGACCGAAGAACCGGGGACCTCAACCACCATGTCAGGGACGCCCTGACCAGGTGACTCACCTGGATCTGAAGATCCAAAGACAACGGGGATTCGTCCCAGGTGGACAAGATCTCCTTCTGCAATGCCCTGGTGTGTGATTGGGCATACGGAACGGCTGCGAAGGAGGCCACCATGAGTCCCGGGACTCTTATGCAAAGACGGATTGACGACCATTTTCGGGACGTCAGCACCCGCACTGCAGACTGAAGTGTCAGCAACTTCTCCGGAGGTAGGAATACCTTTGCCTCCAAGGAGTCCAAAATCAGACCTAGATACTCCAGACGCCGAGTCGGGACCAGGACTGACTTCTGAATGTTCAGGAACCACCCGAAGTCCCTGAGGGTCTGATTGACGATAGTCACACTTCTAATTCTGAGCCACTTTCTGCTCTTAGCAGAAGATCGACCAGATAGCCCACGACAGCAATGCCTCGCTATCTCAGTAAAGCTAGAACCGGAGCAAGCACCTTGGTGAACACCCTCGGTGCCAAGGCTAGGCCGAAAGGAAGAGCCACAAATTGATAGTGGACTTCGCCGATCGCAAAGCGCAGAAACTTCTGGTGACTTGCGCAGATCGGAACATGCAAGTAGGCGTCCTTGATGTCCAAGGACGCCAGAAAAAATCCCCTTGATGGAGTGTAGCGATCACCGTGCGAATGGATTCCATGCAGAATTTTTCACAAAGGCATTCAGGGCCTTGAGGTCCAGGATAGGCCGAACCCCCCCTTTTTTTGGACGACAAACAGATTCAAGTAGAATCCCTGAAAACTCTCCTGTGACGGAACCGACACAATCACTCCGGACCTGATCAAATCCTGTACAGCCCCCAAGAGGGCTGCCCGACGGGTAGGAAGGAGAGGAAGATTCGTGGGAAAGAATCTGTCTGGGGGCCAGGATCGGAATTCTATCCTGTATCCTGAGGTGACCACCTCGCACACCCATCGGTCGGAGATTCGGGAGGTCAACTGATCCGTGACCTGCGAAGTCGTCCCCCCACCCCAGAGTCGGGTGGGGGCAAGACTTCACGCGGAGGCGGGCTTGGGAGCCGCTTATTTGGCTTACGCACCCAGGGGCGCTTGTGCCTACCAGCGCACTGCCATCAGTCTGGAAGGGCCTACCCGTGGACTCCGACTGATGGGAAAAAAAAAAACTTTTTGCTGGAAAGGAAGGACCCTGCTTGCGGTGGGCCCCCTTACTCATGCTAGTCTAAGGAAGAGGAGTGCTTTTACCTCCCGTGACATCCTCGACGATGTCATCCAGAGCAGCACCGAAAGGTCTACCACCTTTAAATGGTAGATCCGTCAGGAGCTTCTTAGAGGCTAGGTCAGCAGACCAGCATTTCAACCAGATAAGACGACGCAATACCACCGCCGAGACAGAGGCCCTGGATATTAAAGGGGCCGCGTCCAACGTGGCGTCGCACACATAAACCAGGCCCTGCACCAGTTGGTGGGCCAGAGCAACTGTGTCTGGAGGAAGATTATGCTCCTGTACAGCTAGGTGCAACATTTTTTCCCAACCTGTAAGTGTTTGAGACACAAGGGTCGCCGCTACCACAAGCCGTAGGGCGGATCCCAACAAGGCAAACATGGCTCTGCTCACCACTTCTGACCTCCTGTCAGTGGGGTCCTCAAATGCAGGAGTCCCGCCATCGGGAGAGTGATGGCCTTGTTCAACCGGGCGACTGGAGGGTCGACCACTGGGGGAGAAGCCCACTTTTTAAGTAGGGCATCTTCGAAGGGGTATCTGATAGACAAACGCAGCGGGACCATAAAAAACTTCTGCAGCTTTTCCCAGACCTTAGAAAATGAGCTGGTCAAAGAAAGATATATAAGGAAAAACCTCTTTAGAAGGCCTGGCCTTAAAAGAACCAAAGGAGACTGTATCCGCCTGAGGTTCTACATCCGCAGCATTTAGCTTGAGAGTGTCCCTCACCGCAGTCATGAGTACACTAACAAGCGCCCTGTCATTTATTGACTCAGAACTGGAGTCTTCCTCATAAGGAATATCCTGTTCAAACCATCAAATATATTCAGAGCTAGGGTCCTGAGCGGTAGCGGCTAGGCCCATATCCGAATCAGCGCACACCCCTTGTGTAGATAAAGTGGGGAGAGGGCGCTTTTTTGCTCCCTTGCGCTCGCACACCGCTCCCATCCTGGTCAGAAATGATTCCAGGACTGCCCACAACTGGTCCATAGGGACCGCAGGTGCTGAAGCACTGCCTGTTGCCACTGACATGTTAAGGGAAGCTGGTGACACAGACTCCATATTGTCCCCCTCTGAGACTCCTCAGATAAAAAGTCCACCCACAGGCTGTGCTGACTGAGGAGGGGGCGCCCAGGGGACTCACCAAACCGGACCAGGGACCGCTCAGTTCCGCTGTCTGCACCACTCTGTGTCAGCGCTGGTGAGCTGTGAGGAGATTGTGAGGAGATTCGCGCTGTTACAGCAGCGCTAGAGGGCAAAGAGGCGAGCACTTCACTGAGGCGATCCGCGGCAAAATGGCCGCCATGACGCAGTTACAGTGAAAAATGCACACACACAGCGCCACTCGGCGCTCAGGCCCCAAAATCACACAAAAGGCCCCAAGCATATATGCAGATCAGCATGAGCCCCCCCTCAAGAACAGTGTGACCCTCAGGCACCCCACACAGCACAGCGCCAGCAATGGTGACAGAGAGTGACAATAAAATACAGGGGGAGACAGGGAAAATCCCCCACAGAGAAACACACAGCCTTTTGTACTCACCTGCAGGCAGGAGAGACTACTTACCCATCCCCTGAGGGACCCACTGGTGTGTTTCTGACAGGACTATCACAGTGCAGTACTGAGTAGCTGTCGGCCTGGTCCACCGTGAAAGATACAGTCAGTCAGGAGCTGTTCACTCTTGAGAGGACCGCGGGAGCATGAAAGAAAACCCGGCCACCCCTGGAGTCATGGGGCATGTCGTGAACTGAGTCTCACGCACACAAGGCGAGGATCAGCACGCTCGATGGTCGGACAGGGAAGACTACGAGGATATCTTGTACACAACCTGTTGCCCAGCCGACAGTTGATAGAAGATTCTCAAAAAATAAAATAAAAAATAATTCCAAAAAAGGAATAAAAATAGGTCAGGAGACTGGCTCCTGAGAGAGCCACGTCTTCTCCTGCTAGGCAGAAAAAAACTGAGGTCTGCTGACTGCAGTGGGAGGGTTATGTCCGGAGGGACCGCCCCCTGGGTGGGGCTGTTCAGCTCTGGCTTTTAGAATGTATGTATAACATCTCACATTCTGCCTAGGTTTTCTCCTGCAAGCAGGGACATAACCCACATGTAAAGTGTAAAGAGACGCCGTGTCAGTCCATGGATGATAAGAGAAATATATTTTTCTAGTATGTAAACTATTATCCAAAGAATTTATACTAGGTAGTAGGAACTGTATATATTCTGCCACGATACAATAGTGAGGTAATTCGTCAGATAGGCCTATTTCTGATAGACAATCCAGGGCTGCCTCTTCTGATTGTGGGAGATTTTAATGGTGTTTGTAATCCTGGCATAGATAGATATGCAGCTGGACCACAAGGGGATACTTATTTTTATAGATATTGTAGAGAACTGGGCCTATATGATATATGGCGACTTAAAAACCCCTTGTCGTATACGTATTTTTGTTGTTCTAGTACGTATAAGACTTTATCGAGAATAGATTTAACGTTGGGCACGGAACTGGTTCTCCCATGGGTGTCCAATATACAATATCTACCAAGGGGTCTATCAGACCACTCCCCATTACTAGTCTAATTGGCGGGTCCCTGCGTTCTGGTTAAAGGAATTGTCTAGGGGAGACTCAACAAGCCGAGCCATAAAGGAATTTTTCTCTATTAATGAGAACTCTGCATCACTTTAGGTGATGTGGGACACTATGAAGGCATTTTTGAGGGGGGTCTTATTGAAGGCAATAAGTGTTCATAAAAAAAATTAATTACAACAGGAGTCTTTAGTAGGAGGCACGGCAGAGGGAAGCCCAGTATATACAGGACCCTACCACTCCTAACCGCTGCGCCTTGAGGGATAGACAACAACTATACCGTCAAATAGTATTGGAGAAGGCGGACAAGGCCTGTTTTCTCTCCAGATGTCGTGGTTGGGATGAAGGTGAGAGACCAGGTCATATGCTAGCGGTTGTAGTAAAATCTCAGGAGAAAATAAATTTCATTTCCGCTAATCGTAAAATAGGGGGGGACTACACAGGACCAAAATGAAATTATGGATTCTTTTGCATCTTTCTATAGCAATCTTTATCAAAGTAAGGGTGACTATCCCATGGAACATCTTAGAGAATTTCTAGACCCCTTAAAATTGCCCTTTCTCTCTAATGAAGCAAGAGAGGAACTTAATGCCCCTCTAACTCTGGAGGAGGTAGGACAAGCAGTGTCAGAATCCCCAAATAGTAAGGCCCCAGGTTTAGACGGGCTACCGGTAGAAGTGTACAAACACTACGGGGATGTTTTGCTACCGGAGCTATTGAGAGTGCTTAACCAGGCATGGGAAACCCTCATGCCAGCAGTCTGGGCTCTGAGGAAGAAGCTCTGTGCTTCGAAACGCGTAAGCCAGCAGTGGCCCTTGTTATATCCTCAGTGATCTTGTGGAGTGTGTTTTCGAGTATCTCTACAGCTGCCACTTACAAGATACTTCGTTGCAATGTGATTTTCTCTGCTACATTTGTGAGTAGTATTGATGTTTTCTTTTGAATAAAAATCTATCCTAATGATAATACACTAGGCTGGTGCACCCTTGTTTCTCTTCTTCTATTTGCTACTAGGTCACCCCTGTCCATGAAGGGCTGCAAAGCCAGTGCTACCATCGTGCAAGATTGACTGTTTGGTGATCCATTTATGCGCAGGAGTGTTTGTGTTCTGTTATCAAAAGACTTGATCCATATGCGGTGGAAATGCCCCAAACTGAGTAGATATTGGCGAGAGGTGCTGTCCACAATTAATGGGGCTTATAATACTTAGATAGAATTAGATCCAAAAACCTGTTTACTAGGGTATCTGAAAGAAGGGTATATTCAAGGGAAGTGTTAATCGCAATCGCTAGATTGCTATTTATAGCCCGTAAGCTAATAGCTAGAAAATGGATGTCCCCCAGTGTACCAATATTCGAGGAGTGGCGTTCCCAAGTAAATGAGACAATACTAATGGAACGACAGGCCTATCATAATAGGTGTACACCGGATATATTAATTAAGCTGTGGGGCCCGTAGTTGATAACCCCAGGATTGGCTGTATTTTCTTTGACTCCAGATAGAATAATATAGAATGGGGTTAAAATATAAGATGGGAGAGGGGGCGTGGCTTGGCGCGTGACGTGGATGGCAGCAGAGTGAAGGAGCTCCGGGCACACGAGAGACCTGGGAGAGGCAAAACACCGGTTAACGGAGGATTATGTCCACCCAACAAAAGAGAGGAACTCACAGTCGCTCCCTGCGATCATTATATACCCCCAAGGGAAAACTCACACCGACCAACCTCAGCAAGTTTTGCTACAGCGGCAGTAAGAAGAACTCCAAGATGGCGCCAACTCACAGAACAAGCGTGTCAGCCGACACTGAAGATGACGAGATATCTCTCCCTGCCTCGGAGGATTCGCAGAGAGGTAACAATCTAACAGATATTCCACTGACCTACGCTGCAATGACAGACATTGCAGCGGATATAAAAAGCTCTTTCTTTGTTGCCATCACGGATATCAAACAGGAGCTCCTTAAATTAACTGAACAAATGGCGGTCACTGAGCGGGCAGGGAAGAGGAGAGATAGGGCCCTGATCAGACTAGACGACATCACCTCAGTCCATAACCAACATTTAATAGACATGAACAGGCACATTGAAAACCTGGACAACAGAGGAAGGAGAAATAATATTAGAATTAGAGGAGTCCCCGAGACAGTCGCCCCAGAGCAGATAAAACCTGTGCTGTCCTCCATCTTTAATAGCCTGATCGAAAGGCCGGAACAATCACCCATTGAGTACGACAGAGCTCACAGAGCTCTCAGACCCAAAGCCCCGGACGATAACCCTCCCAGGGATATTATCTGTTGCCTCCCTAACTATTGCCTGAAAGAAGAGATCCTCCAAAAGGCCAGGAAGAGTGACCAGATACTATATGAGGGCGCAGAGATTCAGCTATTTCAGGACTTATCCCCCATTACTTTACAAAACAGGAGAGCCTTAAGGCCCATTCTTGCAATACTTAAAGAAAAGCAAATTTCCTATCGTTGGAAATTCCCGTTCGCTTTGCAAGTTGCCTTCATGGGGAAGCAATACATGCTCAGGGTGCCAGATGACATACTCAAATTCTGCGAGAATTTGCAAATTGCCCCTGTAGAATTACCAGATTGGTATGCTGAATTTCGTATCCCACCTCCTATCAACAACCCCATGTTTGCCGCTGGACACTCTCCAACACCCTCACCTGCCCAGCAGAGGATCCCACGCGGGAACATGGCGAGGAACAAATATGATTCACCAGCTCCCTCCAGGAGCAACAGAAGTCCGAAACCATAGGTACTGAGATGGCTGAGGGGAGTTTGAACGCACAACAGCTGTACCCCTATGCAGTAATAGGAGCCGATTTGCCCTCACCTGATCTCTGGAAGGAATCTCGTATACTCGTCTGAACTACTACGACACCATTTCTCTTTCTTTTATCCCTCAGAACTGCGGATCAACGCATCAGACTCTGCGTGTGACCCCTTACCTCGTCTATAATTCTTTGTCGGGTTTCTCCACCGGTGGAAACCTTCGGCCCAAGACGATATCCTTATATTATGCAAGAGCACCCTTTGAACAACCAGGCCTTTGTTTATGCCATTACAGGATCTCTCATCCCAGACACAGCGGAACAGAGGATTAGGTTCCTTCCACTTCCCTGCATACTATCCGTGTAGGCCTTAGGCAGGGACTTCAAGCAGCTCTGAGACACACAGAAGAGTCTGTTGCTGCTGAAATTGTGAGCAAATTTACCGCAGCTGTTTATCCTAACGTTTTGTTTTTCCTCAGGATACCGTTATTGTTTTCTATCCTGATTCCTTTTGCTCACACCTCTTTGCGGAGCGTCTGCGGCGGTGAGGACGAACCTGCACGGGACGCGGGTCTACACTATCGCAGCAGCACACGCCTGGGAATACCAGAGGATACCGCTGTCTTAACGTACACTGCCAAATGGTCGGAACTGTGAGTACATGTGTAGAGGCACTGCATTTAGGTTGCTTCACACAGATAACTTTCATGCTGGCTCCACTAACAAACAGACCAATGCTTCCCCACGAGATGACTTCATCAATACCCTTCCACCTGTTAAACTTTGTCTATTGTAAGATAGGAGCACCGGGGCTACTGGCTTTGAGTTTGCTTCGTGCTAATTTAAAATCCAGCCACTAGATGGAGCCCTAGGACTATTAATGATAATTCTTGAATTCAGTTTCATTGTTGAACATATAAATGTGCCTGTTGTAGTAAGCAGCATTTCGTATTCAATATAGAGATTGTATTGCCTCCCCTTTGGGAAGGCATAAATATGGTGGAGGAGCACTCCTGGGTCCTCCTGTTAGAAGATACAGCTCTGACATGTTTCCGAGACTCTCCTCTACCATGCTCACATATTGTGCTCCAGGTTGGGGAAACCTCCTTTGTTTGTTCTTATACTAAAACCCTTTTTTGTTTTTTTAGTATAGCTCATATCTCCTCAAAGCCTAATTCCTCCCTCATAATATTCAAAAACCTCCGGGTCTAAACGAACTATTTTTAATGAGATGAAAGACCTCCCAGGTCTCTCGTACACCACCCCAACAACAGTTACTAATACCAACTCACTCAGTGACCACCTCATTAGTTGGTGTTCACTGACTGTATAGAAACAGAATCACACTGCTTAAACTCCACAAACGTACCTCCCACTCACCCCCTAGAGTACGTTTTAGTGATTACTATAAGTCACTATAGAGCCCTCCACCACTTTGGTGGATAATAGGGCAGTACGCCTAACTCCCTCTTCTTGACCCTACCAACTCTACAACGCACCCTACCCGGCCCATCTACCCTCTCCCTCATAACAATCCCTTTCCCCAACACCATCCCTACCCCGGTGCCCCCCTACCACTTACACCAACCTTCGTCTGAAAGAACTAACCCCTATCCCTCACTATCCTAATCAAAGAGTAGATATGGCCTATTCCTACCTAGGGAAAACACCAACCCTTATCTCACATAATGTTAATGGCCTTAACATGCCCGAAAAAAGGGTGAAACTCCTAAGGGAACTCAAGAAGGTGCGTCCAAATTTGGTTTTCCTACAAGAAACCCATTTTAAAAAACAGAATATCCCTAAATTGACCGACAACGTTTTCACAAGAGCCTTTCATGCCACCAATCCACTAGCCAAAACTAAGGGGGTGTCTATATTGCTTAACAAGGACGCCCCTTTTGACCTTAAACAACAAATCACGGCCCCTGAGGGACGTTATATTTTCCTTAAAGGAACGTGGGAAGGTTCCCCCATCACATTAGCAAATGTCTATTTCCCGAACTCAGCTCACATAACGTTCTGCCACAAGATAATAAGTGAACTCAAATGGTTCGCGGAGGGATGCGTCCTCCTGGCGGGAGATTTCAACATCCCTCTTTGCCCCCTTAAAGACACATCATCAGGCCACACACATGTCTCTTATAGGATCCTAAAACGGATCAAGATAATGCTGCAGTCCCTTTCACTTGTAGACACCTGGAGATCAATACACCCGACGGAAAAAGACTTCTCTTACTTTTCACCACCGCATAAAAGGTACTCACGAATTGACTTAATTTTCATTTCCCAAAGGGACCTTGGTAATGTCCTTGGGGCAGACACTGGAATAATAGCATTCTCGGATCACGCCCCCACCTCAGTATCTTTAAATATTATACCGCCCAAACAGTTCAACTTTCACTGGAGACTTAACGCTGCTCTACTAACTGACCAAATAATAAAAGACGACATACACAATGCCATCTCCTCCTACTTCAGAGATAATTTAGCTGCAGACACCAACCCCCTAATCAACTGGGAAGCACACAAAAGTGTTATAAGAGGGGTCTTAATAAAGTGGGGCTCCAGGAGAAAGAAGGAAAGAGAGAAAGAAATCGCTACACTGTCAGAACAGATAGCTAAATTGGAGACACTACATAAACAATCCCTTTCGGTTAGCATGGAGGAAGAACTAGCGAAATGCAGACTATCTCTCAAATCCATATTGGATCTTAAAATTAAAAAATCCCTTTACTTCAGGAAAAGCATCTTCTATGAATTTGGCGACAAGGGTGGGAAACATCTAGCCAGAGCACTCAGAGACGCTAAGTCATCTACCCAAATCCACGCCGTTAAAGGCAAGGAAGGAACACTGGAGCACAAATCAGAGAAAATAGCAGAACTTTTTCATGCATTTTACAGCAGGCTATACAATCTGCCAGACCAATATAAACCTCAGCACGCCACACTATCAAAACAAGACACCATCCTAGAATTTCTGAAAGACAGCAAAATACCCTCCCTCACCCCAGATGACTCTACTAAACTGGACGAGCCCATGACTTTACTGGAACTGCATACAGCCATCAAAGATCTCAAACCTGGAAAGAGCCCTGGTCCCGATGGCTTCACCTCCCAATACTATAAAACCTATTCTAACATACTAAGCAAACCCTTATTAGAAACATTCAACCATCTGGCAACACATAAGAACACCTCACATTCCTTCCTCCTCGCCCACATAGCTGTAATCCCTAAACCGGATAAGGACCATTCAGATTGCGGCAATTTCAGACCCATTTCATTACTAAACATAGATCTGAAACTTATGGCCAAAATCTTAGCCAATAGATTGAAGCCCCTACTATCGACAATTATAGGACCAGAACAAGTAGGCTTCATGCCAGGCAGGGAAGCACGTGATAACATCACTAAAACATTGAACCTGATCCACTTCACACGATCCTCAAAAACCAAAGGCCTTCTCTTATCAACAGACGCCGAAAAGGCGTTTGATAGAGTCTCATGGAACTATATGTTCTCCACCTGCAAACATATAGGAATAGGTGACAACATGCTAATGTGGATAAAAGCTTTATATCAAAACCCGCAAGCCACAATCAAAATTAACAACACATTATCTGCCCCTTTGGTCATAAAAAATGGAACCCGTCAGGGATGCCCCCTTTCCCCACTCCTTTTTATCCTTACTCTAGAGCCCCTAATCAGAACCATTAACCTCGCCAAGGACATACAGGGATTCAGGGTTGGTGATAGAGAGTTTAAGATAGCTGCCTACGCAGACGACCTTCTATTCTTTCTCACTCACCCTCATACTTCCATCCCCAACCTCACAAGGATTTTCAAGTTGTTTGGGTACATTTCCAACTTTAAGATTAACCAAAATAAGTCGGAAGCTCTGAACCTCTCCCTCACGACTGATCAGCTAGACCTACTGAAGAATAACTTCCCATACAGGTGGGAACCCCACAAACTTAAGTACTTAGGAGTAAACCTAACCAGCAACCTTGAGGATATTTATAAGACCAACCATTTACCCTTACTGAAATCCATCACAAAAGATCTCCAAACATGGCTGCCTAGAATGTTTTCCTGGTTCGGGAGGGCTTCGATACTAAAGATGACGACACTCCCCAGATTGTTATATATATTCAACGCACTTCCCATACAGATACCCGATTCCTTTTTTTGCACTCTTCTAAAAATACAGAGACGCTTCCTATGGGCTGACAAGAAACCCAGAATTAACCTAAAATTGCTCACCCTACCGAAACGTATGGGGGGCATAGGTCTCCCGGATTTTAAAAAATACTATCAGGCCTCCCACGTAACAAGACTCATAGATTGGCACTGTCACAGCAATGAAAAGGACTGGGTTCACCTAGAGCACAGCCTAACCTCACAGCATACCCTTTTTTACCCTTGGACACTTCACTCTAAAAATCCGAAGGTAATAGATCACTCACTAGTAGCAAACACAATCAGAATATGGCATAAGATCGCAGGCCCGCACAACCTTGCCTCAATCCCAGGTCCCCTAACGCCTATCACTAACAACCCGGACTTTAGCCCAGGATTAGAACAAAAGACAATCCAAACATTACTGGCTTCCCAATGTATGGTAGGATCCGCAATCAAGACTTATGACGCAATAAAACATGAATTTGGGGAATCGTTCCCTGGTTTTTGGTTCTACATTCAGTTATCTGACTTCCTGGTGAACAATAAACAAAAAGCCGCCCTTTCTCTCCCTCTCACTACCCTTGAATCATTGTGCCTCAAAGGATCCCGGGTCCCCAAAACCACCTCTCTGGCGTACTCATGGTTAACCCATACGCAACACCCTGATAGCAACAAACACAAGGAGAGGTGGGAAAGGGATCTAGGTGTCACAATAAGTGACAAACAATGGGAGAAGGCATGCACGATAACACATAAATGTTCCCTGAGCTCTAGATACCAGGAGATCTCCTACAAACTCAGTGGTACATCACACCACACTCACTCAGTGGTACATCACACCACAGAAGGCCAGGAGATGGTCCCGCATCGAATCAGACTTGTGTTGGAGATGCAATCTAGAAAAAGGAACGTTCTTACACATTTGGTGGGAGTGTCCCCAGATTAAAAGTTTCTGGGAAAACATTATTAAATGGATCAAGCATATCACTGAAACACCGATTCACTTAAATGCAGCGGCATGCCTGATACATGTAAACAGACTCTCGCTAAGCAAATACAAGAAAACCCTTACAAGACACCTTCTGACAGCTGCCAAAACATTGATTCCCCTACATTGGAAATCAACCCGAACCCCGACAATCAGAGACTGGACAGACAGGGTACAATACATATACAAAATGGAAGAAATTCTGGCAATGAAGAATGAGAATAGTGATAACTTTAATGAATTGTGGCAACCTTGGCTTTTGTTTACCCTCTCAGATGAATACAGATCCCTCAATATATAACATACCTTTGTGACCATCAACTGCATCCCCTCCACAAAAATCTGTTCGACAACTCCGTATACCATGTTCTCCCTGGATTTTGTACAAAATGTCTGTTACGAAATACTTGTCTCTTAACCCCCTCTCCTCTACCCTTACCCCCAATCTCCTAACATGTCCATATCCTCCCTCCTTTTCCCTCACATCTACCATACGATATCCGTCAACGTCCGATCAGTTAAGATCCGTTTTGAAGAAAATATTTTGTTTATTTGTGAACTCAACCTATGACCCAGGCAGTAGTTGGACAATAGGAAGAACATCCCCAGTACATCCACAAGAAGAAACATGGCCAGAGATGTCTCCCAGGAGGAACTAATAAACCTGGTGCACGAAAGGCCAGGCTTGTTGGGACCACAGTGACAGAGTAAGAACACAGCAACTATGGGATGAAATCTCTAAGCTTGTGACACCAAATTGGTCCATCATGACTCCCAAACAGCGTGATCAACGCATTGCCCAACTGCAGCATGCTTTCTTGTGAGTGTTTTTATGTAATCATGAGATTATGGAAACATGTGAGTAAGGTACTGTTCAGCCTCTCGCTGCAGCAGAGCCAAACCATGTGGCACTTTGCTTTGTATGTATTGTTATTTTCCGTTTGTAGTTGTAGCGGTACCCCCATGGGGGCTGCTGATTGACTCTATACCCTACTGGCCACCCCGACTCTGCAGATCCTCTCTTACCTCTGACACCTTGGGTTCCATGCTGAAATGTCACGTTAGTAATGAGAAACTCACACAATTACCACAGAACCACACAGGAATGTTTACTGAGATAAAGAATAACACAATGAAAAGGGTATGAATAACATATAAATGAACACAGGTTATGATTGACAAGAATATTATTCAGTGCACATACATCAGTGCATAGACACCTAATGACAACCTTAGAGGGGTATATGTGAACAGGTGCACAATGAGATAGGCCTTCAATACCTTTAACACATGTATTGAATACCTTCCCACTGAGGCCTCAGCACACAGACCGGTACCAAAAATGCACAACAGTGAATACAGTAACACAGTGTAAGTTCTGACTATTTCTCACTAAATAGCTCCCCCTAGGTTGTAGTTCAGAGCATAACTCCAATGTAGAGCAGTAAAACTTAGTAGAAGAAGAAAGTGGTAAATGTTCCTTAACCACTTCAATACCATGCACTTATGCACCTTCCCGCCCAGACCAATTTTCAGCTTTCAGTACTCTCACACTTTGAATGACAATTACTTAGTCATGCTACACTGTATCCAAACAAATTTTTTATCATTTTCTTCTCACAAATAGAGCTTTCTTTTGGTGGTATTTAATCGCCACTGGGTTTTTTATTTTTTGCGATATAAGCAAAAAAACAGCAATTTTTTTTTAAAAAAAACACTTTTTTTTAGTTTCTATTGTAAAATTTTGCAAATAAGTAATTTTTCTTCATAAATTTGTGCCAAAATGTATACTGCTACATATCTTTGGTAAAATGAACCCAAATTAGTGTATATTATTTGGTCTTTGTGAAAGTTATAGAGTCTACAAACTATGGTGGCAATCACTGAAAATTTATCACATCTGATCACGCCTGATGTACTGAAGGGATATCTCATTTCTTGAGACACTAACAAGCGGGGAAAGTACAAATACCCCAAAATTACCCCTTTTTGGAAAGTAGACAGTCCAAGGTATTTACTAAGAGGCGTGGTGAGTTTTTTGAAGTTGTATTTTTTTCCCACAATTCTTGGGAAAATTTAATTTTTTTTTTTTTTTTTTTTACACAAACTGGTCATATTAACGGTTTTTTTCTCTCACACAGCATATGCATAATTGCAACTACACCCCAAAATACATTCTGCTACTCCTCCTGAGTGTAGCGATACCACATGTGTGAGACTTTTACACAGCCTGGCCACATACAGAGGCCCAACATTGAAGTAGCACTTTCTGGCGTTCTACAAGCATAAATCGCACATATCCTTTCTCAACCACCTATTACACTTTTGAAGGCCCTGGAGCACCAGGACAATGGAATTTTCCACAAAATGACCCCATTTTGGAAAGCACACACCCCAACGTATAATCTATGAAGCATTATGAGTCTTTTGAACGGTTCATTTTTTTCCAGAAGGTTTTGGAAAATGTGGAGAAAAAATGAAAATGCATTTTTTTTACACAAAGTTGTCCATTTATAAGATATTTCTAACGCATAGCATATACATAGCAAAAATGACACCCCAAAATGCATTCTGCTACTCCTCCTGAGTATAGCGATACCACATGTGTGAGACTTTTACACAGCCTGGCCATATACAGAGGCCCAACATTGAAGTAGCACTTTCAGGCGTTCTACAAGCATAAATCGCACATATCCTTTCTCAACCACCTATTACACTTTTGAAGGCCCTGGAGCACCAGGACAATGGAATTTTCCACAAAATGACCCCATTTTGGAAAGCACACACCCCAACGTATAATCTATGAAGCATTATGAGTCTTTTGAACGGTTCATTTTTTTCCAGAAGGTTTTGGAAAATGTGGAGAAAAAATGAAAATGCATTTTTTTTACACAAAGTTGTCCATTTATAAGATATTTCTAACGCATAGCATATACATAGCAAAAATGACACCCCAAAATGCATTCTGCTACTCCTCCTGAGTATAGCGATACCACATGTGTGAGACTTTTACACAGCCTGGCCATATACAGAGGCCCAACATTGAAGTAGCACTTTCAGGCGTTCTACAAGCATAAATCGCACATATCCTTTCTCAACCACCTATTACAATTTTGAAGGCCCTGGAGCACCAGGACAATAGAATTTTCCACAAAATGACCCCATTTTTGAAAGCACACACCCCAACGTATAATCTATGAGGCATTATGAGTCTTTTGAACGGTTCATTTTTTTCCAGAAGGTTTTGGAAAATGTGGAGAAAAAATTAAAATGCATTTTTTTTACACAAAGTTGTCAATTTATAAGATATTTCTAAACACATAATATGTACATAGCAAAAATTACACCCAAAAATGCATTCTGCTACTCCTCCTGAGTATGGCGATACCACATGTTTGAGACTTTTACACAGCCTGGCCACATACAGAGGCCCAACATCCAAGTAGCACCTCCAGGCATTCTAGCAGCATTAATTGCACATATCATTTTCTGACTACCGATCACATTTTTGAAGGCCCTTCATATATCTAACACATAGCAGGTACATACCAAATAACAAAAGATTACCTGTGGTTTTAGAAGTGCAGTGGTCCACAGAGGAGAGCATCGGTCCAGGCAGCAGGCAGGGATGAGGTCAGCGACAGCAAAAGCAATCATCCAGGCAGCAGGCAGGAATACTGTCCATAGTTCGCACAGGCAGAGATACTGTCAGCACAGCCAGAGCACAGCCAAAGCACAGGTCCAGGTAGCAGGCAGAGGTGTCCTATCCTATCCTATCGATGATATCTTCGATATATTGGAGGTAGTGGAGTCAGTGATTTTGAGTTGCTTTTTGGTAGCAGACAAACGAATTAAAAAGGGCCATGTGAAACAGGTGAAACGCAACTTTTTTGTGCCAATAATGGGACTTTCTGGTTGATAAGTAGGGCTGTAGCATCTGGTCATTTAAATCCACCCCCCCCCATGTACAAATTGTAGTCGTGGACACATTCAGGCTTTACAATGGAGCCGCGTCTTCTTGGGATCTCCACCATGGTGTCATTGTGGATCGTAGAGAGGATGTGGACATCTTTCTTGTCCCTCCACTTCATGGCCAACACCTCCTCGTTCCTCATGGATGCCGATTCTCCAGGTCGCAATTTTTTTGTCAATAAATTTTGTGGGAATCCCTTCCGTTTTTTTTTGAAGGTACCGCAGGCCGGGGTTTGTTTACTGTAAAGGTGGCGAAAAAGGGGCAGGCTGGTATAATAATTATCAACATATAAATGGTAACCTTTTCCGAACAGGGGGTATGCCAACTCCCAGACAATTTTCCCACTGGTTCCAATATATGTGGGGCAATCACGGGGCTGGAGCTGGGAGTCTTTGCCTTCGTAGATCCTGAATTTGCAGACGTATCCAGTGGCTCGATCACATAATTTATTTAATTTTAACCCATACCTGGCTCTCTTGCTTGGTATGTACTGCTTGAACTGCAGTCGGCCGGTGAAATGTACGAGGGACTCGTCCACACAAATTTTTTGGTCTGGGATGAAAACGTCTTCAAATCGCTGGGAAAAGGCATTGATTAGGGGGCGTATCTTGTACAATTTGTCGTAGTTGGGATGATCTCGGGGAGGGCACTGTGAATTGTCATTGAAGTGGAGAAAGCGCATAATCATGTCGTATCTTTTCCTGGACATGACAGCGGAATATATGGGCATGTGTTGGATGGGGCGTTTGGACCAATATGAATGGACTTCGTTCTTTTTTGTAAGCCCCATATTGAACATAAGGCCCAAAAATAATTTAAATTCCTCCAATGTTAGACGCCGCCACTGGAACATGCGGGCGTAGGAAGAATTGGGGTTGGCAGCAATAAATTGGGATGCATACAGATTCGTTTGATCCACTATATTCTGCAGCAAATCTTGTGGGAAAAATAAACAAAAATAATCAAATTTAGAAAAATTTGTAGTGTCGGGCTGCACACCTGGCTGTGCGGTGAAAGGGGGGATGATAGCGGATCCTGAGTTGGCAGGCAACCATAAGGGGTTTGCCAGGGCATCGGGAAGGTAGGATTGGGGCTGGATTCTTCGGGTTGGGCGTGCATTTCCATTGCTTGTACTGGGCTCCTCTTCCTGGGGTATGGCGCTGCTGGTGGTGGGCAGTTCTCCTGATCTTGGTGCTGATCTTGGTGCTGATCTTGGTGCCGATCGCATTCTTTTGGGAGGGGCGGTTTCCTCCGGGGACTCGGACTCTGAGCCACTATCCTCCACTGGCTCGTATTCCGAACCAGAATCGGATAATGGGAGCTCCCCGCTGCTCTCATCATCCGACATGGCAAGAATGGCATATGCCTCCTCAGGTGTGTAAACCCTTTGGGACATTATGGCAGTGCTTATTGGTGGGCCTGTGTAATGGTACTGCTGGTGGTAGTGGTGGCGGTCTGTGTGGTAGTACCGATGGAGTTATTAGTGGTGGGCCTGTGTGGTGGTACCGATGGCGGTATGGGTGGTGGTGGTACCAATGGCGGTACAGGTGGTGGTGGTACCGATGGCGGTACGGGTGGTGGTGGTAGCGATGGCGGTACGGGTGGTGGTGGTACCGGTGGCGGTACGGGTGGTGGTGGTAGCGATGGTGGTATGGGTGGTACCGATGGCGGTACAGGTGGTGGTGGTACCGATGGCGGTACAGGTGGTGGTGGTACGGGTGGTGATGGTACCGATGGCGGTACAGGTGGTGGTACAGGTGGTGGTGGCACTACCGACGGTGGTACGGGTGGTGGTACTGGTGGTGGTACCGATGGCAGCACTAGTGGTGATACTGGTAGCGGGCCTGTGTGGCAGTATAGATGCTGGGCCTGGTGGCGGTACTGGTGGTGGTACTGGTACCGATGGCGGTACTGGTAGCCTGTGTGGCAGTGCCAATGGAGGTGGGCCTGTGACAGATGATTGACAGATGGGCTGATTGATTGACAGATGGGCTGATTGATTGATTGACAGATGGGTTGATTGATTGACAGATGGGGTGATTGATTGACAGGTGGGGTGATTGATTGACAGGTGGGGTGATTGATTGACAGATGGGCTGATTGATTGACAGATGGGCTGATTGACAGATGGGCTGATTGGCTGGGCTGATTGATGTGCTGGGCTGTGTGACAGGTCCTCTTTATGGGGGGGGCGTGTTGTGCACTGTAAACTTATGTAGACAAACTACACTGAGCGAACTTACTGATCTCTTCTCTCTCCTCACAGATCGGTGTGTGAGGAGAGAGCAGGGATCAGGTAGTAACTCCTGTGGAGTTTGTTTACATTTGTGACCGGCTGTGATTGGACACAGCCGGTCACGTGGTAAACAGCCAATTCATTGGCTGTTTACTCTGATCGGGGACGCGCTGTGTCCAAGGGACACTCGCCTTCCCCGATCCCCGCTCTGCAAGCCTGTGGCGGCGCGCACGGAGCGCGCCGCCGAGTTTGTTTTGACAGGTGATCGGCTGTGACTTTGACACAGCCGATCACATGGTAAACAGCCAATGAAATTGGCTGTTTACCGTGATCGGGGTAGCGCTGTGTCCGAGGGACACATGCCGTCCCCGATCACCGCGCTGCGCGCCCCCGCGGGCGCGCGCAAGGCAATATCCTGCAGGACGTCATATGACGTCCAGTATCGATATTGCAACCACTTCCCGGACGTCAATTCGCTATTGACTGGGCGGGAAGTGGTTAAATTCCGGATGTCTTCAGCTAGCCTGATATTAGACTGCAGTGATGATTTTGTATTTTCTTGTAATCCAAAAGAACAAAAGGCAATGGCTGCAGAACAGGATGCTAATATTTGCTCAGCTGAAGAACTATTCCCACTTGTAGATTCCTTCTTATATGTGTGAGTAATACAGTACTGACCTTACAGCACAGGGGAGAAAGGCAAGGCCCCAAAGTCTAGCTGTATGATGCTTGGGATGGAGCAGATCCACAGCCGTGGAACTACAAGTCTCACCAGCAGTCTGTAGGAAAAAAACTCACTCAGCAATACTGTGATCACTACTTGAATGGGCAGGTGCCCTCTCACCACAATGGATCCCAGCAGATGTTAGACTCCATCCAGAATCTCCTCCTTGTGCCTCCGTTAGTGAAGATGGCGTCGCCGCGCCGTGCTGCAACTCCTGGTGGGCTGGAATTCAGATGGCTCCAAAGGCTCTAAAACTGAGGCCGATCCGCCTGCTAGATTAGCAGGGCCATTCTCCAAGATCCCTCTGAGGTGGGCGATCCGGCTCTCCGCTGCATAGGCCGCAGTCTCTCACTGGCCACACACACAGACCTCCTGCTGGCAGGTGTTAAATGGTGTCCAGAGAGGCTGAAGGCAGGCTGCGCCGGTCCTTTTATCTCTCCTCCCAGAAGGCTGTTCTGTGCGCTTTGCATTGTGTGTCCTGTAGTCAAAAACTGATTCAACAAAATGAGTCAATTCCTCATCCAGACTACATATCCCACAATGCATGGTTCTGCTCACTTCTCAGAAGGAAGGAAAATCCTGACAGAGTTTAACAGACACTAGGGGGAGCCAAACTCTTATTTAAGAAACAATGAACCGTTCAACATAATAACTATAGTAGCAACCCCAGGGCTACACACTCCCCCCACTTAAACTGTTTGGTCCCCAAATATATGGAGAAACCCCTTCCAATTTGCTGAAAGGGAAGGAATAAATTGTTAATGATGTATTTTCTTCAACATCAACCACAATCTAGGTCTAACAGGTACTGACACACTTCTGGTTTCCTTTGGAACCATCTATACACATTTTCGGTCAATTCATACTAGAACAGGCCAGGGCCATTGCCATGTCCCACCCATTGGTGTCAGAGGTTAGAGCAGAGTCACCCCATACCCAATTGACAGTAGGGGGTGTAGCATCAGGAGCTAATCTGCTAATGGTATGAATAAGCTCCTCCGAGCTCTCTCCCAGTATATTATAAGTGAGTCTCTTGGGAGGGTGTACACTCCGTCTCAGCCGTATTGGAGAATATGGTCCAGCAATCTGTGTAGAGTCTATGGTTGTTTCGTTAGTATTGTTTTGGATGTTGGGCTCCATTGAGGAGTGCTCTCTCACAGGTTTCGGACTCAACACAGGACATGGAATACAATCCCCTTCTGAAGAGAGAGAGGGATTCTCTTGGTGATATGTGCTCGCCCCTCCTGGACTCCGGGGAATGATGGGACTGTGACGTGATACGGGGGCGGGGTCAGCGAGTGGCATCACCCGGTGACCACGCCCCATGCCAATATAAGTGGGTGCCGCTCCGCGGGCAGAGCATTGTAGCGGCGGACAGCGACAAGGCAACATCGGACAGAGAGAAGAGGGAAGAAGACGACGAGGAAGACCGGGACCCCGCTAGCAAAAGAGCTGAAAGAAGATAGCGGGGCGCTCGGCAGAAAGACCCCCCAAAGACGGAAGAAGACGACGAGGAAGACCGGGACCCCGCTAGCAAAAGAGCTGGAAGAAGATAGCGGAGCGCCCGGCAGAAAGACCCCCGAAGACGGAAGAAGACGACGAGGAAGCCGGGGACCCCACTAGCAAAAGAGCTGGAAGAAGATAGCGGGGCGCCCGGCAGAAAGACCCCCGGAGCTGCCTAATAAATTACTTTGAAAACCTGTGTTGTGTTTTTTATTGACTTTTTTTTTCCACCAGGTGAATGGGTAGGGGTACGATGTACCCCATACTCATTCACATAGGGTGGAGGGCCGGTATCTAGGGTCCCCCTTATTAAAGGGGGCTCCTGGATTCCGATAAGCCCCCCGCCCGCAGACCCCGACCACCAATGGCCAGGGTTGTCGGGAAGAGTCCCTTGTCCCCATCAACATGGGGACATCCTCCCCATGTTGAGGGCATGTGGCCTGGTACGGTTCAGGAGGGAGGGGGCCACTCTCTCGTCCCCCCCTCTTTTCCTGCGGCCTGCCAGGTTGCGTGCTCGGATAAAGGGTCTGGTGTGAATTTTTGGTGGACCCCCACGCTATTTTTTTTTTACGTTTGGCGCGGGGTTTCCCTTAAAATCCATACCAGACTTGAAGGGTCTGGTATGGATTTTTAAGGGGACCCCACGCGTTTTTTTTTACGTTTGGAGCGGGGTTCCCCTTAAAATCCATAACAGACCTGAAGGGCCTGGTATTGATTTTGGGGGGACCACCATGCCATTTTTTTTCCATTTTGTTGGGGGGGTCCCCTTTGAATTCATACTAGACCCAAGGGCCTGGTATGGACCTGGGGGGGGGACCCCACGCTGTTTTTTTTTCTAGTTTTTTTTTTTTTTTTTGAGCCGGCAATGTTTATTTTTTTTTACATTTCCTTTAACAACCAGCTATAAACAGGTTAAAGAACAAAAAAAATTGCCGCAAAATCGCGGTACTTGCGTTTTGGATCCGGGTCCATTGAATTCTATTCCATCCAAAACACTGTTTTTGACCTGGAAAAAAACATCTGCAGTTGCGTTTAACATCGTTTTTGAAGCCTAAAAATGCCTTCAGACGCCAAAGATTTCCACGTTTCAGACGCGGTACCAGCGTTTAGCCACATTTTAGTTTAGAAGCGTTTTTAAAGGTGACCTCTTTTTTTACATTGATAAAATGGCAAATGATGAAAAAACATAAAAATATATATATATATATATATATATATATTTATATATATATATATAAAAAATAAGGAAATTTCTTCCATTGCATTGTGGACAATCCAGAACTTGGGGCAGGTGATGTGGCAAGTGGACAATCCACAACTTGGGGCAGCTGACGTGGCAAGTGACACGCTAAATACAACTACACTGCTGCTCTCTCAGCTGCTGATACTCACTCTGGTCTCACAAAATAGCTGCAATCGTTAATAATACTGTTTTTGGAGCTTAGGGCGGCTCCTTATGATGTTTCCTAACTAAGCGCATATAGACGCAAATGTGGTAAAACGCGGCATGCAAACGCCACAAAGCGCCCCTTTCTAAACGCCGCTTTCAACCTTAGTTCTGAACACTTTGCACCAGCGTCCCGTGTACATGGGGCATAAAAACGCCTATGCCATTTACAGCTCAAAAACGCCATGGTGGCCATGAGGCCATAGGCTAACATGGAGAGACGTTTTTAAGCTGCTAAAAACGCTCAAACAAGCGGCTGGAAAAACGTCTGTGTGCATGTAGCCTTATATTAACCACTTGCGCACTGGCCACTTAAACCCCCTTCCTGCCCAGACCAATTTTCACATTTCAGCGCTGATGCACTTTGAATGACAATTGCACGCTCATATAACACTGTAACCCAATGAAAATGTATTATTTTTTGGCAAACAAATAGAGCTTTCTTTTGGTGCTATTTGATCACCTCTGCGTTTATTTATTTATTTTTTCTATAAATACAACTGCAGGCATTCAGATGTCACCGTACAAAGCCAAGGACGTAATTTCACGGTGGGTGGTAGGAAAGTGGTTAATATTTCGACAATTTAGAAAAAAGGTAATTTTTATCCTTCATTGATGAGACTGCACTGATGGGCAGATGTCACCGCACAAAGCCAAGGACGTAATTTCACGGTGGGCGGTAGGAAAGTGGTTAATATTTCGACAATTTAGAAAAAAGGTAATTTTTATCCTTCATTGATGAGACTGCACTGATGGGCTCCGATAAGGTGGCAAGGGTGGGCACTGAGAGGTGGCATTGAGTGTCACAGAATTGCCTCTTCCTCTTCGGGCCCGATGTCCCTTGCACATAAGCCGGTGATTGCCTTTTTTTATGCTCACGCTGTCAGCACAAGGAGAAAACAAAAACCATTACCCAGCTTTTGTTTACATCACGTGATCAGCTGTCATTGGCTGACAGCTGATCACATGGTAAGGGGCAGGGATCAGCCCCTTACTCGGATCTGTCATCACCCGAGTCTCAGTGACTCAGTGACCACAGCGCGAGCGCGAAGGGGAGGACGTCTATTGACGGACTCCCGGCAATTGAGGACCGTGCTGTGGCCGTCAATCATTTATAGCGCTGATCTCAAGTGATTAAAGAGGGTCTAAATGGGCCACTGACATGCATCACAATTCAACTTAGGAATGTGTCTTTGCAAAGTTAAACTAAATGAAATCCTTTCTTATTTTTGCTTGGGGATAGAGTGCAGAGGGATTACAAGTCTAGACAGTTTTTGGGGATGTCTGCACCCCTGATAGGGTGAAGACAACTCCCAAATTTGGCCACTTTATCCTTCCAAATAATTCACTTCCTGTCACATAGCCACACAGGAAGTGAGGGGAAATCCCTACCAATGTCTTTCCTTGGGGACACACAGGTCAATCTAAATACTTTCCCCATTATGTACATTGCACTCCAGCATTTTGCGGGGTACACCCCAAATTATTAGGTATTTTGGACTTTGGGGTTTATTTACTAAAGGCAAATCTACTTTGCACTACAAGTGCACTTGCTGGATATCCGAGGGGGACATGCAAGCAAACAAAAAAAACACCATCTTTGCTTTTACATGATTGGATGTTACAATCACCAGTGATCCCTCAGATTTGCAGCAGCTACACTTTTACTGCACAGTGGATTTGTCTTTACTAAACCCCAAACTACCCAATGATTTGGGGTGTACCCAACAAAGTGCTAGAGTGCAATTTGCTTAATGGGGAGACTAGTTAGATTGATCTGTGTGTCCCCAAGAAAAGACATTGGTAGGGTTTTACCTTCACTTCCTGTTTAGCTGTGTGACAGGAAGTGAAGCCAATTTTACTAAAAGGGGACACAAAAAACAAAAAAAAAAAAAAACAGGGGTTCTAACACTTACTTTGTTTCCCTCAAAATGCCCACAATTAGAATTGGATTGCCTTGAGCTATTTTTAAGTGCAGTGCTCTTAATCAGTGCTTCTCAAGTACCCCCAACAGGCCATGTTTGCAGGTTTTCCTTCATCTTGCACATGTGCTTTAAATCACAGTCAATGGTTTTGTATTTTGGACAGCAATTCTCAATAAGATAAATTCACAAAACATATCCTGTTGGGGGTACTTGAGAACTGAGGCTGAGAACCACTGCAGTAAAAAGGAAAATTGAATACTTACTGCTCTGTATTTTTCATTTCCTGGTAATTATCCATGGCAGCGCAAAATACATACATATGCTAGCATGAAGGCACCAGGGTAGACAAATCACGCCTGTTGTTTTGACATGCCAATCAGCTGTCACATTTGTTGCAAAGAAAACGCAAAACAAACCTCAAAACTTTGCATCAAATTTTATTGGTCAACAAAACAAAAGTGAAGCCAAAATAAAAAAAAACGGGGTCAATTTGAAACAGTTACAGACTCACAACATCTTAAGAAAGTTTTCGCAAAATAATGCAGCACAGACAATTAAATCAAAGTGAACAAACGACACACATTAACAACATCAAAATTATTTCAGGGGAACATTTTCCCCACACAAAAAAATACAATCCACAATTTTAAAACAAACATCTGTTTTGCAAAGACATAACAAATAAAATACATGCGTTACAAACTCGATAAGGACACCAAAATTTACTTTTTGCCCCCCACACGCACGCACACACTTGCCTCTTTTCAGGGCAAGGGAGAGGATGCTATCATCGAGCTTTATATAACATAGGTTTGTGAGCTAATGAGGCAATTGAAAACACATGCACAGTCCATGAAACACACAAAATGCAAGTTCACCCAATGTAGAGACTGAACTTCAAAGTGGCTACACCTGTTAAGGATGTCCTTCAATTACTAACCCATAAAAACACTCTCTGAGCATGCCCAGAAATATCCAGGTGCTGTTCACACACAAAAAGCACCACCAAAAAATCTAACTGGCTGGGCATGCTCAGAAGAACTCAAATGCAGCTAGCAGAAAATACCCCCCCCCCTGTCCAAAATTAAGCACATCATCCAGCATGCTACAAAATTAGAGATGGGACAATCACCCCCCCCCCCCAACCAACAAATACCATTGCAGTCTATGGGAACTGACTTGGCTGGCTTATCTTCTAGTTATTGGCCTTAAAATGGGGGCCCAGGTCCCAC
Source organism: Rana muscosa (assembly GCA_029206835.1). Taxonomy (NCBI): domain Eukaryota; kingdom Metazoa; phylum Chordata; class Amphibia; order Anura; family Ranidae; genus Rana; species Rana muscosa. The sequence continues at coordinate 26,410,865 of CM055121.1, forward strand.
CCTGAGGGACATATATCAATGTCACCAATTTGGACAACACCAAAAACAAAACAAGGAGAAGTGCCTTTAAATATGCCAAATTGCTTAAGGGCCATTTCATACCACATGCAGTCCATTGCGTTTTTTATGCATCAAAAATACATGGAAAGTTGGTTATATGGTTCTAAATGGCAGTGTTTGTTCCAGTGCGTTCCAGTTCCACCAAAAAAGTAGAACATGCTGCATTTTACCTGCACTGGACTGTACTGGAACGCAGCAAAACGCATCATAAACGCACTGGAACGCACAGGAACACACCTAAATACACCAAAAACGCACTGGAACACACTTGTCCTTATCCATGGTTAATAAAAAAGAGGGGTGAAAGAAAAAGCACTGGACTGCATCAAAAACGTACCAAAAATGCACTGGAACGCATCAAAAACGTGCATGCAAAAAAGCACCTGGAACACATCCGGATTGCTTTTCTATGGTGTGAACTGGTCCTAGTTCACACCATAGAAACGCAGTCTGGATGCGTTCCAGGTGCTTTTCTGCATGCACGTTTTTAACACGTTCCAGTGCATTTTTGATGCGTTTTTGATGCAGTCCAGTGTTTTTTTTCCCCTCTTTTCACTTAGGACAAGTGTGTTGCAGTGTGTCTTTGGTGCATTTAGGTGCGTTCCGGTGCATTCCAGTGCGTTTTTGGTACGTTCCGTTGCTTTTTGATGTGTTTTACTGCGGTCCAGTACAGTTCTGTACCTAAAAAATGCAGCATGACCATTTTTTTTTCCTTTCTGAAATGCACTGGAACGGACTGCAGTGGTGTGAACTATGCCATTGGCATTAATGTGATCAACTTTCTTTGCGTTTTTCATGCATCAAAAAAATGCACTGCACTGCATCCGGTGTGAACTGGCCCTAAATATCATACCTGGGGGGTGTCTATCGTATGCCTGTAAAGTAGCTCATGTTTTCTATGTTTATAACAGTTCGAGAGCAAAATGACATTTCTAAAGTAAAATAATAGTCATTAAAATGTACTCGTGGCTGTAATGAATTGCTGGTTCCCGTCAATACAGATAAAAGTCATTGAAAGTCTTTGAAAAAAAAAAATGCGTGGGGGTCCCCCAAATTCGATTACCAGGCCCTTCAGGTCTGGAATGGATATTAAGGGGAACCCTGCCGCAAATTTTAAAAAAAAATGCGTGCGGTTCCCCCAAATATCCATACCAGGCCCTTCAGATCTGGAATGGATTTTAAGGGGAACTCCACCCCAAATAAAAAAAAAATGGCGTGGAATCGCCCCAAAAATCCACACCAGACCCTTATCCGAGCACGCAACCTGGCAGGTCGCAGGAAAAGAGGGGGGGAAGAGAGAGCGCCCCCCCTCCCTCCTGAACCGTACCAGGCCACATGCCCTCAACATGGGGAGGATGTCCCCATGTTGATGGGGACAAGGGCCTCATCCCCACAACCCTTGCCCGGTGGTTGTGGGGGTCTGTGGTTGGGGGGCTTATTGGAATCTGGAAGACCCCTTTAACAAAGGGGACCCCCAGATCCCAGCCCCCCCCTGTGTGAAATGGTAATGGGGTACAAATGTACCCCTACCATTTCACAAAGAAAGTGTCAAAAATTTAAAAAATTACAATAGCCGGTTTTTGACAATTCCTTTATTAATGTCTTCTCCTTTCTTCCATCTTCTTCCATCTTCTTCTTCCATCTTCTTCTTCCATCTTCTTCTTCTTCTTCCATCTTCTTCTTTTCTCCATTCGGGTTTCTTCCTCCATCTTGTTCTTCATCTTCCTCTTTATCTTCATCTTCATCTTCCTTCTTCTTTCGGTGTTCTCGTCCGCATCTTGCTCCGGCTTCTTCTTCCCTTCTTCGGCCGCTCCGTTTGAATTGGAGGTTCCCGCTGTGTGACACTTCAGTTCTCCTCTTGGTCCGCTGCCACCCGGTGACCCTGCCCCCTCTGACGCACATGGATTTCACAGGGACTTTCCCCATGGTGTCAGAGGGGGGCGGGGTCACCGGGTGGCAGCGGATGTGGGTGCTTTTAAATGTCTTTTGTCTTCCTTTAGAAATGTCATTTTGCTGGCGCACTGGGAAGTTCAGAGCTGCGCCTGTTCAACTTATGCAAATTGAGTTACGTGACTTGACATTTACTAAGATTTTGCCGGAGCAGTGTCTTGGCGTGTTTGAACGAGTAAAATTCCCGCGCTGAGCTCAAAAAAACCCGCAGCTCTAAACGTAATTGCCGGCGCAGTGGGCTGGTTCTGAAAAAGTTACTTTCTCACTCTATTTTGGGCATGTTTGTTATTTGGGCAGGTGTCCCTACACTTCCTCACATCACCCCACATCACCCCCATTATATTCGCACTTCCAGCTTCTTTATATTTAGATTTTAACATGCCGTGCGTCAGGTCCATAGTGGCGCACTGAGCGCCTCCTCCCGTCCGCCGAGAACACTATAGTAAATGGGAAATAGGGCTGCGCTACCGGCGCTAATGTTTTGTAAATACCAAAACAGCCATTGCGCACGCAGATGCGCCGATACTCATGGCGCAAACGTTTCGTAAATCAGCCCCACAGTCTTCTCCAAACTCTTCATCATATTCTTCATCCACTGTGGTAGGAATTTCTTTTGTGAGTGTGTCCTAGGTGAAGTTCGTTTGGAAAGGGGTTGTGGAGGTACTTGAGGCACTCTCACCGCATCGGAGATTGGTAGCAAATGATTCCTGTGTCACATGTTTAACGGTCCCTATTCCCCATCAGGTCTAATTTGATACACAGGTAATCCAGGTAGTTGCTTGCATACAACATAGGGCTGCGGCCTCCATCGATCTGCCAGCTTATGTTTTCCCGGTACTCCTAGGTTCTTCAGTAACACTCGGTCGCCCAGTTGAAAGTCCTGTATCTTTACTTTTAAATCAAAGTTCCGCTTATTCCTTTGTTCCCTCGTAGAAGCATGTTCCATGGCTATAGAGGATCTCCTGAACCCGTCCCTAGAGGGGACAAAGTGATAGTACTGCTCGAGCTCCACTCCGGCTGCTAGACTGTGAGAGGGATCTATCAGGGTGAGCTAAACCCACTCGGGATCGAGTGGCGACGAGTGAGTCGGGTGTTGTGTGCCTGAATCTACCTCTTATCTTCTCTAGCTTCTTTCTCTCTTCAATTTCCAGTTAACTGGAACAAAAGGAAAATAAACTCTTTGTTGGAGTTAAAGTCGTGTGGACATTGGCCTTCTTGGGGAAGAATATAGACTTTTCCCTATAATCTGGGGACGAGAACCAGTGGAAAGAGGTAACTCGCTGCAGGACCCAAATCTGTAAACACCGCCTGACCTCTGATATGGAGGACCCGGGCTTGTGGCATGGTGTGTCCTACCCCCCGCAGGTGAAGGTAGTGGGGGCAAAAGGATGGGTGTGCTACAGAAGTATAATCTTATAAATCCCGATTGTACTTATTCTTTTTCTTATTTTTTTGTTCGAGCTGCTCTTTTTCTAAAATCTTCTTAATGTTATCAGATCTACTTTCATATTTCTCAGTATCTCTATATAGAGTTAGCTTTTCTCAAAGAGAACAAATTTCCTCATCCAATGTAAAGTTTGTTTTTTACCTATGAGGAACTACAAGAATTTTAGATCCGCTTCCTTAACATATACATGTAGCGGGTGTTTGAATTTATGTGAAGACTCTGGTGGTGTGGGGTTCCTTGGGGCCTGCAGGTGGCGTTGTTGCCTTGGGCCGGAGTTGAACTTACATCGCAAACTGTGCCTTTTTGTCCTCCCCTGGAGCTGGTACAGCGGGGCGGGGAACCCACTGTGACGCAAAGGGAGAGGTCATAAAAGGGGCGGACGCCCTGATTTGAGGGAGAGAGTCGGAGGACGTGGCCGTACCCAGGCACCTTCAGTTTGGGTGCTGGCGTTCCGGTGTTTCAGGCCTTGGCGCCCTTGGCCTAGCTGGAGCAGGGATGGAGTCCATCTCGGGCACCTTTAGCATGGGGTGAGGTACTATGGCGGATGCCTGGGGCTCAGTACCTTCGACTGAGTTCCGCGAGGGTGGAGGAATCCGAGGGGGCCCTAACTCCTTGGGTGCCCGTGTCTGAGTTCGTGAGGACTGGTGTGCAATAACTTCTCTGAAGAGCCCGGCGCAGCATCGCTGGTGATGGAGAGGCCTCCACTTCTCCCTTGGATGGATTTCTTCCTCTGACAGGGGCAAAGTGAGCGAAGGTAATTCACGTTCTATATTACCTAGTCAGTGGCAGTGACTATTCACCACTGGTGACAGCACAGTGGGCAGCAGCAAGAAGGGAAAGGATTGTGCCTCGATCTGTCCCCCATTTTCCAAAGGAGAAAGATTATTTTATTGCTTGGCAAGAAGAATAAAACTGAGTTGTACCTATTCACTGTGTGGAACTTGGGTTACTAAAGCAAAGGAGTCAGGGACGAAGGACTGGACTTGACTCTAGGACACCTACACAAAAGCCCAATCTTCTGGCCTTCACCTCCCAGTTATGGAGGACATGGGCTGTGGTGTGTATCATCTCTCTCTCCCAGGTACCCCTAGACAACAGCCATATAACCGATAAAGAAAGGGAGAGAGGTGAGGCCGCTACACGTGGGGGCATCGTATCCGGGATATGTGTATGGTGTCTGAAATTGAACTTTGCTGCCTGGAGGAGTTCCGAGTAGGTCGGCCATATTGGCCAACGCGCCACGAGGCAACCCATAACTGTGTAGTTTGGGGGCGTGGCAAGGGAAAAGCCCGCGAACAGGGAGAAGCCCACGAACAAGTGCAGAAGGTGGGAGGAGTCTGGCCACATGGAGGTACGCACGTGGAGATTCCGGCGCAGGTGGGTCAGTGCGCAATGGAGCAGCAAAGAGAGAGGATGGCTTCAAGTGCTCCGTGGATTTCTGTTCCTTCCTTCGCGGATATGTCTTCTCTGGCTGCTCCGATTATGGATACGGGGATAAGACTAAGGCCCTGGGGCGATTGGCTCTCTTTACCTGTAGAGACATGGAAGCCCTCGGTGTGATCTGTCCCGGCTGTTCGGGACTGGTGGTCCAGCTGAAGCCGTTTGGGTGCTGTGAGGTCTGCAAAGAATTCCTCTTCAAGGTGGAACCATCCACAGAAAAGCCCGGGCTTTCCACCTCAACTACCTCACAGGGACTGCCACTCCAGAGGGAGAGATCGATGCTGGTGCGTTCCCCGTGCGCGCTGATCTGGGCGAAGGGACTGCCCAAGCGGAAGTGAAAAGAGAGAAATCCGAGGATGCTGCCTCAGTCACCAGCAGCTCCCTGCTCCGGCCACCGAAGAGAAAAGTCGGCCTAGTGATGGCCTCGTGTGGCCGTGGAAGAGCTTCGCCCTACTGCTTGCCTGGCCTGGATGGGTTCGGAAGACAACGTCCTGGACATCCCTGCTCGTTTAAAGGTCCAGGTGAGCCCAGGGTTGGGACTGTCTGTGTGGCAGAAAGTGGCTGTAGTCCACAGTCGGTAGAGGTCGTCAAGGGGGATAGTTCCGTGACTGGGAATTATCTGCCCCCTGAGTGCTACGACACCTCTGACCTGGATTCATTGTCTGACAATGGCGATGATGGGGAGATAGACGAAATCTTCCAACAGAAGGGATGGGACAAGATGAAGCTACCCTTGGCCCGTGTCACGAGGGACCTACCCATGTCTACTGGAGAAAGTACACCCTGGGTAGAGGCCCCGGCGCCGGGGGATGGAGCTGGTCCTTTGTCTGAAGTTCCCCTTCTGGATTCAACATCTATTTCACCTGCTCCTGTTGTGGGAGGGCAACGTCAGTTACTGCGGGCTCCTAGGCCCAGGTCCACCGAGGTGGTGAACGCACCTCGCCACGCAGAAGCGATTGTTCCACCTGGAGAGGGAGACCGAGCTACTATGCCACCTTTGTCAAGGCTGCAGCGTCTCTTTGGCCAGAAGGTTGCTCAGGAATATGGGTGGGAATACCCGTATCTGCCTCGGGAACTGCTCTATGAGGTGGAGGTCTTTCGGCAAAGATGGTATGATACCTTTGTATGGGACAAACTGAAAGTACAGCAAGCACGGCGGTACCTTTCTTGTTCACCAACGGTCACCAAGAAGTTTCAGGACTGTAAAGCTAAATGGATGCTGGGAAGACACATTCATGCGGACAAAGTGGTGATCTGCCGCAAAGAAGGAAAAAGTATTGAGTACCATGTGGAGGCTTTTGATGATCGTTTGAAGCCTATTTCACTGCCTCATCCAAGGTTTTACCTGTAAGGGAAAAAAAGAGACTCCCGTGTGCTTTTCTTTTCTATTCCTGGCTGAACTTTCCGGAGTGCCTTCTCTTGAACACAGGGACTGTGCCCTAGTTTTTTTGTATTTGGGCAGTTTACTCGTTGGAGATGTGGGAGCTGTTTTTTTTGTTCTCCCTCCTTCTCCTGGCACTTAAAAAAGAAATCAGTGACTTTGGGTTTTAGATAGTGTAGGGTCACAGAGAAAATGTTCAAGGGGAAAGTTCGTCTGGAAGTGATGAGTGTATTGACCGCGGCACTGTCACCAGGTGGCAGTGTTGCGCAACGATTGTTTGTTTTTTACATTATGCAGCACTTATTGGAGTAAGTGGGTTTCTTCTAGGATAGACCCATTCATTCCAAGCAAACACACATGTTGGTAGAATGTATGTTTCTTTCTTTCCCTCTGCAGGAGACTCGTCTGTCAAGACTACTGAGAGTGGGTTGTTCTTAGATAGCCAGAGGGAGGAATGTAAATGTGTGAGATATTTAAAGTGTTTTATTGGAAAGTTTTATAGTTATATTGTTTCAAGTTTTCCCTTCCCCATACAGGTCTTGGCACAATTCAGGGCTAAATTGTGTAGTTGGTTTCTGGGCTGAACTCATGTCATCACTCTTGTGGGATGTGAGTTTGCTCCTAAAGCGCTGCAAAGAAGCTGCTGGCAGGACTTTCACACTGGGATTGCAGCTGAGGCTTTTTACAGGTGCTATTTTTAGCGCTAAAGCGCCTGAAAAACGCCTCCAGTGTGAAAGGGGTCTAACTATAAATTTTTATATTTTTCAAGGTTGGAACACATATATAATAATTGATAGATTATGGGCATTGCCCTTCCATGTGCTCATTGCTGCAAATGCTGGGGTGGTTGCTATTTGTTTATATTACTTGAGATAGCACAGGTAGTTTGCACAGGACACAACACAGCATTACATTTCTGACATGACCAACAAGTATTTCTACACTTATTCAACAGATATAATAAAACAATTTGTAGGTATATTTAAGAGAGAAAAAGTAATTTTAGGGTATGCACTTTAAATGAATTATTTTGAATTTATGAGTATGATAAACTAAACCGCATTTTCCAGTGGTCAGTTGAGTCCACGTAATAGCAAAAAAGGTGTGTGCAAAAACTCTAAAAGGGGCCATTTTACAGAAAAAAGGGAAACTATGGAGAAATGTGATTAACACCAAAGTGTTACTAAACAGTGTAGCTACTAGGATTGTAGAGCCAGCCATAGATTTTAGAACCATTCAAATCATTAATTCATGCTATGACTACTAAATAACGTATTTCCCAAAAGCTACATAGACATGCACACTTTATTGTACATGAATGCATTCTGTATACCCAACACAGAACCCAAGTGCCAACTTTATCTTAGGTGGTCTTGGTTCAGAGACTATGCTTTTTGGTTGATCAGCTAACATAGCATGGTACCTATAAACAGATCCATATTGTCTTTATTTTGGTAAATCCTATTTGTGCACTGATCCTCTTGAAATCGTGAAGTTTAAGCCCTGGTTCACACCAGTGCGACTTGTCACGCGACTTGACAGTTCAAAGTGACATGACACGTTGCACTACATTTGCGGCGATAGAACCATTAAATTCGGAGCGACTTAAGTAGCAGCGACTTTGAAAAAGGTTCCTGCACTCTTTCTGTGCCCTTTCATTGCGACTTGCATTTTCGTTTTATAGCATTGTGTTTGATTACAAAATTCATGCAGCAGGTGTCTTCCATAAATATGGATGTGTTTGATTATAGAAGTAGTCATGCCATCAATACAGAGGGTGTAATTGATGGCAAGGTCACAACAGAGGATAATTATGATTTCAGAAATCCATACCAATTGGGATTTTTTTTTTAGAACAATATATTTCACATAAAATGGTGCCACATAGTCTCAGATGGGTTATTTGTCTCCAAAAGTATGAAGCAGGATTGGAAGCGTGGTTTGTATGTAGCGGCCTCACCTCTCTCCCTTTCTTTATCGGTTATATGGCTGTTGTCTAGGGGTACCTGGGAGAGAGAGATGATACACACCACAGCCCATGTCCTCTGTAACTGGGAAGTGAAGGCCAGAAGATTGGGCTTTTGTGTACGTGTCCTAGAGTCAAGTCCAGTCCTTCGTCCCTGACTCCTTTGCTTTAGTAACCCAAGTTTCACACAGTGAATAGGTACAACTCAGTTTTATTCTTCTTGCCAAGCAATAAAACAATCTTTCTCCTTTGGAAAATGGGGGACAGATCGAGGCACAATCCTTTCCCTTTTTGCTGCTGCCCACTGTGCTGTCACCAGTGGTGAATAGTCACTGCCACTGACTAGGTAATATAGAACGTGAATTACCTTCGCTCACTTTGCCCCTGTCAGAGGAAGAAATCCGTCCAAGGGAGAAGTGGAGGCCTCTCCGTCACCAGCGATGCTGCGCCGGGCTCTTCAGAGAAGTTACTGCGCACCAGTCCTCACAAACTCAGACACGGGCACCCAAGGAGTTAGGGCCCCCTCGGATTCCTCCACGCTCGCGGAACTCAGTCGAAGGTACTGAGCCCCAGGCATCCGCCATAGTACCTCACCCCAGGCTAAAGGTGCCCGAGATGGACTCCATCCCTGCTCCAGCTAGGCCAAGGGTGCCTAGGCCTGAAACACCGGAACGCCAGTACCCAAGCTGAAGGTGCCTGGGTGCGGCCGCGTCCTCCGACTCTCTCCCTCAAATCAGGGCATCCGCCCCTTTTATGACCTCTCCCTTTGCGTCACAGCGGGTTCCCCGCCCCGCTGTACCAGCTCTAGGGGAGGACAAAAAGGCACAGTTTGCGATGTGAGTTCAACTCCGGCCCAAGGCAACAACGCCACCTGCAGGCCCCAAGGAACCCCACACCACCAGAGTCCTCACATAAATTCAAACACCCGCTACACTCTCCACCCTTTTTCGGCCACTAGCGGGAGTTAAAAGTGCCCCGCTAGCGGCCGAAAAGCGCTGCAAAAACTACAGTAAAGCGCCGGTAAAAATAGCGGCGTTTTACCCCCGACGCCTGGGCGCTTTCAGTGTGAAAGCACTCTTAGGGTAAGTGAGCTGGGAATTTTTGTTTGTTGTTTTTTGATATGTGTTGCCCTTCCATCTGCTCCTTGCTGCAAAGGCCAGTTATAAGGTTGAGGGGGTTGCCATTTGTTTGTACTGTTGGTGAATTGTTGAGGGAACGCACTGGATAGCTTTGCTGCCGTTGTGCTATTGCTGGGTCTCTAAACCTGCCCTTAATCTATCCATTATTATATACACTATATTACCAAAAGTATTGGGACACCTGCCTTTACACGCACATGGACTTTAATGGCATCCCAGTTTTAAGCCTGGTACGCACGATCAGATTTTCTGTGGACAAAGCGTAGGACTTTTGGCATTGGCCAGGAACTTGTCTTGCATACAAACGGCAAATAATTGTCGGCCAACAAACACAAAACAATGTGGTTTTTCAGCTCTTTAGCGCCACCCTTTGGGCAACTTCTGCTAATGTTGTGTTATGGTGACCATTGCTTCTGAGCATGCGTGTTTGTCCGATGGACTTGTGTACACACGATCGGAAAATCTACACACAATTGTTGGCAGACAATTTTAAAGCATCCTATCCCACATTTGTCCGTGAAAAATCAGCCAAAAATTGTCCGATGGAGCGTACAAACGATCGGATTTTCCGACAACAGCCTGTCATCACACAATTCCCGTCGGATAATCCGATTGTGTGTATGAGGCTTTAGTCCGTAATGGTTCAATATTGAACAAAGCCCACCCTTTGCAGCTATAACAGTGCCTGACCTCACAAATGCGCTTCTGGAAGAATGTATAAACATTCCCATAGACACACTCCTAAACCTTGTGGACAGCCTTTCCAGAAGAGTTGAAGCTGTTATAGCTGCAACGGGTGGGCCAACTCAATATTGAAACCTATAGACTAAGACTGGGATGCCGTTAAAGTTCATGTGCGTGTAAAGGCAGGTGTCCCAAAACTTTTGGTAATATAGTGTATGTGCTCCAACTTTGGAGACTCTCAAAATCTATAAAGTTAGCACTGCAGTACACTGGGGTGCTATGACGTGGCCTCAGCAGCTTATGCATATATTTGTGTAGCGGGGTCTCCTTTAAGACTCTCAGGACTACCTTACCCAGAACCCCATTCGGCACCCAGGGTGCAATGTTGCCACGAGACTTCGGTGAACAAGTCCTCCTGTGCGGATCTGCTGGTGTGCAAGGCCTGAAGCCTGGGGCCTTGCGCAGCTACCAAAGAGCCTTACACCATACTGCGAGCCTGGGTGGCATCTGACTTTGTTATCCTCAACCTTTGTTGGACCGGAGACCCGACCGCTGCAGACGCTGTGTGTGGAGACATAGCAGGTGGAAGTCCCGGACTGGGATCGCGTCCGGTGGGGTGAGTGAGCATATGCTCAATCCATATACTTTATACTGTAGTTAGGCCTACAGACTGCCGTGGCCCACCAGCTTATATTTGAGACCCCACTGGAGATTCATAGCAGAACTGAGCCAAAGGGTCTCCAGTGAAGTGTTCCGTGTTTGACCTGTGGATTACAAATGTGTTCCTGAATGTGCACCACCATTAAAGACTTGCATGCGAAGAAATCATCTCCTAGAGACTGAGTTTTAGAGTTTGGGTCAGGCCTGAGCAAGTGTTAGAGTTTGGTTGCTGCGTCACAGGGCGCTTAGTTAACGGCCGTTACACGTGGTATGCCATTACTGTATTTCACTAATGTGTAGTATGTTACTCAGTGCAGGGCTCTGCAAGTAATTCATGTGGCTTGTTATAACTGTTTTTTTTACTTGAAGAAAAGAAAGATCACCGTTCTAGGTAAGTACAAGTGAGCAAACAGTGTCTTCCCAGGAACCACGGGTGCTGGCAATGCTGTAGATGCAAAAAGGAAGGTAGGATGTATGGACAGCCGCACTCCAAAAACCATAGAGGTTGCCTTTATTGAATAAAATACATGAAGCACTGCAAGTCACAGCAAAAACAAAGGGGTACAGCCGACGCGTTTCACACTAGGGTCTAGTGCTTAGCCATGACTACCCATCCAGAAGATAGAGGACCTGGAAATATGGGGAATTGGCACCCAGAGTTTCCCTTACGATGGCTACCTGCCCATCAAGATGACCTTTGACCCATCCGTGGCTGGGAAGGCTGAAGTGTTCGACACCCTGGCAGTTGTGTGCCCTCGGCCGCCCGGAGCCAACAAGAGTTCCCTTATAATAGGGACGAATACGGATCTGGTCCGGAGACTCCTGACCCCTCTAGTACAAGGGAAGGGCCCTGCAGTCACCAAAATCCATCCCATGCTGAAGACGGCCTACCAACGACTGGTCTTGGAGCAGAAGACCCCTGAATAGGGGATAGGGAAGGTGTGGAGACTTGGAAGAAGTAACCTGTCTCAGAGCCCGGCGAAGTAACCTGTCTCAGAGCCACTGTGAAGCTTACTTGGGAACAACCTGGACCCTTTGTCATGCTGGAGCCCGACCCGAGGAAGAACATTCGGGTTTGGAAGTGATCCCAGAAGTGATTCCGCTGAAGGCCCTGAAGAAGGCCCATTGTAGAGTTCCAGTGAGTGTCAGGAACACTACAGGTGGCCCCATGGAGATTCCCGCCAGAATGCTGCTGGGTCAGGTGAGCCCTGCTGCCCCGGTTGCCCTGTCTGAAGTCAAGGGGACGGGTGAAGGAGGAGATGTTTGGGCGAAGCTCTCTATGGAGAACCCAAATCTACCCAGGGCTTGGAAGGAGAGAGCGAAGGCCCAGTTGACCAGATGGGAGAAGATCTTCTCTAAAGATGAGTTCGATGTGGGGTGTGCAAGGAGTGCCACCCATCGAATCCACCTCCAGGAAGACAAGCCCTTCAGAGAAAGGGTCAGGCGAGTCCCACTAGCAGATCTGGAGGATCTGAGGGAACAACTCACAGAACTCAAGAGGACTGGTGTGATCCGGGAGTCTAGAAGCCCCTACGCCTCCCCGATAGTGGTGGTCAGGAAGAAGAATGGGTCCCTGAGGCTATGTATAGACTACAGGACTCTCAACAGAAGAACCATCTCTGACCAGTACACCACTCCTAGGATAGAGGATGCACTACAGAGTTTGTCTGGAGTGAAGTGGTTCAGCGTTATGGATCTCAAAAGTGGGTACTACCAGATCCCTATGCATCCAGAAGACAAGGAGAAGACAGCTTTTATAACCCCAGTGGGGTTCTTTGAATTTGACCGAATGCCTCAGGGACTGTCTGGAGATCCCACCACTTTCCAACGTCTCATGGAGAAGACTGTAGGAGACATGAACCTTATCAAAGTCCTTGTGTACCTAGACAATGTCATTGTCTTTGGAAGAACCTTGGAGGAACACGAGGAGAGGCTGGAGAAGGTATTGAGAAGACTAAGTGAGGAGGGGCTCAAGCTTTCGCCCGAGAAGTGTCAGTTTTACCAGTCTTCTGTTAACTATCTGGGACACATAGTGTCTGAAGAAGGGGTGGTCACAGACCCCGAGAAGTTGGAGGCAGTTACCTCCTGGCCACGGCCCACTACAGTAACAGAACTCAGATCCTTCTTGGGGTTCTGCTCCTATTACAGGAGGTTTGTAGAGGGATTTGCCCGAATTGCCAGACTGCTGAATGAACTTCTCAAGACAGAAGGGGAAGAGGACGACTCAGGGCCCAGGAAGCCGGGAGAGTCAGTCAAAGATCAGTGGAACCAGAAGTGTGAAGAGGCCCTCCAGGCATTGAAAAAGAGCCTAACCACTGCCCCAGTTTTGGCCTACGCAGACCCAACAAGACCCTATGAACTACACGTAGATGGCAGTCATGGCGGTCTGGGAGGAGTGCTCTACCAAGAGCATGAAGGGCAACTGTGGCCTGTTGCCTACGTGAGCAGGAGCCTGACCCCCTCTGAAAAGAACTACCCCACTCACAAGTTGGAGTTCCTGGCCCGTAAGTGGGCGGTAGTTGACAAGCTTAAAGACTACCTGTATGGGGCAGAGTTCACTGTGAAGACGGACAACAACCCCCTTACCTACCTCTTCACCACAGCAAAGCTGGATGCCACAGGACACAGATGGCTGGCCGCCCTGTCTGGGTTCAATTTCAGCCTGAAGTACAGGCCAGGGGCTGGAAATCGAGATGCGGACGCCCTGTCTAGGAGATCTCATGCCCACACCAGTGAGAGAGAAGACTGGACCCAAGTGGCACCTGACGGGGTGCGGGCCCTTTGTCAAGGGGCTGAATTACAAACCAGAAGAGGCTCAAGGGCAGAAGAGATAGGAGTTACCATGGTAGGAGTTCCTAAACAATACTGTGGAGTAACTCAACTGGAAGAAGACAATCTGCCAAAACTGTCAAAGAAGGAGCTGAGAGGTGACCAACTGGAAGACCCTATGGGAAGATTGGTCCTGGAGGCCCTGGAGAATCGGGATCCAAATAGGCTCCTGCGTCACCCCTCAAGGGAAGCTCGCCTATTGAGGAAGGAGTGGGACAGGTTACAGGTACATCAGGGAGTGGTCTACCGAAGGGGCCCCTCTGATGACCTGGAAGATAAATGGCAACTGTTCCTCCCCGAGAAACACAGAGAGACTCTCCTGGTCGCCCTACATGACAACCACGGCCACCTAGGGGCTGAAAGAACCTTTCAACTCGTCAGAAGTCGGTTCTATTGGCCCTGCATGAGGGCTGAAGTAGAGGAGTACTGCCATTTATGTGCATGCTGCATCCAGCGGTAGACTTTACCCCATCAAGCTGCCCCAATGGGCCATCTACAAAGTCAGGGCCCGATGGATCTGGTATGCATTGATTTCCTCTGCCTCGAACCCGACCTGAGTGGACTAGGAAATGTTTTGGTGATAACCGATCATTTCACCCGGTATGCCCAAGCTTTCCCAACCAAAGATCAGAAGGATTCCACGGTGGCCAAGGTACTTATGGAGAAGTATTTTGTCCACTATGGGCTACCGCAGTGACTCCATTCAGATCAAGGGAGGGACTTTGAGAGTCGGCTGATCCGGAAACTCCTGGATTCTTTAGGGATCAAGAAAACCCGAACCACCCCTTACCATCCACAAGGAGATGCTCAGCCGGAGAGGTTTAACCAAACCCTGCTCAACATGTTAGGGACTCTGAATAGCGAGAAGAAACAACATTGGAGCAGACACATAGCAGCTATAGTACACACTTACAACTGTATCACTAGTGATGCTACAGGCTACTCCCCCTACCGACTCATGTTTGGGAGAGAAGCAAGGTTACCTGTAGACCTGGCCTTTGGCACTTCCTTAGACCATTCTTCAGCCACATCCCACAAAGGATATGTGGACAGACTCAGACACAGCTTGAAGTTAGCCTATGAACAGGCCCAAGCGGCCTCAGATCAAAGGGGAGCCCGTAACAAAAGTAACTTTGACCTGAAGGTCCGGATCCAGGACCTGCAGCCTGGGGACCGAGTACTGCTACGCAATCTGGGGGTCCCTGGAAAACACAAACTTGCAGACAGATGGAGACCTGAACCCTATGTCATTTGTAAGAAACTGCCGGGCCTACCTGTTTACAAGTTGAAGCCAGAGGGGAAGGTAGGGCCACTGAAGACCTGGCATAGGAACCATCTGCTCCCACTTGCCGAAGCAGTCAGGATACCTCCAGTGAGGGACTCCCCTGAATCAGCCTCCATCCTGGATACCCCCAGGCCAAACACTCAGTCTCAGACCTCTCGAATTGGAGATATCGAGGCCTCTGAACTAAGTGGAGATGAAGAAAAAGAACTTGATTGGTTGTGGCCTTCCCCAAATCCAGGAGCTTCTGCTATAGATCTTCCAACCACTGAAGACACTATAGACAGTACACTGAATGCAGAAGCCACTGAGTTCCTCCCAACTAGTCCTTTATCAGATCACTGGGAGGATGCCTGTGACACTTACTCAGAGGAGGACCCCAGAGACTCTATATATCTTCCAGCTTCTGAATCAGATGTTCAAGAGCCCGCAGTGTCCCCCGAGCCTGCTCCAGAAGAAGAACCTGTGGCGCAAGAGCCAGAAACTCCAAGAGAGCAAAGGGCTTGAAGAGTCATAAGGCCTCCCAAAAAGTTGACCTACCCACAAATGGGGAAGAGCTCAGAAGATTCTGTGGTCACTGCCAGGAGGAGTGTAGAGAATCCGGATCCCTCCACTGTTAATTTGGTGGAGGGCAACCCCAACTCACTCTCTGGCACAGTTAGGCAGGCCACTCAGGATAGTGTGACCTGTGGGCAAGGGAATTCAGCCCCTCAGTTTTGGTGGGAATTCCCTATGCCAACATCATACGCAGCTTTGTCTAGGGTTGTACGTAGTGTATGCTGAAATTATCTTTGGGGACCAAAAAGTTTAAGTGGGGGGAGTGTGTAGCGGGGTCTCCGTTAAGACTCTCAGGACTACCTTACCCAGAACCCCATTCGGCACCCAGGGCGCAATGTTGCCGCCTCAGAGACTCATGGGTGGTGCTATATAAAGGAGGGGCGAGGCTAGGCTCGGCCTCTTTGGGACACGAGACTTCGGTGAACAAGTCCTCCTGTGCGGATCTGCTGGTGTGCAAGGCCTGAAGCCTGGGGCCTTGCGCAGCTACCAAAGAGCCTTCCACCCTACTGCGAGCCTGGGTGGCATCTGACTTTGTTATCCTCAACCTTTGTTGGACCGGAGACCTGACCGCTGCAGACGCTGTGTGTGGAGACACAGCAGGTGGAAGTCCCGGACTGGGATCGCGTCCGGAGGGGTGAGCGAGCATATGCTCAATCCATATACTTTATACTGTTGTTGGGCCTACAGACTGCCATGGCCCACCAGCTTATATTTGAGACCCCACTGGAGATTCATAGCAGAACTGAGCCAAAGGGTCTCCAGTGAAGTGTTCCGTGTTGTTACTTTGACCTGTGGATTACAAATGTGTTCCTGAATGTGCACCACCATTAAAGACTTGCATGCAAAGAAATCATCTCCTTTTAGAGTTTGGGTCAGGCCTGACCAAGTGTTAGAGTTTGGTTGCTGCGTCACAGGGCGCTTAGTTAACGGCCGTTACACGTGGTATGCCATTACTGTATTTCACTAATGTGTAGTATGTTACTCAGTGCAGGGCTCTGCAAGTAATTCATGTGGCTTGTTATAACTGTTTTTTTTACTTATAGAAGAGTAAACTTGTTATACTTTACTACTCTGCATTGGCGTCTGAATTTTACCATAGAGTATAAGAAATATTACCCTAGACTAGTGATGAGCCGAACACCCCCGGGTTCCGTTCGCACCAGAACCCGCGAACGGACCGAAAGTTCGCACGAACATTAGAACCCTATTAAATACAATGGATGCGAACGTTCGGATTCTAAAGTGCTAATTATAACGACTATTATCCATGTTATTGTCCGAAACAGAGTTTGGGAACCCGGCTTCTGCACCAGGGGACATGTATCAATGCAAAAAGAAGTTTTAAAAACGGACGTTTTCCGGGAGCAGTCATTTTAATGATGCATAAAGTGAAAAAAAAAAGTCAAATATTCCTTTAAATATTGTACCTGGGGGGTGTCTAAAGTATGCCTGTGAAGTGCCACGTGTTTCCCGTGTTTAGAACTGTCCCTGCACAAAATAACATTTCTAAAAGGGAAAAAAGTCATTTAAAACTGCTTGCGGCTTTAATGCAATGTCTGGTCCCGGTAATATGGATGAAAATCTTTAGGAAAAATGGCATAGCTACCCCATCAACCCCCCCCCCCCCCACCCCAGCCCATTACCAGCCCCTTTGGGTCTTGTATGGCTATTAAGGGGAACCCCGCACACAAAATAAAAAAGGACCTATATACTCTGAACAGCCGTATACAGGCGGTGCATACAAGACAGGGACTGTAGGTTTGTTCTTATGTAGAATCTGTTTATAATTTTGAACAGCTGCATTGTTTAAGTGGAGCTCCATGGCAAATTCCTTTTTTTTAGCTTTTTGTAAAACATAGGGAACGGTTATCACCCCTGTCACATTTTTTTTGCTGTCTGTGCCCCTGTTCAGAACATTTCACCTCACTTTGCGTCCCAATGACAACTGTTTTTGAAATGTGGTGTTTTTATTGAAACAAGGATTGGTGATAAAGCATCAGTAGAGAGGAGACACCTTTCTCCCATATTAATTCTTAAAGGAGAGAATTTTCCTTCCAAGGGGTAGATTTCCTCTCACTTCCTGTTGTCTTCTTCCATTTGCAAGTAGTAGTAGTTTGTAAGTTGGATGTTTGAAAGTAGGGACCTTCCGTATATACTCTGCAGAAATTGGCCCCTTAGGTGTTGGTGTTGGCACAACACTGAAAGCACTCACAGTTATTCTTGGTGGGTGCTGGAACGCCCTGCTGTCAAGTATATTATCAGGAATTGTAATAACATATAATTGTTGATCAGTGGTAGTAAAAATTGGGCCTTTGATGGTGGTGCTGGTGCCACAACACTGTAAGGCCTGACAGTTACTCTTGGTGGGCGCAGCAATGGTCCCTGCTGTGAATTATTAGATCAATAATTATAATTGCATGCCCCTGTTGAACAGGGGCTGAAAAATTGGGCCTTTGGTGGTGGTGGTGGTGGTGATGGTGGTGCTGGTGCCACAACACTGTAAGGCCTGACAGTTACTCTTAGTGGGCGCAGCAATGCTCCCTGCTGTGAATTATTAGATCAATAATTATAATTGCATGCCCCTGTTGAACAGGGGCTGAAAAATTGGGCCTTTGGTGGTGGTGGTGGTGATGGTGGTGCTGGTGCCACAACACTGTAAGGCCTGACAGTTACTCTTGGTGGGCGCAGCAATGCTCCCTGCTGTGAATTATTAGATCAATAATTATAATTGCATGCCCCTGTTGAACAGGGGCTGAAAAATTGGGCCTTTGGTGGTGGTGGTGGTGGTGATGGTGGTGCTGGTGCCACAACACTGTAAGGCCTGACAGTTACTCTTGGTGGGCGCAGCAATGGGCCCTGCTGTGAATTATTAGATCAATAATTATAATTGCATGCCCCTGTTGAACAGGGGCTGAAAAATTGGGCCTTAGGCACTGGTGGCACAACACTGCAACCCCTCACAGATACTGTACTTGGAGCAAAGCAATGAGGCCTGTTGCAAAGTATTGCATCAAAAATTTTAATTACACGCCCTTGTTAAACAGGGGCTGAAAAATTGGGCCTTAGCCACTGGTGGCGTCACCCATAAACCAAAATGATCTTCCAAGCTATCATCGTTAATCGTATCATTGAGGAGGAGGAGGAGGATAGCCAGTCAACATAACAGCACAGGCACTCGGCATCAGCATCAGTCTTGAAGGGATGTGACATTTTAAAATCAATTAGTCTGTTATATCAGCATCTGGTGTGTGGTAGCTGGTGGTGATCCAAGACTGGTTCATCTTGATGAAAGTCAGTCGATCAACCGAGTCGGTGGACAGGCGCACCCTGTGATCCGTGACAAATCCTCCAGCAGCACTGAATGTGCGTTCTGAAAGAACGCTGGATGCAGGACAGGCCAGTAGCTCAATTGCATACTGTGCAAGCTCTGGCCAGTGATCCATCCTCAAGACCCAGTAAGCCAGAGGATTTTCGGTGGGGAAGGTGTCCAAGTCTGACCTTGCCCCTAGGTATTCCTGGACCATGTATATCAGACGCTGGCGATGGTTGCTGGAAACGATCATACTTTGGGGCTGCGGACTAAAGAATTGTCTGAACGCATCGGTCAGACGGCCACCTTCCCCACCGCTCCTTCTTTGACTGCCCAAAGCCTCAGCAACTCGTTGTCCAGGACCAGGAGTTTGTAACCTCCCAGTCTCTGGGAACGCGTTGCACAGACCTTTCTGCAAGGCCTCCCGGAGTTGTCTCATCCTCTGCTCCCTCTGCGATGGTAAGATAAGGTCCGCAACCTTACCCTTGTACCGTGGATCAAGGAGAGTGGCCAGCCAGTAATGGTCCCTCTCCTTGATCCGAAGAACACGAGGATCCTTCCGCAGACTTTGCAGGATCAGGGAGGCCATGCAGCGTAGGTTAGCTGAGGCATTCAGTCCGGAGTCCTCTGGGTCACTAAGGACGACATGATCCGCAGCCACCTCCTCCCAGCCACGTACAAGTCCACTGGTTTCTTGGGACTGTAAATCATCCCTAAAAGACTGCTGCTGATGATGCTGAGTGCCAGCCTCCACCTCCATGCTGACACAATCCTCCTCCTCCTCCTCCTCCTCTTCCTGTGCGATGGGTGGGACAGAAGGAACACTGTCTGGGTAAAGGGGGCCTTGAGAGGCAAGGAAGTCCTCCTCTTCCTGCCTCTGTTCTGCCTCAAGTGCCCTGTCCATTATTCCACGCAGCGTGTGCTCCAACAGGTGGACAAGAGGTACAGTGTCACTGATGCATGCACTGTCACTGCTCACCATCCTCGTGGCCTCCTCAAATGGTGCCAGGACAGTGCATGCATCCCTGATCATGCCCCACTAGCGTGGTGAAAAAAACCCGAGCTCCCCTGACCCTGTCCTGGTGCCGTAGTCGCACAGGTACTCATTGATGGCCCTCTGCTGCGTGTGCAGCCGCTGCAGCATGGCCAACGTTGAGTTCCACCTGGTGGGCATGTCACATATAAGGCGGTTCTTGGGCAGGTTCAACTCCTTTTGAAGCTCAGCCAGGCGAGCACTGGCATTATAAGATCTGCGGAAATGCACACAGACTTTCCTGGCCTGCCTCAGGACATCCTGTAAGCCCGGGTACCTGCCCAAGAACCGCTGCACCACCAGGTTAAGGACGTGAGCCATACAGGGCACATGGGTCAGTTGTCCCTGTCGGAGGGCGGAGAGGAGGTTGGTGCCATTGTCGCAAACCACCATTCCTGGCTTAAGCTGGCGTGGCGTCAACCACCTCTCGGCCTGCCCCTGCAGAGCAGACAGGACCTCTGCCCCAGTGTGGCTCCTGTCCCCCAAACACACCAGCGCAAGCACGGCATGGCATCTTTTTGCCTGCGTACTTGCGTAGCCCCTTGAACGCCTACGGAGCACCGCTGGTTCCGAGGACAAACCACAGGAAGAGGCCATGGAGGAAGAAGAGGAGGGGGTGGAGGAGAGAGGCGTGTCACAACCAGTAGTAGCATTTTGGAGGCGTGGCGGTGGAACAACCTCCAACACTACTGCACCTTGTCCTGCATCCTTCCCAGCTGCCAAAAGAGTGACCCAATGGGCCGTGAAAGAAAGGTAACGTCCCTGTCCATGCCTGCTGGACCATGAGTCAGCGGTAATATGCACCTTACCGCTGACCGCCCTGTCCAGCGAGGCCAAGACATTGCCTTCCACATGCCTGTAGAGAGCCGGAATAGCCTTCCGTGCGAAAAAGTGTCGTTTGGGAACCTGCCACTGAGGAACCGCACATTGCACAAACTCACAGAATGGGGCCGAGTCTACCAACTGAAAAGGCAGCAGTTGAAGCGCTAGCAATTTAGCCAAGCTAGCATTCAACCGCTGGGCATGTGGATGGCTGGGAGTGAACTTCTTTCGACGGTCCAGCAGCTGGGGCAGGGAAATTTGCCTGCTAGAATCGGACGTTGGTGTACTGCTAGCAGAGTGCCCGCAAGTACTTGCCTGTGACACACCTAATTCTACACCTTCATTCCTCTCAGAGCAGGTTTCAGAGAGGAGTGAAGGTATAGTGGGGTTGGAGATCCCAGCTGATGCGGTGCAAGAAGAGGTCAGCTTTGTTCTTTGGTGTGGGTCTTTAAGGTAGGCTTGCCAACGAGCTGCATGGCAGGTCAACATATGTCTGATCAAGCATGTGGTGCCCAAGCGGCTGATGTTTTGGCCACGCGATATACGCTCGAGACATATGTTGCAAACAGCAGCTGTGCGATCTGATGCACTCGCCTCAAAAAAGGCCCACACCAAAGAACTTTTTGAATGACGGGCAGAGGCAGCACCCTGCACAGGCGGAGCTCTGCGGTGTGATTCCGTCGGTGTGCTGCCCATACGCTGGCCACTCAAGGGCATCCTGCCTCGTTGGAGATGTGCCTCCTCCTCATCCTTCTCCTCCTCCTCCTCTCTCCTATTAGGCACCCACGTGGAGTCAGTGACCTCATCATCCCCTCCCTCCTCATCACTGGAGCCAATCTGGCAGTATGCTGCAGCTGCTGGAGCATGACTGCCAGATTGGTGTCCTTCTTGAGCATCCCCTCTCTCTGCTCTCACGCTGCTGCCTTCCTCTAGCTGGGTATCATCATCAGATCCTTCCAAACGCTGGGCATCCTCCTGGAGCATGTACCCAACACTGTGCTCAAACAGTTCGGGGGACTCCTCAGGAGGAGGGCATGGTGGGTCTAGGGAAGGATTGACTAATGAAGATAATGATACCAGAGAAGAGGACGCTTTGGCAGCTGCTTTGCCAGTACCCTGAGCCTGGGTGAGAGAGGATGAGGAGGATGAGGTGGGCTTGGTCATCCACTCTACCAAGTCGTCGGCATGATGTGGCTCAACATGTCCAGCTGCCGAAAACAAGGACAAGCGTGTCCCATGGCCATGTGCTGATGACAATGCACCGCGTACACGACCAGCACTGTTGCCCCCAGACACAGAGCCTGCTTGCCCTCTTTTTTTGCCTCCTGACTGTCTGCCTCTCCTTGGTTGCCTTCCAGACATTTTAATGGATGGCCTGCAGGGAGATGGGAAAAACACCAATAAGGGCTACCTTCAGGTGTATATTGTGCAGGAGGCTTAGCAACAATGACACTGACACTGTCCCCTGCCTATCCTTCTCTGTCCCTAAACACAAGGATTGAAAATATGGTTCAGCAAAAAAGTTTTAGAACAGAATAGCACACTGACACTTTCCCTCACTGTCCTACTCTGTCCCTCCCTACAAACAAGATTTAGCACAGAATAGCACACTGATAATTTCTACGAGTGTCCTTCTCTGTCCCTCAACTCAAGGATTGAAAATATGGAACAGCAAAATTGGTTTAGAACAGAATAGCACACTGTCAGTTTCACTCACTGTACCTCTCTGTCCCTCAACTCAAGGATTGAAAATATGGAACAGCAAAATTGGTTTAGAACAGAATAGCACACTGTCAGTTTCACTCACTGTACCTCTCTGTCCCTCAACTCAAGGATTGAAAATATGGAACAGCAAAATTGGTTTAGAACAGAATAGCACACTGTCAGTTTCACTCACTGTACCTCTCTGTCCCTCAACTCAAGGATTGAAAATATGGAACAGCAAAATTGGTTTAGAACAGAATAGCACACTGTCAGTTTCACTCACTGTACCTCTCTGTCCCTCAACTCAAGGATTGAAAATATGGTTCAGCAAAATTGGTTTAGAACAGAATAGCACACTGACACTTTCCCTCACTGTACCTCTCTGTCCCTACAAACAAGGATTAGCACAGAATAGCACACTGTCACTGACACTCTCCCTACCTATCCTTATTTGTCCCTAAACACAAGGAATCCAGGAATAGTAAAGGAAAAATAATGACACTGTCCCTGCCTATGCTTCTCTTTCCCTGCTCCGGAACACACTACACAAGGCCGCCGCGCTGGCGGCCTTTTATAGTGTGGGGCGTGTACTAAACCCCATCAGCAATAATTGGCCACAGGCATCCTGCCTGTGGCCAATCATTGCTCTCCTCGCTGCCGGCGCTGTGATTGGCCAAGCATGCGGGGTCACAGTGCATGCTTGGCCAATCACAGCGCCTGGATGACACTGCGATGGCGTAGTGCATTGTGGGCCGTTCGCGTCACTCGAATTTGGCGCGAACGGCCCAAATCGTTCGATCTTCAGCGAACGATCGAACAGCCGATGTTCGAGTCGAACGTATGTTCGACTCGAACACGAAGCTCATCCCTACTCTAGACTAACTGTGCCAGAGTGGGTCGAGTAAATTGCCGGGGGTTGGTGGTGCTGTGTGCAGGGCCCGAGACCAAATTCAGCGGCTCTCTTAGTTGGGGGTGCGCTACATTTGCAAATGTGTTCATACTAAATCCCTTGTTCTACCGTAAACTGTTAGACAGGGTTAATTCGGTTTGTTGCAGGCTAGTAAGTGATCTGGGAATTTTTGTTTGTTATCTCAAGGACTATAGTTAATCCTCCCAGTTCTAATTTTGGACTACAGAATAATTTGTGTCTTTTTTTGAAGACACAAGAAAATTTGCATGTACTGAGTTCTCTAACATACTTTAAAGCATGGTAAAGGTTATGTAGCGGGTATGTACTATTTAGGGGCAACATCTGGGTGGTAGTATGACCCAGATGCACTAATTGGTAGAGTAGGGCTGTGTTTTCATTTGTGTGAGGACATCAGTGGTGTTCAGTTCCCTGCGGCTCAGTGGGTGGCGCTGTCGCCTTGGGCCCGGGTTGAACCATCACTGCAATGCCGTACCCTTTGTGACCTCTCGCAGCAGCTGTACTGCGGGGCGGGGAACCCGCTGTGCTTGCTGGGAGAGGGTATAAAGGGGGCGGACATCTTCACCACGAGGTCTGAGTCCCAGGCACCTTTAGCCTGAGGGCTGCTGTCTGTGATCGGTGTCCAGGCGCCCTTGGCCTGTACACGTGGAGTTCGTGTTCCATCCCAGACACCTTCAGTCTGGGGTGAGGTACTCAGCCGGAGGCCTGGGGCTCAGTACCTTCCACTGGGTCCCGCGAGGGAGGGATCATCCTAAGGTGCCCCTGGTGTCGGGCACCTGAATCCAGGGCGTAAGGGACCAGAGAGGGGATCCTCCCAAAGAGCTGGTACAGCATATTGCCAGTGCCGGGTGGACCTCTGGAGACCGTCTGGATGGATGTCTTTTCCCAACAAGGGCCAATTCATCTAGGAAGGTGGTTAATGTACTGTGACCGGTGGCAGCGGTTCATCTAATTTACTCAGATCGGTGGTAGAGACCTGCTATCAGGCCTGTGGTAGGGGCCTCAACAGTTCACCCGATCCGTGGCAGCGACCAATCTCACGGTCGGTGGCAGAGACCGCCTATTTGCACTAGAAGGAATAGGAGAGTTCACTGTAAATGGACCTACTCGTATCCACACCCTGTTTGTTTATTCAGAAGTTCAACTGATGCTGTTCACTTGTCAAGGAGAATAAAGGAGTGTTGGACTTTTTATGGTGTGGGGCTCTATTACTGAGGCCTCGTACACACAACCGAGTTTCTCGTCGTAAAAAACACGTCGTTTTTTTCGACGAGATTTTTGTTAAGCTTGTCGATTTTCTCGTCAAGCTTTCTATGCGTACACACTGACATTTCCCAATTTCCTCGTTGTTCTCCGCGCTCACGTCCAGCACGTACGACGGCACTATAAAGGGGAAGATCTTTTTTCTTGGCGCCACCCCTTGGGCTGCTTTTGCTGATCTCGTGTTACCACGTGTGAAGTAAAAGTTTGGGAAGAGACGATTCGCGCTTTTCAGTCTTCGTACTTTTCAGATCGTTTTCTGCGGTTCAGTTTGTGCTTGTGGGTTCGTATCTTGACTTTCAGGGCGTCTAGGCAGGTCGTATCTGTTTTACAGTGCGTTCTTGCCTGTTCGTTTCTGTTTTTCAGTTCGTTATTCATAGGCCTTGCTGTTCTAAAGTGCGTTCTGTTCTGTACGTTCTGATAAGACGACCGTTTCTTATTAGCCATGTCGCCTGGACGTTCTCGTCGTCGAGTTCGTGCTGTGCGTGCGCTTGGTGTTGGTCTGCTTGTTTTGGACCAAGACCAGTCCATGAATGGTGTGAGGAGGAGTTCATGGACCAAGAATTGGTTGCTCCAGCGGGACCAATTCTGCCATATGCCTCTGCTGCGGGAGATCGTCGAGAATAATCCTGAGGACTACAGGAATTTTCTGCGGATGTCTGACCCCGTTTTTCAGGAACTGTTGGCTTTGGTGTCCCCCTATATTACCAGGCAGGACACCGTTATGCGGGAAGCCATCAGTGCTGAGCAGAGGCTCATCGCCACGTTACGTTACCTGGCGACAGGGAGAAGTCTTCAGGACTTGAAGTTCATGACAGGCATCTCCCCCCAGGCTCTGGGCCTCATAATCCCAGACACCTGTTCTGCCATTATACAAGTCCTGCAGGAGGACTATATTAGGGTAAGTTTTCTCCATTAACATCACATTTTATGTATTACATGTATGCTAATGTATTGTATTTCTTTCATCCTTCCCTAATTACCATGATTGTAATATGCTGAGAATGTCCCCTTTGTCCCCATGCATGCTGGAAGCTTTAGATTGCCCCTTTTTTCTCCTCCATAAATATTTCCCTTCACTAACTTTTCCAGCAGGGGCGCCTGTTGCTCCAAATGTTTGGGGGTCCCACCCCAATTTATGAACTAAACTTCCTCCTTTTTTGCTCAGGTGCCTATTAAACGCCCCCAGTTGTCCCCTCCAATGCAGCCATTTTGTTCCCTCCAATGCAGCCATTTTGTTCCCTCCAATGCAGCCATTTTGTTCCCTCCAATGCAGCCATTTTCCCCACAGCCCTGCACTTACCTTCTTGTGGTCAGCGCCATCCTTCTTCTGTCCTTGATGTCTTCTCCTTCCCTTGATGTTGCATCAGCCAATCATGTTACCATTAAACAGACTTGGTGAACATGATTGGCAGAGCAGCCTGCCAGTGTTTCCCCAAGGAATGCCCCCCCCCCCCCGCGTCCCCTATTTTACTTTTCGGAAGCCAATTACATCCCTCAGGTTGTAATGTGCAAGACTATTTTACTACCTGTTTCTGCTATGCAATTTGAACCCCCTAAATGCCGCAATTATTCATATGTCAGTCGCTAAACAAGAGGCCATCCACCTGAATAGTGGGCGGCATAGACAATACATAGGTTAATGCAACACATGAACCTATGTATTGTTCTGAGTGATGGGCACAGGAGAGAGGGGGCAGTGCTCCAGCGCCCACTCTGGACGAACCGCCACTGCAATGCTATTCTGTGGCCAAACACATTTCCCCCCCCCCCAAAATAATTTAGTAATGGCCCATCAGAGGGGGTGATGAATCTGATAAATGAGCCTTCCCTTATACTTATTTTAAACACCTTAATAAACGTAGAATTTGATTGATGTTGGCCTTGATTTTTTTTTAATCAAATTTCCTTGTAATGTCTGACTTTGGTATTCTAATATTATTTCATCTTGTTTCACTCCACAGCTTCCTTCCACGCCACAGGAATGGCAGACTGTGGCATCGGAGTTTGCCACGCGGTGGGACTTCCCCAACTGCGGTGGTGCCATAGACGGGAAGCACGTCCGCATCGTGCCGCCACCCCGTTCTGGGTCCTACTACTACAATTACAAGGGGTTTCATAGCATTGTGCTGATGGCGGTGGTGTCAGCACGGTATGAATTCCTCTATGTTGATGTAGGGAAGAATGGCCGGATGTCCGATGGGGGATCCTTCATCCAGACGGAGTTTGCCCTCCGTCTCCAGAGTGACGACCTTGCATTGCCACCGGATGCAGGGAATATTGAAGGACTCCCCTTTGTTTTCTTGGCTGATGAAGCCTTTGGACTCGGACGGCATCTTATGAGGCCATTTCCACAGAGGACCCTGACCCCAGAGAAGAGGGTGTTCAATTACCGGCTGGCCAGTGGCTGAAGAGTTGTCCAAAATGCCTTTGGCATAATGGCCAGCCGGTTCCGCCTTTTTATGACTTCAATACACTTGGCGGACTACAAAATAAACTATGTCGTATTATGCTGCTGTGTGCTACACAACTTTCTGAGCCAGAAATCAAATTCCTATATGGCCTCAATTTTGCCAGAGGCTGGACTTTCCCCTGCAAATCCCCTGCCGGGCCTGGAATCTGCCCGTCCTGGCTTGCCCTCCCAAAATGCCCGTGAGGTTCGGGACAAATACATGGAGTATTTCACGGGTAGGGGGGCAATTCCTATGCCAGCCTATGTCTAAGGATCCCAATAAAAAGCTTGTTTAAACCTTTAATTATTTGTTCTTTCCTGTCTCCTAGTTTGTCTTTGTGCATTTGTAGTGCCAAGTGTATTTTACTTTAGTAAATAACAACCATTTCACTATGTAACCTTACAAAATAACCAAATAAGCTTAGAGGGTATTATAAAAAGAAGCTACACGTTGTTTGTGGTCAAATATTTTACTCTGTGCACATTCTCACCATTTTTAGTTTTTTCTGGTTTTTTGGGTTGGCCTGGCCCCAACCCAGCAATTTTTTGCTTATGAAAATACAAAAATAACAGTTGCATTCCAAAAATTACAACATTGGATACCTCTGAGCAATCTGAGACATTCACTTACACAAACTATGTCTCTATGTGCCCGTCCTAATATGGGGTCCTGCCACCCCTTGCCCAGCCAAAAATTGAATATGCACACATTTGGGATTTTTGACATCTATGAAGTTTACAATCCTGATCCCTATTGTCAACATGTGCTATCTGCCATCAGGGGTGATCAATGGACGTGTTTTGGGGGTGCAACCCCTTCCTCAGTTCACCGACTTTAGATACGAGGAAGGGGTTGCACCCACAAAAGACGTACATGGATATCCCCTGATGGCAGATAGCACATGTTGACACACTGTGTGCAGATTCAATTTTTGGCTGGTTTGATTGTCAAAAAAATTCGAATAGTTGCAAAAACAAACATGTAAAAACAAATGTGTTTGGATGGCTTATTGAATTCTCCCCAAAACATCGAGAATGTCTTTAAATGTTTGTTCCATCACATGGATTCTTTGTTTAATAAGCTCCAGTTCCGTGCTACATTCCATCACTTGCTGGATGAGGCGGAGAGCACTGTCAGCAGAGAACCGTGTACTATCCTTCACAACATTTATATCCCCAAAAAACAAAAAGGTATTATAACTCTGCAGGCCTACATCTCTTACCTGAAGCTGTGGTGACAGATACTGACCTGTTGTGGTGACCAGATCCACAACGTCATCCACCTCTCCTTCCTGCACTTCTCCTTCCTCCACCTCAACTTCCTGCACATGTTTTGGTTGTGGGTCTTTGGGAGTTTGGGGTTGCTTGGAAGTTGTGGGGTGCATGTGCTCCCTGGAGTGTCCTCCTCCCAGTCTTCTCTCCCCTATGAGAAGCAAACAAAAGGTCAATTTATCACACTGTAAATCTCAATGTTAAAATAAAAACAGACTAAATTGATTGGAAGTGTGGTACAAGTGTGTGTTTGGGCGGAATTTAAAGAAGAATGCATTATTTATGACCAAGAATATGCTTAGTATTCACCTCTGGATGTAATTTATTTGACATGGAGGCACCACAAAAATTCTATGATGCACCTGTGTGGGACACCCAAAAAAGGCGGGTCTGGTGGCCCACACTATAGTGCTCCAAAGTACAGATGTGGAAGCAGCTGCTGAGTGTCCTCTCCTTTACACTGACAAAAGTTTGCATTTCATTCTCTTTACAAACACATCATCTAGACGAAAAAATACGACACAATTTTGGAGCAAAAATGGCAGATGTATAATTACTTTTGTGGCTCTAAAATAAGCCAAAACCGCGGATAGTGGCCGAACGAAGTGTCGGTAACGTAACGAACGATTACTGTGCCCAACCAAGTTCAAAATATTACATTTTGGAAGCGAGTCCAATATGAGAAACCAAAATAAAGAGCAACATGTCAGTTTAGAAAAAGATTAATATCAGAAAAGTCTACATTTTACTTACTTTTAGCGAGCATTCTCTTTATGCTCCTCAACTGCTCTGGCTCCCTCAGTTTGAGGTCTGACCACCTCTTTCTGAGCTGCTCATTTGAGCGTTTCACCCCGAAATTCGCCTTCAGACTCTTCACAACTTTAGTGAGGATTTTGGCCTTCCTTCTATTTGGTTTGCTATACGGCCCATGCTTGGCATCATAATCAGCCTTGAGCAAGATGTCCACCATCTTCGCCATCTCCGCAAAAGACATATTCGATGCCTTGAATCTCCTCCTTGATCGTGACGTTTCCTCGGTCTCCGGGCTTGTCTCCTCCTCGTTAGTTGCAGAATTATCAGACACCTGCTGTAACTCCGCCATATCTGTCTGCGCGCCGAAAGAGAAGGGGCGGGGAAAAGATGTTAGTTAGAACGTCAGGGGCGGGCGACGTGTGCGGAGCGACGTGTTCGTATTTTGACGCATGCGTGGTGTGTATATAGCAAACACACATGGGACTATAGTACGTTCGGTGTGCGGAGAGAGGAGTTCAAGTGACGGACGTGCGAACGAAGGTATGTGATTTTGTGACTTGTAAAAATTGTTGGCCTATACTGTCTTGAGAATGTTGGAGGATATATATGGTGACTAGCATGTTAAGGAGGTTAGACTGTTTGCCTCACATTAGTTATATATAATTTATTTAACTTGCAGATACAATATGAATGTCTTTATAAGCAACAAGGATTTCCTGGCGGAATTTATTGACCGGGTAAGGGAGCTGCCGGCTCTGTGGGAGACGAAAAACCCCATCCACAAAAAAAGAGGGGTGAGAAAAGCAGCGCTGGAGAAGCTGCTCCCATTTGTGCATACCAAGGTGCCCACAGCCACAGCAAAACAAGTGGACACTAAAATTGGGAGCTTGAGAGGTACCTACAGGACTAAACGCTCTAAGGTGCTGGCTTCTCAGAGGTCAGGAGCAGCAGCAGATGATGTGTATGTCCCGATTTTGTGGTACTACAACAGGATGTCCTTCCTGGATGACCACATTGAGACAAGGCCATCACTCTCCACTTTTCCCCCCAGACTTCCCTGCAGCCAACCTGAGCCTTCTCTGGAGCAAGAGGAGGCAGCCATCCTGGATGATCCTGATTTGGCCATCTGGAGCCAGGTATAGTATTTTTCGAAAATGTATTGGGATAAAACTTAATGTTTGACAAATATGTCAAGATGACAAACATAAACTATGTTGGATTGCACAAGTGAAATCAAGATCTGTAGACATTATTCTGCACTTAATTGGGTGCTAAATAGTCAATCTGATGTAGTGGTAAATTTAAAGCAAGGATTTATGGATTTACATTCTAATTGCTTCAATCAGGATTACAAAGTTTGATGCAAAGATTAAACGAACATATTAAACTATGTCCCTTTTTCATACACAGGATGAAATCAGCCAGGAGGAGGATCTGGAAACTGTCAGGCAGGAGGAGGAAGGGTCCAGTGGCAGCCAGGAGGTGGCAGGGCCCAGTGGCAGCCAGGAGGTGGCAGGGCCCAGTGGCAGCCAGGAGGTGGCAGGGCCCAGTGGCAGCCAGGAGGTGGCAGGGCAAAGGAGAAGCACCAGATCCCAGGTGCCTCCCATCCGGCTTCACAAAAGAGGCAGGAGGGACAGGAGCACGAGTGAGGCAGCAATGGCCCTTATTCGTGAGGCCCATGCCACCCTCCAGGAGCCCACATCCCCTGAAGAGGCCATTGCCGGCCTAGTGGAGGCTAAGTTCAAGGTGATGAGCATGGAGCAACGCCTCCTATGCGAGCCCCTGCTCATCACCTTGCTCAACAAGGGGGTGATGGAGAAAATTACCCCCAATACCGCCATATGTGAGGTGGCACAACTGACCCAACCTCAACCTCCACCTCCCCCTTCTTCTTCTGCCCCACCCCCTTCTGCTACACCTCTACCTTCTTCTTCTGCCCCACCCCCTTCTGCTACACCTCCACCTTCTTCTTCTGCCCCACCCCCTTCTGCTACACCTCCACCTTCTTCTTCTGCCCCATCCCCTTCTGCTACACCTCCACCTTCTTCTTCTGCCCCACCCCCTTCTGCTACACCTCCACCTTCTTCTTCTGCCCCACCCCCTTCTGCTACATCTCCTCCTCCTCTTCCTGACAGGAGTACCCCTCCAGTGGGCCAGCCTCCAGCCAAACGAAGAAGGAAGGCTGCAGGGAAGGCTTCAGGGAAGATTGCAGGGAAGGTTGCCAGGAAGAAGAGGAAGTGATGGCCTTGCTTCATTGTGGTCGGACAGAAGGCAGCCTGTTGTAGTACCACAGACTTGGGACATATATCTCACCTGCTGCTGTTCCTGACCTCTGGGAGGCCAGCATCAGATTGTGTTCAGAAATGTTGGCCTTCTCAAGCTCCCAATTTTAGTGTCCACACAGGGTTGCTGTGTGCTCTGGGGTCCCTGGGATGCACAAATGGCAGCAGGTTCTCCAGCGCTGCCTTCTCTTTATTTTATTTTTAAACATGAATAAATGTGATTTTTGTTTACGTTCATACTTGACTATGTGTATTTGTAAAAATTAAAAATCTAGCTTTGGAGTAAGCAGATACATTTGACTGACAAAAAAAGGGACAGATAACAACCCCCCAAAAGAATAACTAAATCTGATTATCAAAAAAACATGGTGGGAAATTTAACTAATATAGAGTCCAAAATTAAATGGGAGATCACTACCAAAACATTGCGAAATTATAATTAACATAATTTTTTAAAATATTACCATTTAAATCATTCCTAAAAACTTGCACGATATAATACACATAAATCTTCTTAAGAGCAGCATGAAAAAGGTTAAAAAAAAATCATAACTCTGTGTGAATATCAGCAGCAAAAGAAGGTCACTCGTTTTGATTAATGTAACATTCTAACGAAGATTTCAATGCAGAACATTTAAACGATGCAATATTTTTGAGCGTGACGAATGTGCTCTCTCCATTACGAAGGCTTGTTTTACCAGAAGATGCGCTCGTCTCATAGTTGCTTGTGAGCATGCGCGCTTTTGGAAGAGTCGTAAAAGCATACACACGAACCATTTTCTCATCACAAAACAGCCCGACGAGAAACACGACGAGGAAATCTGGAATCCTGACGAGAAAATAGAGAGCAGGTTCTCTATTTTCTCGTCGAGATTCTCGGCAATTTTCTCGTCGTAAAACCATACACACGAACGTTTTTCTCGACAAAAAAGCTCTCGCGGCACATTTCTTGCCGGTTTTGTACGAGGCTTGACAGTCAAACTTTCACAGGAGAAGCAGAGGCTCCATCCAGAACACAGGCCCGAAGGTAAAATAAGTGTTGGCTTTCACCTCTGCACATTAGAGGACATAGGCCGTAGTGAACCTCATCCTCCTCCCGCATACCCCTAGACAAGCCAGCTGTTTTATTCACAAGGGGACGGGGGTGAGGCCGCTACAGTTACATTTAAAAAAAGAAAAAAAAGAAACCTGGTATGCTTACCTGCTCTGTGCAATGGTATTGCACAAAGTGGCCCCAAACCCCCTTTTCTGGGGTCCACCGAAATAGCCGGCTGCGCCTCTTCTTCTGTGTCTGGCCATATAGCAAAACGCTTGCTATGGGGGAAGATGTTGCACGCTCGCTCCCAAGCTGGGCTGTGTGTATCCACAGAGACACAAAGCGTGGCTTCGTCCCACCCCCATATCCCTCTTCAAAGGATTTGATTGACAGCATTGGATCGAGGAAGGACTCAGGTAAATATTTAGTGAGATGAGGATGCAATACAAGCAGTGGAACAATTTTTACCTTAATGCAGGGAATGCATTAGTGCAAAAAAAATGTCTTGGCTTTATAACCACTTTAACATGCTGTTCTGAGAAAATCAGACTGCATTAAAGCGGAGATCCACCCTAAAGTGGAATTTCTGCTCATTGGAACCCTCCCCCCTCCGGTGTCACAATTGACACCTTTCCGGGGGGAGGGGGTGAAGATACCTGTCTAAGACAGGTATTTTCACCCATTTCCGGGAGTCCTCTCTGCAGGAAATCTGCGGGAAGCACGTCACTTCCCGCAGAATACCTGTAGTGTTCTGGGAGACACTCGGCTCCCAGAACACAGGAGGACCAGTCAGAACGGCGCAGCGCGACTCGCGCATGCGCCGTAAAGAACCGGCAGTGAAGCCGCAAGGCTTCACTTCCTGGTTCCCTCACCGAGGATGGCGGTGGGGGCAGCAGAGTGACGAGAGATTGCTCGTCCTCTGCTGCGGACATCGCTGGACTCCAGGACAGGTAAGTGTCCTAGTATTAAAAGTCAGCAGCTGCAGTATTTGTAGCTGCTGGCTTTTAATATTAATTTTTTCGGCGGAGCTCCGCTTTAAGGCCCCATTAACACCTAGGGTTTTTTGTATGTGTATTTTTGTTCACATTTTTTTGTTTTAATTTGTTTTAAAGGGCTGCCATACACGACTCTAGGAAAAACTGCTCATGCAGATTTCTGCTGCATTGAGCCTTGCACGTTTTTTTACAATGAATTTTTGCACGTTTGTTATGCATTTTTCCACGTGGCACAACGTGATACAAGCCTGTAGCGCATTTTGTAAATGCATGCAAAAACACATGATTTTGTACAAGTTTAAAAAAATTTGCAGATATGAATGGCGCCTAAGTATGGGATTTAATGATTGTTAATGTGTTTTAACAAAAAACAGTGTAGCACACAGATCCTTTTCCCCCCTTACCTTCCTTTAGGGGGATCAGACACACCATGCCACATGCCCGCGTCCCCTGGATTGGAGGTCGGACGGTGTAATGTATTTGGGTCCCGCAGCGAGTTGCTTCCTTTCACTGGTTCTCCCCTCTAGATTATAGAGGCAAGTCTTTACCTTTCCCAAGAAGGTCAATGTCCACACAACACTTCAACTCCAACGAGAGTTTATTTTCTCTTTGCTTCAGTAACCAGAAAGTTGAAGAGAGGAAAGGGGTTAGCAGAATAGAATGGATTCAGGCACACTCTTGGCTTCGTCGCCACTCGGTCCCGAGTGGGTATAGCTCACCCGGATAGTCACTCAATAGCACTAGCAGCCGGCATGAAGCTCGAACAGTGACTTAGTCCCTTCCAAGGACAAAGTCAAGGAGATCCCTCCTTTAATAACGACACTCCGAAAGGGCAGTCTACGAAGAAAGGAATCCTTCCCTCCGACAGGTCACCAGGCCTCTCCCGAGACAGCAATCTTGTGTAGCAGCCTCACCCCGACCTCTTTAGCTAGGGGTATGTCGAGCGACAGAGTGAGGTGCGCTACGGCCCATGTCCTCCCCATGGATGTGGGTGAGGTGAAGGCCAGTACCAATCTTTTCCTCGGGCCAAATGTGTGCTGGTTATGAGGGTCAGTCCTTCCGTGCCAGAATCTCCCTTTGTTCCCATCAACAGAGTCCATACACCCATCAAAGTCCAAACTCAGGTTTATTGCGTATCTCCACATACAGTCAAATGCAACGGCATGATACGATGGGGAAGCAGGTCGAGGCACTGTACAGGTTCCTAGTCCCTACACTCCCTGTGCTATGACCAGAGGTTGCAGGAGTCTTGATGAAAGCTCCTCCGCTGCGCTGTAGCCCCTATCAGGGGAAGATGTCCTCCAAGGGAGTTACCGAAGGCCCATCCGTCACCGGGTTGACACTGCACCGGGTCTTCGGACGGGTGACCCCCCCAGCCTCCTCACCTCAGATGCGGGTCCCCTCGCAAGGGGCGCCCTGGAGCAACTTCACCCTCGCGGGACCCAGTCGGAGTCACCGGGTCCCAGGCCTCCTTAATAGTACCTCACCCCAGGCTGAAGGTGCCCGGGATGGACTCCATCTTCATTCCGGCCAGGCCTTGGGCGCCTAGGCCGGAACCTTGAACCGCCCGCACCCAGGCCTAAGGTGCGTGAAGAGATGATCCCTTCCAAAACAGACCTCGTGGCGAGGGCGTCTCCCCCTTTTATCTCCTCCCATCGACACCACGGCGGGTTCCCCGCCCAAGCCGTACCATCTCCAGGAAGGGACAAAGAAGGGTAGCACTGTGGTAGTGATTCTACCTCGAGCCAGTAGGTACACTGACACCCACTGGTCAAAGAGAATATTACACCACCCAATCCTCCACGAAAAAGAAAAAGGGGTCTAATCCCTGACATAATTACACACCTGGGTCTCTCTACCCCTAGGTGTATCCCACTAACTTTGAAGACCCCGCTACACTTGTATCACTCGTCTCCTCTATGGGACCAATCTTCCCCCTGTTTCCTCTATGTCAGAGCGGTCGCCCTCACCTGGGCTCCCTGGGTTTCCTTTCTGGTTTGTAGACCCAGTTGAAGGTAATGGGCCTACCTGGATCTCCGTAGCCTTGGGCCGAAGGTGCCCGAGACTCCTTAGTCAAAGTTGGGCACACCCCCTGCCCTTAGAGGGGCACACACCTCCGGGTACAGGTCCCCGGGTACTACTCCTGAACAATGGCGTCTGCCCCTTATATACCCTCTCCCGGCATGCACAGCAGGCCGGAACCGCCCACCGCATGGCAGCCGAGAGAGGACATCCAATAGCCACTCCATCACCTGTGGTTCAACCCCGGGTATAAGTGACAACACCACCTATACGCCTAAAGGGGAACAGCATGCCAGGTGACACAGCAGCAAGGAAGTGTCCAAACAATTAGAAGACCTGAGCCATCTATCGCTCAGGTCATCCCTAAATTTAAGCATAGCAACTCCCTAAGTAGGGACCCCGGTACATACACCCCTCCCTTAAAGAGACACTGTCCCCAGTGTCTGAAATAAATCTGCACACTCAATCCTGAGCAAGCGCAAATTTATTCCTGGAACTATATACAATGAATTTGGTGCCTGAATCAAAGCCTGGAATTATAGAAAAGGGAAGAAGGACAGAAACAATTTTCAATACACATCATTTAACAATCCCTCCCATCAACCTATCACAACTGTATCCCACCCATTCTCCGGTGTAGTTGCTTGATGGTCTTCCTGCATGGGAAAGAAAAACACAGCACACAATAAATATCCTATCAATATTCAGAAGTGAGCCATCTCTCCGAAAAAAGAAAACTCCCTTCCACTAAAGCTGCATATACTAAACCTAACCTAAGTAATAACGTTCTTCAATGTTAATGTATGAAAGGGTATGGTAAACCAACACCACCTAGTGGCAGCACACATCACTACCTAACCTAAGTGCGCATAGGCGCACCACAACACAAGAATCTCTTTTGTTGATCACGGCGGCTTCCAGCCTGGCCCTGACTAACTCTACCCCAAAGT
Organism: Rana muscosa; assembly: GCA_029206835.1. Taxonomy (NCBI): domain Eukaryota; kingdom Metazoa; phylum Chordata; class Amphibia; order Anura; family Ranidae; genus Rana; species Rana muscosa. The sequence goes on from CM055121.1 coordinate 26,447,080, forward strand.
TCAATTCTCTTTTTTATAAGAGGGAAGGAAACAAAAAAAATTGTCCTTCAAACCTCCAGAGAGTAAACTCCCAGGGCATAGAGTCAAGCACAGCAGTTCAAGGCATTGTCCCTGAAGTGGTAATAGTAACAAAAAAAAACAAAACACAAGTCTCACTTCAGAGGTAAAAACTGGGGTCAGGGAGAACAAGAGACTTCCAGTCTTTATCCAAGGTCTCTATGGAATAGATCACATCGTCTCTGTCTTTGCTACAGATCACAACCCGATCTGCGTATATGTGCCGACCGAGAGTCCAATCTTCCGGCATCCTTTATATCTCTCTGTCATCACGGCCGAACATTTAAAGTACCTATGGCCTTTCTTTACCTCCAAGTGGTCCCAAACAAAGTCACTGTACCAACGTTCCCGGGAGGCTTCAATCTCAAACAACAAGTTCTTTGGAACGTACGGATACTCCCAACCATAGTCCATAGCAACTTTCCGATGCAAGAGCCGTTGTAGTCATGCCAAAGGCGGCATAGTCGCCCGATCTCCAGCTCCTGGTAGAACAACTGCATCCGGAGATTTCCGGGGGCACACGGGCTCTAACTGTGGCATAGGCGGCCTCAATGGGGAACGGGCCTCCGGAACAGCAGGTACGGAAGACACCAACTTCTCCAGCAAGAACAGGGGCTTCCACCCGGGGTGCAGTTTCCCGAGAGTCCATGGGTGATCCCTCTTTTATGCAACAGAAGCAGCATCCGCTAGGTTTTCTGCCTCAAGCTCCTTAATGGCCGGAACTTCCGTTTTTACATCCACTATCTCCGCGGTAGTGCGCATGGGTGTGGGAGCACATATTTCCTCCTCAGAAGCGACAGCACCTGAAATACAGTTCACACGGTAGACTTTCGGCACCTCCGTTGGCTGTTCTACCTTGAAGAGGAACTCCCCACAGCGGGTACATCTCCCAAAAGGGTAAAGCTGTACGACCAGTCCCTGGCACTTCAAACAGATCATGCCCAAGGCCTCTGCATCTCTGCATGTATAGAGGGCAAAGCGACCTCGGGCTCCAGCCGAATCCATGTATCCCTCAGGGAGGCCATAACAGGGGCAACGTCTATGGCTGAGCCGGGCAAAGGAACACAAGATCCCGGGGAAACAGACATCCATGGAGCAGTAGACATGTTGCCTCGTCAATGGCTCAATCAGCACTGTCTCTTTGGCTCCAACCGCACCACGTGGAACACACACTTGGCGGGGGCTCCTCCCATCTTTTCCTTGCTGTGCGCAACTCGCTGGCTTTTCCAGACTTTGAGACACGCCCATGAACTACGCATCTGGAAATACTGCCAGGCCTGTACTTCCCTTTTTCTCACTTGTGGCGCAGTCCAATTTTTCCGAAAATGGCCGACCTCCAAAGAGCCATGTGGGAAAAGTAAAGTTCAGCTCCCAGAAACAGCTGCAGAATCCCAGACTCCAGCCCCCACGTGTAGCACACAGATCCTTTTCCCCCCTTACCTTCCTTTAGGGGGATCAGACACACCATGCCACATGCCCACGTCCCCTGGATTAGAGGTCGGGCGGTGTTATGTATTTGGGTCCCGCAGCGAGTTGCTTCCTTTCACTGGTTCTCCCCTCTAGATTATAGAGGCAAGTCTTTACCTTTCCCAAGAAGGTCAATGTCCACACAACACTTCAACTCCAACAAGAGTTTATTTTCTCTTTGCTTCAGTAACCAGAAAGTTGAAGAGAGGAAAGGGGTTAGCAGAATAGAATGGATTCAGGCACACTCTTGGCTTCGTCGCCACTCGGTCCCGAGTGGGTATAGCTCACCCGGATAGTCACTCAATAGCAGTAGCAGCCGGCATGAAGCTCGAACAGTGACTTAGTCCCCTCCAAGGACAAAGTCAAGGAGATCCCTCCTTTAATAACGACACTCTGCAAAGGCAGTCTACGAAAAAAGGAATCCTTCCCTCCGACAGGTCACCAGGCCTCTCCCGAGACAGCAATCTTGTATCACTCGTCTCCTCTATGGGACCGATCCTCCCCCGGTTTCCTCTGTCAGAGCGGTCGCCCTCACCTGGGCTCCCTGGGTTTCCTTTCTGGTTTGTAGACCCAGTGGAAGGTACTGGGCCTACCTGGAACTCCGTAGGCCGAAGGTGCCCGAGACTCCTTAGTCAAAGTTGGGAGCACCCCCCCTTAGAGGGGCACACATCTCACGGTACAGGTCCCCGGGTACTACTCCTGAACAATGGCGTCTGCCCCTTATATACCCTCCCCTTTTTTTTTTTTCTTCCCCCTCCACATCCTGGTCACTTTTTGTCTCTACACATAGGTATTGACACTTTCTTATTTACATTTCTTATATAGCCTATATCAGGTTCTAATACTTGTCTTTTTGTTAGTAGGTAGAAGGGGTTTTATTTATTTATTTATTTATTTTTCCCCCTCTTTATCTCTCTCCCTTCCTCGCTGCTCTGCTTCTATTTCTGATTACTCCCTGCCCTCTCTCCCGCCCAGCCTTGATTCCCCTAGGCATTGGGAGATTTCATGGCCGGGCCTTTTATATATATAGGAGTGTAGAGTATTGTGTTTTTTTTTGGTTTTTTTTGTGTTGTTGCTGTTTGGAAATATTGAGAGTGTGTATGTGTCCTATGTACTGTATTGTAAAATATGTGATGTGTTGTTAAAAAAACAATAAAAAGATATTAAAAAAATATATATATATATACCCTCTCCCGGCATGCACAGCAGGCCGGAACCGCCCACCGCACGGCAGCCCGAGAGAGGACATCCAATAGCCACTCCATCACCTGTGGTTCAACCCCGGGTATAAGTGACACCACCTATACGCCTAAAGGGGAACTGCATGCCAGGAGACACAGCAGCAAGGCAGAGTCCAAACAATTAGAAGACCTGAGCCAACTACCGCTCAGGTCACCCCTAAATTTAAGCATAGCAACTCCCTAAGTAGGGAGTTTAAGAGGAGATTTCCCCCACTTTGAAGATATTTTCCTGACGCCAACATGGCAGCATACTAGTGATAGAGCTCCGCCTCTTGACCACTCCCTCAGGACCAGTGAATAGAATAAAAAAAAGGCATAGTTAGCTGCCACCCCATTTTTCTTTTTTTCCTCATACCTCAACGCACCAGAAATGAAGTAAGCAGTATATGTCCCCAGTATATGTGGCTTGAGCCTCTCCCAGTATGAAGTCCCAGGCTCAGGCTGCTAAATGCGCTATAGCCTAGGGAGTCCCATCTGTGGGTCTTGATGGGGCATGCAGTGTTTTCTCACTAGGAACAAAATCTTCCATTTACTAAGTGACTGTGGGCAGAGATGTGGAGGGGGGTGGGGGGAGCTATTTCTTTATTTTTGTTTAATTGGCCATCTGCGCTGTTTAGGGTTTTGCTGTCCCTTATTTAATTTTTTTGGTCTCTATTTGTTTCTTACCCTCTGTTGTCACCTTTTTGTCTCCTTTTGTCTCTCTCTCCTTCTTCCCCTCATTGGTCTCTGGTGGTGGCCCTGTGTGCAAAGGCCAGGGGGGTGTAATGCACACCTTACATGGGTCTTTCGTTTGCCCTATAGGGCGAGCACGGCTGCCAAATGCTCCTTTTCACTCTATGGAGCCCTGTGATGGCATCCGCACATGTGCAATGGTCAGCGGAAGCCCCATTTGCCATGTAGGATCAGGGAAGACTGGTAGATCGCGGTCTGGGCTTGCTGACCCGCCATCGCAGAGCATCAAACAGAGTGTGATTACTTGTAAAGTTGGAGCTGTAGTAGGGAGCAAAAGCCACATAAGCTAATACCTCCTCTGTAGTGCTGGCTCCTGTCCCATGTACTAACTGCACTCCACCTCTTATGTCAGCTAGCGGCCTCCAGAATGGTGCCAGCAGCAGGAAAGAAGAGATCTTCAGGTCAGTGTGAAGCAATGCACTGGGCATATCATAAGGCTGCTTTTACATTGATGTGCTGTGTTTTACCCCCACCGTGGGTGCAGTGTACCTGCAGCTTTCCTTTGTGTTTTCTACTTAGCCATATGCCCCATACACACGATCGTTTTTCATGCCGTTAAAAATGCCATTTTTAAAAATGGGCATTAAAACCGATCGTGTGTATGCTCCAGAGCATTTTAACGGCGTGAAAAACGGGCATTAAAAATTTCGAACATGCTCTCTTTTTTCACGTAGTTTTTCATGTCGTTTTTTTTAACGACGTGAAAAACGATAGTGTGTATGCTATAACGACGTGAAAAAAAACGCGCATGCTCAGAATCAAGTATGAGACGGGAGCGCTCGTTCTGGTAAAACTAGCGTTCGTAATGGAGATAGCACATTCGTCACGCTGTAACGGACTGAAAAGCACGAGGCTGAAAAGCGCGAATCGTCTCTCAACAAACTTTACTAACATGAAGGGTGGCGCCATCCGAACGGAACTTCCCCTTTATAGTGCCGCCGTACGTGTTGTACGTCACTGCGCTTTGCTTGAACGTTTTTTAAAATTATCGTGTGTACGCAAGACAGGCTTCAGAGGAAACATGAAAAAAAACGAGAAAAACGTCGGTTTAAAAAATGGCATGAAAAACGATCGTGTGTACGCGGCAATAGACTTCTAGTATATCTGCCTGTTTGGTGCACTTGCAGGAGTTTTTGTGCACTTTCAAAAAGTGCACCACACCTGCAGGATATAATAAAAGTCTATGGCAAAGCGCAGCTAATCCAGGAAAGTAACAGATGCACTACGCTGCACCCGTGATGCAGGTAAATGGCAGCACATCAGTGTGAAAGCAGCCTTATAGGAGGCTCAGAACAGTAATGCCGCGTACACACGACCATTTTTAATGTCATTGAAAAAAACAACGTTTTTCTCGACGTGATTCTTTTCAAGCCTGCCTTGCCTACACAGTATCGGGGAAAAAAATGCTCCAGCAAAGCGCAGTGACGTACAACACGTACGACGGCACTATAAAGGGGAAGTTCCATTCGGATGGCGCCATCCTTTGTGCTGCTTTTGCTGATCCTAGTCTTAGTAAAGTTTGGTGAGAGACGATTCGCGCTTTTCAGCCTCGTGCTCTTCAGTTCGTTACAGCGTGACGAATGTGCTATCTCCATTATGAATGTTAGTTTTACCAGAACGAGCGCACCCGTCTCATAACTTGCTTCTGAGCATGTGCGTTTTTTTCATGTCGTTAAAGCCTACACACGGCCATTTTTCACAACGAGAAAAACGACGACGTGAAAAACGACGAGAAAAAATAGAGCAGGTTCTAAATTTTTAATGCCCATTTTTCACGTCGCGAAAAATGCTCTGGAGCCTACACACAGTCGTTTTTAATGACCAAATTAAAAAATGGCATTTTTCTCGTCATGAAAAACGGTCGTGTGTACGCGGCGTAAGGGTTCATTTACATTTGCAGTTTGAGGGAGTTGTAAGACCCCATACTTAAGACGTGTTTTTATCATCCCCCGCCCTAACTGCATCCCCTTTAGCTGCAGTGGCCAGGGTCGTATACATGTTGCAGCCGCAGAATTATACACCCTGTCATGGTTGGTGGGTGTATCACCTGCTAAACATGACCCATTCAAGTGAATGCAACCTTGTGCAGTACAGAAAACAAGGGGTTAAAGCGGTCAGCGTTGTGTTACTTTCTCACCACCTGCTTAAGGCCTGATTCACACTTATGCAGGTTGCAGTTTGCAAATTCCAGGTGCATTTTGCGTTTTTCAATACATGCTTTTCATCCATTGAAGTCTATGGAACCAAAAACCAGAAGTCCCTGGCCCTTTCCATAAAATGCACAGATGTGAACTACATCCATAGGAAACCATGGTAAATGGACTGTAGTGTGTTTCTGCAAAACTGATGCATAGATGTGAACCAGGTCTTAACTCCTAGAACACTGCAGAAGAATGCAGTTGCAGGGCGCTTGCAGAGTAGCCCAATTTACTTGAATGGGTCGTGGTTGGCAAGCGGTAGCACCCACCAAAAGGCTTAATTCCTGCTGCCGCATGTGTAAACCTTTGGCTGCTGCCTCAGCAGCTAAAGGGAGAGGTAGGGATTGGGGGCAATAAAAAGGCATCTCAACCGCGTCTCCACCTCTTTGCCTACCCCTGCTCTAGAATATATCTATATACTGTATGAATATATAGATATGAATATATCTATATATTTATATGAATATGGGGCCAATAGTATAAAAGCTTGTATGTATGCAGAACAAAAAAAACCAACTATAATCAAAAACAGCAATTAGATTTTAAGATATTGAAAAATGCGAAAATATTTATTAGTTAGAAACAAAATAAGAAGGTTTAATTAATTTGTATATACCTTCTGCAAACCCACACATTTAAAATAACTCAAACTACTAAATGCATCCACAAAGAGCAAGGTTATGAATTAGCTGTGACCGTACTATTACCATAGTACTTTAAATATGACCTTGTCACTGGGATAATGAGTACAAATACAGTAAAGTGTAATTTAAAACATCCAGTAATTTTTTTCTAATTCTTTCACATGGCCAATAATCCTATAATATCCCATAATACTAGCCAACCAACATGACAAATTAATGCACACTAAGCAAATTGTGCTTTGCAGCTAGTCTTGAATTCAACCCAAGAATAATTACAGGGACAACACTGTGAAAAATTCAGAAACAGTTTGTGCAAATAAGGGATATTTTACAACTAAGTGCACTACAGACTATTGTAGCGGCCTCACCCCGTCCTCTTTAGCTAGGGGTATGTCATGCGACAGAGTGAGGTGCGCTACGGCCCATGTCCTCCCCATGGCTGTGGGTGAGGTGAAGGCCAGTACCAATCTTTTCCTCGGGCCAAATGTGTGCTGGTTATGAGGGTCAGTCCTTCCATGCCAGAATCCCCCTTTGCTCCCATTAACAGAGTCCATACACCCATCAAAGTCCAAACTCAGGTTTATTGCGTATCTCCACATACAGTCGAATGCAACGGCATGATACGATGGGGAAGCAGGTCGATGCACTGTACATGTTCCTAGTCCCTACACTCCCTGTGCTATGACCAGGGGTTGCAGGAGTCTTGATTAGAGCTCCTCCGCTGCGCTGTAGCCCCTATCAGGGGAAGATGTCCTCCAAGGGAGTTACCGAAGGCCCATCCGTCACCGGGTTGACACTGCACCGGGTCTTCGGACGGGTGACCTCCCCAGCCTCCTCACCTCAGATTCGGGTCCCCTCACAAGGGGCGCCCTGGAGCAACTTCACCCTCGCGGGACCCAGTCGGAGTCACCGGGTCCCAGGCCTCCTCAATAGTACCTCACCCCAGGCTGAAGGTGCCTGGGATGGACTCCATCTTCATTCCGGCCAGGCCTAGGGCGCCTAGGCCGGAACCTTGAACCGCCCGCACCCAGGCCTAAGGTGCCTGGGTGCGTGAAGAGATGATCCCCGAAGAAAAAGAACCTTGTGGCGAGGACATCTCCCCCTTTTATCTCCTCCCATCGACACCACGGCGGGTTCCCCGCCCCAGCCGTACAGTACCATCTCCGCAAAGGGACAAAAAGGGTAGCACTGTAGTAGTGATTCTACCCTGAGCCAGTAGGTACACTGACACCCACTGGTCAAGGAGAATATCGCACCACCCAATCCTCCACGAATAACAAAAAGGGGTCTGAACCCTAACATAATTACACACCTGGGTCACACTACCCCCAGTTGTTTCCCACTAAATTGAGGACCCCGCTACACACTCCCCCCTGTGATTTGACGCTGGTCCCCAGCGTCAGGTGCACACCCATATCTCCCATTAACGTGGTGACATGGAGTGAACCCCAGAGGCTGTCCCCAAACTTTGAATACTGTACATGCCAAGACCTGTTCAACGGAAAAGGGAAATATAAAACGATAAACTCTCATATAAAACTTCTGATTTGTACACATTTACAATCCCTCCCATTCCTAATCAATCAAAAAAACCACCCCACTCTCAGCAGTCTTGATCGATGAATCTCCTGCAGAAGGGAAACAAAAGAAACAACATCCTAACAATCTGTGTCATTTGGCATGAATGGGTCTGTCAGCCGAGAAACCCATTCACTCCAACAAGTAAAGTGATGTATGTGCAACATTTTCAAACAATCGTTGCACAACACTGCCACCTGGTGACAGCGCCGCGGTCACAACACTTGCCGAAGTCTTTATTCTTCCTGCTTTCCTACTCTAACTCTATCCCCAAATGTCTCTGCCTTTTGGCACATGAAGAAAAGGGAGAACAAAAAAAACAACAGCTCCCAAGTCTCCAGTGAGTGAAAGAAAAGCCCAAATCAAAACAAAAGTAGGGCACAGTTCTAGGCGTCTGGGAATGTCTCTTCCAGAAAGTTTCAACAGCAACAAAATAGGAGTTCACTTCTCCTACAAGTAAAATCTTGGATCCGGCAAAAACAAGGGCTTCAGGTGTTTGTCAAATACTTCCACCGAATATTCGACGTCTTCTCCTTCTTTCCTGCAGAAAAGCACCTTATCAGCATGGATATGGCGTCCCAGTCTCCAATCAGCTTTACAGTCTTTAAACTTTTTAGACACCGGCGGCGAACATGACAGGTATCGCCGGGCATGGGGCACTTTGAGTTTTTCCCACACAAACTCGTCATACCACCGTGGTCGCAAAACCTCGACTTCATACAATAAGTCCCGAGGCAAGTAGGGGTACTCCCACCCATATTCACGGGCGACTCTCTGGGAGAAAAGTCTCTGCAATCGAGCTAGAGGCGGCATCACATCTCGCTCACCTTCTCCTGGCTGTACGATGGCCTCCGGGTGCCGAGGTACCTTCACCATCTCAGGCGGCTTTGCTCTTGGTGCCCGCAATGAAGCACGCTGCATCCCCACTATCAGAGCGGGTGATGTGGTTGAATGTGGAAGGTTATTTGGAGGACTAGGCTTCCTCAATAACTCCGGGGCTTGCACCCGGAGCGTACTGTCATCTATGGACATGGGGGAGTCCTGTGGCTTACTCTGCACGGGTAGCGGGCATCTGTCCCAGCCCTTCCGGTGAAACAGCTTGTCTATTTCTCCATCATCCCCACAGTCCGACAGCGACTCTAGATCGGAGGTGTCATACATCTCGGCGGGAAGGTAGTCCCTAGTGGACGGAGAACTACCCTCCCCTGCGGGCTCCACCAGATGTGAACTCCCGACACCTCCAACCACACACACAGTCCCAGCCCCTGGCTCACCTGGACCTTTTTCAGCACTGGGATGTCCAGGACTCTTCCGACCGGATCCATCCAGGTCCGGCAAGCAGCGGGGCGAAGCTCGACCACGACCACAGGAGGCCTGCACCAGGCCTATCTTCCTCTTCGGGGGTGGCAGCAGGGAGTCTGTGGTGACCGAAGCAGTGTCCTCGGATTTTTCTCTCTCAGTCTCTGGTTGGGCAGTCACTTCGCCCTGGTCAGCGCGTACGGGAACCTCCACAGAGGCTTTGATCTCTCCCTCCGGAGTGGCGGTTCCTGTGATGCAGTTGAGGCGTAGGGCCCGGGGCCTTTCCGTGTGTGGTTCAACCTCAAAAAGGAACTCCTTGCATGCTTCGCATCGCCCGAATGGCTTTAGTTGGACCACCAGTTCCGAGCATCCGGGACAGATCACACCGAGGGCCTCCGTGTCTCTGCATGAATACAGAGCCAACTGTCCTCGGGGCCTAAGTCTTATTCCCGTGTCTGTCAGGGGAGCAGCAAATGCAGTCATCTTGAAAGGATAAGGTACCGACATCCACTGGGAGCCTGAGTTCACTCCGACCACTTGCTGCTCCATCACGCGCTGACCACGCGCCGGAGTCTCCACATGTATCTCCACACGTGGCCAGACTCCTCCCACAACTTGCACACTTTCGCGGGCTTCCGCCAGCCTCCGACCACGAATTGTACAGTCACGGGGTGCCTCGTGGCGCAGTGCAGCAAAAGTCCCCACATGTAGTTCGTCACACGGCTGGACTCCTCCCTCTTCCCGCTCTTTCTGCATGGGCCTCTCCCGGTTTTTCAGAGAAATTTCCACGACTTCGAGCACAGGGACGCACTTTGGCCAATCACATGGCCGACCTGCTCGGACCTCCTCCGGGCAGCAAAGTTCAAACACAGCCGTTCCAAACCTCAGGGTCAACACACATTTCATCCCGGACGAACGAGTCCCCACGTGTAGCGGCCTCACCCCGTCCTCTTTAGCTAGGGGTATGTCATGCGACAGAGTGAGGTGCGCTACGGCCTCCCCATGGCTGTGGGTGAGGTGAAGGCCAGTACCAATCTTTTCCTCGGGCCAAATGTGTGCTGGTTATGAGGGTCAGTCCTTCCATGCCAGAATCCCCCTTTGCTCCCATTAACAGAGTCCATACACCCATCAAAGTCCAAACTCAGGTTTATTGCATATTAGACATGTGCATTCGTTTTCGTCCGAATGCATTTTCGTCCGAATTTCAGCTATTTTCGTTATCGTTTTAACAAACGAAAACGAAAGCACAGAATCCGAAAACCGAAAGATCCGACATAAACAAATGCTTTATTTTCGTTGCTACAACAGTTCGATATAGATAGGAGATTCGACGTGATGCTGACAATACAATCTGTGTCTATCGAACCTGTGGTCGAATGTGCCTAACCTTAACTCTATTAGTCCAAGATTATTCTACATAGGAGAGAAAAGATTCGACATTATAGAGAGAAAAGATTCGACATAGGAGAGAAAAGATTTGACATAGGAGAGAAAAGATTTGACATAGGAGAGAAAAGATTCGACATAGGAGAGAAAAGATTCGACATAGGAGAGAAAAGATTCGACATAGGAGAGAAAAGATTTGTTATTATAGAGAGAAAAGATTCGACATAGAGAGAAAAGATCACTGCTGGAATTGGGTGGGGGAAGTAAAATAAAAATAAAGTTGATGAATGTTATTGGCTGATTGTAACCAAAGAGGAGGAGCAGTAAAATAGCTAGAATGACGAAGATTCGACAAAGCATCGAAAGTTAGAAGATTCGACGGTGCAGCAAAACTGTACGACGCTGCAATCGTACATTTCCGGTCAAATGCATCCGCCCATAGGCTATAGAAGAATTCTAATGTTGGTTGACTAGTAATAGTAATGAATAAATATAATTATTACTAGTCATACAACATTAGAATTCTTCTATAGCTTGTGGGCGGAACATTCGACCGGAAATGTATGATTGCAGCGTCGTACAGTTTCGCTGCTCCTTCGAATCTTCTTTGAACATTCGACAGACACCATATGCCTTCAATGACAGATTCGACCTTAATTAATTCAGATTTTCGGACGAATGCAATTTCTAACGAAAAACGAAATAAATAAAAACGAATTTCGGGAGTAACTAAATAAATTTATTTTTCGGACGAAAACGAAATTCCGAAACGAAATATTTCAGTGTGCACATGTCTATTGCATATCTCCACATACAGTCGAATGCAATGGCATGATACGATGGGGAAGCAGGTCGATGCACTGTACAGGTTCCTAGTCCCTACACTCCCTGTGCTATGACCAGGGGTTGCAGGAGTCTTGATTAGAGCTCCTCCGCTGCGCTGTAGCCCCTATCAGGGGAAGATGTCCTCCAAGGGAGTTACCGAAGGCCCATCCGTCACCGGGTTGACACTGCACCGGGTCTTCGGACGGGTGACCTCCCCAGCCTCACCTCAGATGCGGGTCCCCTCGCAAGGGGCGCCCTGGAGCAACTTCACCCTCGCGGGACCCAGTCGGAGTCACCGGGTCCCAGGCCTCCTCAATAGTACCTCACCCCAGGCTGAAGGTGCCTGGGATGGACTCCATCTTCATTCCGGCCAGGCCTAGGGCGCCTAGGCCGGAACCTTGAACCGCCCGCACCCAGGCCTAAGGTGCCTGGGTGCGTGAAGAGATGATCCCCAAAGAAAAAGAACCTCGTGGCGAGGGCGTCTCCCCCTTTTATCTCCTCCCATCGACACCACGGCGGGTTCCCCGCCCCAGCCGTACCATCTCCGCAAAGGGACAAAAAGGGTAGCACTGTGGTAGTGATTCTACCCTGAGCCAGTAGGTACACTGACACCCACTGGTCAAGGAGAATATCGCACCATCCAATCCTCCACAAATAACAAAAAGGGGTCTGAACCCTAACATAATTACACACCTGGGTCACACTACCCCCAGTTGTTTCCCACTAAATTGAGGACCCCGCTACACTATGAAAGCAGAAAACGTGCAATCACTTAATTATGTCATGCCAGTCATACAGCTCCAATTGTATAGCCAGCAATATAACATTTGGTTAGAGAACAGATAAATGCTCCCGTTAGATATGATATCTTATTGTAATGAAACTCACCCTCATTTGTATTTATAAAGATATTACCTTCTTGTTTGTTTGAATCCATAGCTGACTTGCCCTGTTCTGAAGAAGCACAGATCATCCTTTCACAGAGCTAGTCTGTTGTCTTTAGTGTTGTCTCATGGGGAAGCATGAACTATCATGTGAGTTCAATGATCCTTCATGACGGCCATTGCCTGTTTTCAAAAGAGTATAAAGGGTTTATTGAGATTCTAGTTTCAGAAAATGAAGATGTTGAACTCACATGCAGTGACACGCTGATAAATTATGTATTCCGACATGAGGTTCAGTTCTGTAGGCAGGGTATAAGAAATTCCCTTTTACACCTATGCAAATGTAGTGCGCGTGGGTAACGTATACATGTAGGTGTGAATGGGCATTTTAATGAACTCAAATAAATGTATTTTTATTGTCAGTGTGAATATGCCCTAAAGAAAAGCTGCTAAGTAAATATATCATACACTGAGCAATAAACCAATAAACTGCCACTAAAAAAATATTATTGATGAATGGGAATTATCTATTCATTATCTAAGGAAGTCTTTACTTGTTTTCAGAAAATATAGCCAACTCTGTTATAAGCAGGGGCGGATCCAGGGGGGGGGGGCAACAGGGCAATTGCCCCCCCCCCCCCCCCGAGACTGTCACACTCACTTGCTCTGTTTTCTTTTTTTTGCGCCTGATCTCCCAGACTTTGGGGACCCAGTACCAGCCGGCCATAGGTCCCCTGGATTCCAAACGTGGCACACATGTAGCCACATGTCTCCTCTATAAGTGTGCAAAGTTTGGTGTCTGGGGGACCTACGGCCGGGGAGCACTGATTTTTTTAAAGCCAGGCACCCCTTCCATAGACTCCAATGTTAAACGGTCATTTCTCCGGTGATTTGCGGACCCGATACCGGCCGGTCCTAGGTCCCCTGGACCCCAAACTTGTCACACATATAGCCCCATGTCAACTCTACAAGTGTGCAAAGCTTGGTATCTGTAAGACCTATGGCCGGGGAGAACCGATTTTTCAAAGCCGGGCACTCCTTCCATAGACTCCCATGTTAAACATCAGTCTAGTCATGGGCACAGTGAAGCATGGGCACAGTGAGGCAAAGTGAGGCATGCAGATGGACACCCTAGGCTTATACTTGAGTCAATAAGTTTTCCCAGTTTTTTTGGGTAAAATTAGGTGCCTCGGCTTATACTCGAGTATATACAGTACTTGTTCTGCGGCTGCCGCTGCCTCTCTGAGTCTCTCTCTCAGTTTCTCACATCAGCCGATCAGCGGCGCAGTGAGAGAGACTCGTCTAATGTAGTTACGCGGCACACTGACACGAGGAGGAGGTGGGTGGAGCCTCTTCCCTGCACTCGTTGCTAGCGCCTGGGTCGCTTGGCGTCTAGCAATGAGTGACGTCAGTGAGTCACGTCGGGCCGCCCTGTGGGCAGGTGCAATAGCGTGTGGCTCCACAGATGGGTTAATAAGCGGGCGACTCCGCTTGCGGCGCGGTTTGTGGGTGGGCGGCACGGTTCGTGGGCAGACCGTGCTGCTCAGTGTGTTGGCAGCGCAGGTGAGAGTGAGAGAGCAGGCTCAGTGTGGCAGCTGGCCAATCAGCTAGCAGCGAGCGGGGGGAGCAGAGAGATGAGATCATCTCTCACCGCCCGTGCCTGCCCTGCATTCCTGCAGTGACTTCCGCCCTCACTGTGCAAGCAGCAGAGAGATTACATTATCTCTCTGCTGCCTGAATCTGGGAGTCTGGGACACAGCAAGAGACAACCAAAACTACACCTTAGCAGGCAAGTTAGTGACAATCCGCAAGGTGTGGCAGGCAACGTGGCAAGTGACAATCCGCAAATTGTGTCAGGTGGCAGGCAAGTGACAATCAGCAAGGTGTGGCAGGTGACGTGGCAAGTGACAATCCGCAAGGTGTGGCTAGTGACAATCCGCAAGGTGTGGCAGGTGATGTGGCAAGTGACAATCCACAAGATGTGGCAGGTGACGTGGCAAGTGACAATCCGCAACGTGTGGCAAGTGACACGCTCAGGGCTCCCACCAATTGCAGGCAACGGTGGCAAGTGACACACTCGGGCTCCCACTGATTCTGCATTGAACTATTTAATTTTATATTACAATGTAATAATAGAAATAATGCGCTTCAATCATCCTGACACCATAACAACCATGGTGCCGGGATGATTGAAGCGCCGACACCAGCCATTTCCCCGTTAAATTTCCCACAAAAAAAACATATTTTTTGGCAGTGCCCCTCCCGAGAAAAGATTCTGGATACGCCCCTGGTCATAAGCCATGAGATCTGGCAGATGGAGCGAAAATAATCTGCTACTATAAACACCAAAAACAGTAACGATCTCTACTGCATTAAAGAATATGTGCATACTAGCACATTATAACTTAAAGGGGTTGTAAAGGTTTGTTTTTTATTTTCTAAATAGGTTCCTTTAAGCTAGTGCATTGTTGGTTCACTTACCTTTTCCTTTGATTTACCTTCTAAATGTTTTTTTCTTTGTCTGAATTTCTCACTTCCTGTTTCTCCTCACTAAACTTCACACCATCATCCGAGTGGTGTGGAGTCAGCCAGAACAGCTTACTGAACAGTTTACTGAGGAGGAACAGGAAGTGAGAAATTCAGACAAAGAAAACAAAGAAAAAAAGAAGGGAAATCTAAGGAAAAGGCAAGTGAACCAACAATACACTAGCTTAAAGGAACCTATTTAGAAAATAAAAAATGAAACTTTACAACCCCTTTAAGTAAGCTGTTCTGGCTGACTCCACACCACTCGGATGATGGTGTGAAGTTTAGTGAGGAGAAACAGGAAGTGAGAAATTCAGACAAAGAAAAAAAACATTTAGAAGGTAAATCAAAGGAAAAGGTAAGTGAACCAACAATGCACTAGCTTAAAGGAACCTATTTAGAAAATAAAAAACAAACCTTTACAACCCCTTTAAACCTGCAGGGGGGCACCATTGTTTTTATTTTTCTGCCTGTTTACTAAAGCTTTCACTAAACTTTGGCAGGTCATAGATGATGCGATTTTCTTTGCTGCAACCACAGGTTCCAGGAAATAACAAAGCCTGTGTTGATGGGGAATCCCTCCCGCAGAGCTATTGTGTTCTCTCTGCAGGGACACTGATTATTGCCAGCGGCTATAGCCCCTGACAATAATCGCATGTAAAAATCTGACATGCTAGTTGTACCCGATTTGATTAATGGCCCATAGATGCCCATAGCTGCTTTGAATCTCAGCCGGTCCCTGCAGAACCAGCCGAGATTCGAACCATCTATGGTCAGCTCTAAAGTGATTTGAGAAGCAGCATTTGCTTGCTCCCTGCCTACAAAATGCAAGCTAAACATTGTACTGCAGAAATTGTTGTCCCAATCTGCTGTAAAAAAAAATCCTGGTATGGGGCATATTTGTACATTTTATCCTGCTCTCCCAAGGGAGCAAGGCAAGAATGGCAAACTGCCAGGAGCACAGTCATGTGGGGTAAAGTATCCCATAATTTTCCCTTCAGAAAGTCAGTATTTGCATATGAGTTTCACAATCCCACTTACTTTAAAGGTGACTTTTTTCTTCTACATTGAATAGATTTAGAACAGTCAGAGGCACTTTAAAATGTGTAAAATGGCAAGCATTTTTAGAAATTTTTTAGCCTAGGCTCACACTTGTGCAGATTGGTAACCAGTGGCGGCTGGTGTTTTTTTTTTTGGGGGGGGGCGGCGGGGGAAAACAAGCAACCCCCGGCAGCCTAGAACCACCCCCTGGCATAGCACTAGCGAACCCACCCCCCCACGTGCTCTGTCTGCTGGTCGATCCTTACCCCATCTAGGTGGCGGGGTGTGGGTAGCTGCTCCGGGGTCCCCTCCAGCTAGGCCCTAGCTAGGTGGCGATGAGCGGGCAGTGGCTCTGGTGTCCCTTCCAGCACCGCAGGTGACGAGGTGCGAGCAGCGGCTCTGGTGTCCCTTCTAGCCCAGCAGGTGACGAGGTGTGAGCAGCGGTGTCTGCTCCTCCAGCGGCTTTCGAAGTGCGTCTCCACCATCTTCCTCCTAAGCGCTAGGCGTTCAATAGTCTCGCCTGACATTTTGCCCAATCAGGAAACAGGTCTCACGACCTGCTTCTTGTAGGAGGGGAGGAGATATAGTGGGAAGATAGTGAATATTTATTCGCTAGCTCACAACTAGGTGGGCTTTGTGCGCAGTGCTCTGCGCCTGTAGCCCACCCTTTTTTGAAGCCTATTATAGACTATGGCTCTAATCACGTGCTTCAAAAAAACACTCCCCCCATTGGAATCCATGGTCCAGCGCCCTGTATGTAGATCAGGGGGCCGGACGCATGGATGGGGGGGCGGCGCCCATGCGCCCTCTATGGACGGGCCGCCACTGTGAATGGTAACATTTTCAAAATCGCACATATTCCTGACCCGCAGGCAAAATGCATTGCTCTATAGCAGACACACAGTGCAGCAATATTTTAAAAAGAAGAGGCAGGGACTTTTTTCCTACAATGTGTGTGTGCAACACACATGTGAATCTAGGCAAAAACTCAAAAATCATTGTAAACTTACCGGTATGTTACTTGTTACATATTTTACAAATCTAATATACAACGCTTCTGTACTGTAATTACTGTCATAAACCTATACATGTTTTTTGGTCCTGCAGCTTTTTTAAACCTTTAAAACTCATTTTTCAAACCCAAATTTGTAGTTGAATTTTAACTAACTAAGCTGTAATTTGTGACATGTCCCCGGGTTCTATCTTAGATAATTGCATTTGAATGGCCAGGATCCAGTATTATATATTACTATTACTGCTTTTACTTAATTACTGTATTTTCTCTTGTATTGGTTCTATTAATGTTACTGTTAAAAAAAAAATTGTATAATCTCTTGAGTTTCCTACTAGAACAGATAACCCAAATTTGTGCTATTTAATACACAGTAGAAAAAATTGATAATGCAGAGATTTTATACCCCAGTTTTCACTGTGGTCTATCACTTTAACAAAACAATTTAAAGCAGAACTATGGTCAGACAATAAAATCACATATATGATATAGATTGTCCATATTAGTAAATGCTTTCTCTCTGTTTTTAATAGTACTCTTGGAACATTTTGCAAATACTTATTTTCCTGCCAGTAGAACCATTGGATGGGGCCTTCTTCTGATGCTCTCTTCTTTCTGCAGGGAAATCACTATATCATTGTCACCTTTACTGCTGTAGTAGGAGCATGGTGGCAATTTTGATAGCCTTATCAGTAAATAGCCCTACCCACAGCCCACCACATTGCCGTATCTAAACCTGCTTAGCGAAATTTTGTAAAAACTCTGCTCAGACCCTTCCCACCCCTCCAGCACTGTTTATCAAGGTTCAGAAGAAATTCAGCTTCCCAGCTTCCGAGCTCTGCTTGCTTCCTCAGGAGTTGATGTATGTACATCAACTCCTAAGGGAAGCAAGCAGAGCTCGCAAAACGCGTCGAGTACAAAAGATGTATATCATGTATCTCCAATATTGTATCGAATACAGCTATGGTCTTAAGTTATATGCTCCATGATGTCTTTATGCTCATATTGTATATGACTATGTTTTTGGATTTTCAATAAATTCTAATTTATTTATTCTACTCATTGTTATGACCTCTATGGTCAACTAATTTAAAGTCCCATGGGCTAACCTTTTCTTCAACTTCCTGTTAGAGGGTGGCTACATTCATTCATGAGTTGTAAGTAAACAGCAAATTTTGTCTCAAATTAGGGATTTCATAATTATCAAAATTGAATTGATATCTAGGTAATATTTGCATGAATAAAATATATATCTTTACAAAAACATCCCCATGCCCCAGCCCTGTGTAATCTCCCCATAGTCACAGACTTACAGATTATTCATGGTGATATGGTAGCTCTATGAGCACTGATCCCAATGATGCCTGCTGCTGTGATTATCCTTATAACAGAGGAGGTAAAGGGGCCCCCCATAGTAAATATCAAAATATTGACATCAGCTCATGACAAAAGAATCTTCAGCTTCAAAGTTCTAAACATCCTTCCTCCTCAGGATACTAAACAAACTTGTCAATATATGTAAGGATAAAGCTAATGTGTAAGGATAAAGCTAATAAATAAGACAGAGCTCTTTAATTCTCCTAGTGTCCAACCTACTAAGAAAATTAGCTGATTAGAAGATAAAAAAAAAGGGGGGAAAATATTTGGGACTTAAAATGAGACGTGAGGACCGTTTGCGCCACCATCCCTGTGCTGAAAGCAACATATAAGGGGGGGGGTTTTGGGACTTTGAATGAGGTGCAAGTATGGTGAGACCAAACATATCATAGGGGTAAAAACATGTATATGTTTATTACTGAACCAAATTTTTTTTATAATATATTACAACATGACATGCATATTACAGTTGTTCAATTACATTGAAATGATTGTTGATTACTTAACCCATGACAATGAAAGATATGCCTATTGGGTGATAGGCGGAATGTAGTCTGATGGATACATAAAAAGATAAAACCATATAAAATATCGATATGGAATGGATGCAACGTGGTGGGCTTGACGCGTTTCGTGGTCTGTATCCACTCGTCAGGAGCCATGCATCCATATTCTATAAAAAGAAAAAAGTAGATGACTATTGTAGTCTATTGTATCAAACACCATAAAAAGCTTGGGTTGCTACAAGGTAGCTAGCCATGCCTAAAAGTGCTCACATATGAACTGAGGAGTATGATGGCGTGCACCAGGGGTCGGTCAATTATGTCTTGACCAGGAGCTGAGGAAGGGGTCCAATGGCAACCGCCAGGCGCACGCCCGCAATTCCCCATAGGAAGTAAGTGCATCATGGAAAGGTTGATGGGAATTCTACATGTAGCGGACCCCCAAAATTGGGGTCACTATGCTCTAAATTTAAGGGCAGCCTGAGCAATAGTTTGGCTCAGGTTCTCCAATTCTGTTAGTTTGGACTCTGCTCTGCTGTAATGTTGCCTGGAGTATAGTTCCCCTTGACCTGTGGGTCGTGCTGTTGCCCAGGTCTTGAAGAGAAGCACAGGTGGCGTTGTGGTGTGATTGGGTGTCCTCTCTCGGCTACCTTGTGGTGGGCGGGTTTTTTCCTGCTGTGCATACCGGAAGAGGGTACATAAAGGGGAGGCGCCATTATACCAATAAGCACTTATGGATTTTTTTCACTTGAGCTCTTTTCTGGAGCCTTCCCATGTTTACAATTGTTTCCATCTCTATATTTTTCCCATGTTCTCTTTCACTTGACCTTTGGATTCTGGTTCTGCCTTGGATATCTACGGACTGTGCACATTTATTCTATTCCTACCTTTCAATCACGTTTATCGGCTTAATTCTTGCAAAAAATATATACATTGATATGGTTATTTATACCATACTACATTACCCCTTTATTTCACATATTGTAGAATTCCCATCAACCTTTCCATGATGCACTTACTTCCTATGGGGAATTGCGGCCGTGTGCCTGGCAGTTGCCATTGGACCCTTCCTCAGCTCCCGGGCGAGACATAATTGACCGGCCCCTGGCGCACGCCATCATACTCCTCAGTTCATATGTGAGTACTTTTAGGCATGGCTACCTTGTAGCAACCCAAGATTTTTACGGTGTTTGATACAATAGACTACAATAGTCATCTACTTTCTTCTTTTTATAGAATATGGATGCATGGCTCCTGACGAGTGGATACAGACCACGAAACGCGTCGAGCCCACCACGTTGCATCCATTCCATATCGATATTTTACATGATTTTATCTTTTTATGTATCCATCAGACTACATTCTGCCTATCATCCAATATGCATATCTTTCATTGTCATGGGTTAAGTAACCAACAATTATTTCAATGTAATTGGACAACTGTAATATGCATGTCATGTTGTAATATATTATACAATTTTTTGGTTCAGTAATAAACATATACATGTTTTTACCTCTATGATATGTTTGGTCTCACCACACTTGCACCTCATTCAAAGTCCCAAAAGCTGATTAGAATATTAGCTGTGTCCTCCAATAAAAAATGTGCATTTCAGTAATGATATCATTTTTGGTTTTCCAAAGTTTCACTCTGTTTTGGTTTTCACTGAAGGGTGTTGGTGGTTTTTCAGTTTTCTTTCACTCATTCACATGGTCCCTCCCCTCTTCACTTTTTGGTCACCATGGGTTCCGATGCTTCTCTTTTCTTTCAATACCTTGCAGTTCCCTTTTTGGTCTGTTGGATACATCACCTAGACACAATATCAACACTCCTCCTGACTATATATCTCACATATATTATATATACACCATTTATGTGCATATTCAAAAAATTTCACAAAGTCTGGACCCCGTGAATAGAATCCAATGACACTATTCCATCTGTTAATGTACATTTGGACCAGGGTAATTTTGGTGTAAACAGATTGTTGCAACTTTAGGTATAGACTGCAGCCCAAGAATGGTTCTATAATTTTTCTTTTGTGTCACTCTTTGGTAAACCAATAAACAAATATTTAATATGTCTTTGCTTTACAATTGATATCATAATATATGCTGATGGTCCTTTGAATGGACATTTAGTTTTTATGTTCTTTCTTGTATTAAGAGAGGTATGAACTCCAGTGGGGGAGATATCATTTTGCCCCTGTACAAATCATCCTCATCTGGAATATGCAGTTCAGTTTTGGGCACTAGTTCTCAAAAACTATCGTGGAACTGGAGAGAGTGCAGAGAAGGGCAGCCAAACTGATAAGAGGCACGGAGGAGCTCAGCTATGAGGAAAGATTAGAGGAACTGAATTTATTCCCTCTTGAGAAGAGGAGATTAAGGGGGGGATATGATCAACATGTACAAATACATAAGTGGTCCATATAGTGAACTTGGTGTTCAGTTATTCACTTTAGGGTCATCACAGAGGACAAAAGGGCCACTCTTTACGTCTCAAGGAAAAAAGATTTCATCTTCAAATACAGAAAGGTTTCTTCACAGTAAGAGCTGTGAAAATGTGGAATAGACAGAGGTGGTTCTGGCAAGCTCAGTAGATTGCTTTAAAAAAGGCCCGGATTCTTTCCTAAATGTACATAATATTACTGGATACTAATAGTTATATGTAAAGTTCATGCAGGGAGAATCCGATTGCCTCTCGGATGATCAGGAAGGAAGTTTTTCCCCTGCTGTAGCAAATTGGAGCATGCTTTGCTGGTGTTTTTCGCCTTCCTTTTGATCAACTGTGGGTGAAGGATTGTGTATATGGGATTGTATTAATTTTTTTGATTGAACTAGATGGACTTTTTTCAACCTGACTATAAATAAAAAAAAAAACTTTGAACTATGAATATGTCATACACTGTTCATAAAATAGCACTGTTTGCTCTTGTTTGTACATTAAAACTAATAAAGCTACCTTTAAAAAAAAGGAAAAAATCCATTGCCTAAACCTTGACTGTTTCCTATAATACCCCTAATGTCATAAATATAAGAGGTGACCTGATTTAAAACAATCAGAAACATTGCACCATGAACCATGATCTGGGCATCTCCCCAGGGATTGACCCAAGCATGGTATATATTCAGTCCAGTCATTTGAATTTCTTGCCCTAAGCTCTGGAAACTTTTCCCAGGGGCAGGAGGAAACAATCAAATGCCTAGCCTGTGAAACTATGATCAGGCAAAGGTGAATGATAACTGCTCCTCTGATTACTGAGTGAGCCAAAAGCTTAAATGTACCTTGCATTCTATACTAGGAGGGTGGTATAACTGCTACCTGCAAAATAAGCTAATGACAGTTACACTAAGCAACATTTGCAAAACATTTGTAGCTATTTCAGAAAAACCTACAGGAACACACTGAGTGAAAGAGTTAAAGACTATTTACTTGTACATCATATTTCCAGCATGATCCCACAGGCTTTTCTGGGAATGGATAATGAAGGTTGAGAGTTCACAGCACACAGTCATATGCCTAATAATGATGAATAATCCATTCTAGGGACATCATGTTATCAAGAAGAAAAGAGCACGTGAGAATGCATGAATTCAAACATTTGTATCAATGCCATTTTGGGACAATTATCAGTAGGGATTAGGTTCAAATTAGTCCCGACCTTGGGACTTTGAGTTCAAGGCGGATCCCTGGGTTTCTCATTAGGGACAAATCCCAAACTATTGGCCAATACGTTTGCGAGTTTGCACTAGAAATTAGGAACAATTTATAACACACTGCTTAGACTTTACCCCTGGTCATTTGAGTCACAAGAGCAAATAATATGAGGGAATAGATAACTAAGCTTCCTAATTTAAGTGGTGGACTCATCACAGCCATATTGTGAGTGTGTTTTTTAAGATGTTAGAGACAGCTTCCTCTCCCCTAACCTATACCAACAAATGGGAAAGAGATCTTCAATTACAACCAGAAGACATAAATTGTACCCAAATCTGGCAAGCTACCAAATCAGCCTCACCGAATATGGTGGCTCTTGAGACAAACTACAAAGTGCTCACTAGGTGGTACCTTGTTTCCTGACAGAATTTAAAAATTCTCTTCACAATATCCTTCCCACTGCTTCTGAGGCTGCCTTACCCCTGGTACACAAGTGCATATATGGTAGGAATGAAAAATAGTCAAATCATTTTGGTCGGAAGTGTTTCAAATCCTTAACACAATGTTCAACACTATTCTACCGCCTGATCCAACTACAGCACTCCTGAACAGTGAACCCCACACCCTATCACATCGTCAATTTAAACGAATGCTCTTCGTAACCACAGCAGCAAAGCAGACTATTGCGACAGCATGGAAATCTGACTCACTATGTACTTTATCAATCAAAAACAGGATTACTCAATCCATGATTCATGCAAAAACGGAAGCAATCTTTCTTGACAATATATCCAAATATGAAGCCTTGTGGAGACCGTGGTTTGAGCATTTCCTACCTCCGGGTTTTGATAAAACATTGTCGTCTCTTTGAGGGAGTTTGCCCTATAAATATCCTCTCTGGAAATATTCCTCATTCTCCACTCTATTGTTCCCTTACCTCAAACTGGTTTAGTTTTCCTTTATTTTTCTTACAAACAAGTTTAACCAATCAAAACAAGGGTCATCTGAGATAGTTAGGAATATAACTTAATCTCCAGATAACGCCAAGCCAATTAACAGGAACTTGGCCCTGGAATAGTTCATTCATTTCTCATAACTATTTTAGGTTATTTTGACCCGCTATATCGAGCAAACGCTATCTTCTTCCATTTTCGCTATCTAAATTTTTCCTTTTATAGTCTCCTATCTTTATTATATATGATAGTTATTATTGATAGCTAGAATAACATCACTAAATTGTTATGATAACTGAAATGTCACACTAAGGAATACTCCTTACATTTGGTTCTATATACTTCATGAGAGAAGCAGTTATAACTGTTTTTTTGTATTTTATTCTTTTCATTGTATTGTACTAATATGAATGGTATTATAATTATGACCTTTGTTATGCCTTATGAAAACATAATAAAATATTCAAACAAAATGTTAGAGACAGTTATGTAATGTGGATTGCAGTGGTGGACTATATATCCTTTGATACCCTGTTTTGCACAACACAGCTTACAGGCACTCAGGGCACAACCACGAGGTCTTCCACTAAGTGCCCTAGGTGTCCTCTGCAATAGCTGCCATCATCCCAAGTATGATCCTTCAATTTTGGTCATTCACTTTTACCACCACTAGTAACTGCATTTGCCCCTACAGTTCTTTAGAATTATGTTAAGTAGATAATTGTAGAACCTGGTAGTTTTAATAAAGTACCATTCTTCATTTACCTTCATTTACCTATTTGTATTTCACTAAACATTATTAGCCCATTAAAAAAAAATAATAATTACATTATTTATATGCCCATAACACTTTTAGAATATCATTTTGTTCATCAACTTTTCAAATGAATGATTTCACTGATAGGGCCCCCACCCATAGAGAATGGATACTTAGCATGGGCGACACCCTTTGGCTTAAAGTTATTTTTCAGCATCGAGGATGCCCAGGTAAATTTGATAAGCTCTGGGGAGGCTGGCTGGCAGATCCGAGTCTTGCACCGCTGGGCCTAGTGATGGATAGAATTCTGGGTTGACCTTATTGTACAAATTTTTATGGCCCTGATGGAGATTTTTGTTAAACTTTTGTTATTACACTCTTCCCCAATGTATGTGTACTTTGCAATTTTGTGTCTTCCATGTGATTGTGCTTTAAAAGTGATTATGGCTCTCTGGATGTACAATACCTTATGTAGCTTATGGGATCTTTGGAACACCACTACTGACCTGGTTGTATCTGTTGTGTTTATTTGTTAACATTCAATAAACTTTATTTCTGATTAAAAAAATAATAATGATTTCTTCTTTTTTTAAGTAAGATCAACACATTTGATTATTATTAATGTTCAGACATGAGCTGTGGAAAACAATTGCACCCACTTTATATTATGGTATACTACAAAACCTTCAACATTTTAGTCTAGGTGCTCAGAGGTGCCCCAGTTAATTTAGAAGCCTAGAAACACCCTTGACCTAGCCTGTCATTTAACTGATTTTTGTATTTATAATGTCACCCTTAAACCTGGCCCCCTCTCTGATGTATCTTTTTTTTTACTCCTGACATTAGTAAATGTCCCATATAGCAGTGCCTGGCTTTTTAGGTTTGGCAATAACTTGCTTTTTAGCCCTACAATTCCGAATTGACGAAAAATATTCGTCCCCCACTTTGCCACAAAGTGCTAAAATTTAAGAAAAAAAAATCACATCTAACCTGGGCCCGTTAAATCATTACTAATAATCAAGGCTTTCACATTATTGTGGTTTTCATCCTTACACAAAAATGTATGGAATCAGTTTATGGCTACCTAATAAAAAGTGTACAAAACTACTGATTTAAAGAAAAAAAAAAAGTTTTATATAAATGTGCACAGTCCATGCACAGATTTACTTTTACAATAACTAGGTCACAACTGGTAAATGCTCACTGCTGACTACTTGGTAATGGGAATTTCTGCACTGAGTTATTTTCTACAACATCGTAACTTTTTTTTTTAAATGGACTGCCAGCCAAATATTTATTTTAGCTTAGGTTGGTGTGGGGAATGGCTAGAATCTGTCAGTTTTTGTTTTTTTGCCTGTGCCTCTCATTTAGGAGATTCGTCGCACTATTTCTGGAGTCACGGGGGTGGAAAATGATACACTCCAGTGACTCCACAAATAGTGTGATGATTCTCCTCAATGAGACTCACAGAAAGTATGAACAGAGCGGTCAGAAATTATGCTGAAAAGCAAAACACCCAGGAAAATGGGAAATAAGAAAAAGCTAGTTACCTGTTTTCTTAATGCTTCAAAGCAACAGTTTGCTAACCATTGATGGTATTCTAAATGGGGAGGATTGGAGTGAACACAAGCAATTATAAGTGACTGTCAGCCATGGATACAGCAGGAGTTGGCCCTGTGACAACCTAAAAATCTGATGCTTATTAAGTACCTGGATGTGTACTGACCCATTTATTTTCAGTGCAGGCTTGCTCAATAAGCAGCTGGCAGGGTGTTGAGTAGGGTTGCCACCTGTCCAGGATTCACACGGACAGTCCAGGTTTTGAATCGCGTGTCCGGGTTTCAGTACACCTTTAAACCCAGACACAATATTCAGACAGGAATGTGGCTTGGAACAGGGCTTGACAGGAGGTTAAGGGGGCACTATGTGTGCCGCATTACTATTTTCTGTGGAGTAACCAAAGGTGTCCCAGCAGGGGCGTACCTAGAGCATTTGGCACCCGGGGCGGATCCTATATCTGGCACCCCCCCCCCACATTAAAATGTAAAAACACCCAACTGTGCCCCCTGTATCCTTCAATATCTCTTTGTCACTACTGTGTACCCCTTCTCCACAACTGCACCTCTGGGCCCCTTTACATTACACAGCACCCTGCATCACTGGACCCCTTTACATTACACAGCACCCTGGACCACTTTACATTACACAGCACCCTGTATCTCTGGACCCCTTTACATTACACAGCACCCTGCATCTCTGGACCCCTATTACACCGCACCCTGCATCTCTGGACCCCTTTACATTTCACAGCACCCTGCACCCCTTTACATTACACAGCACCCTGCACCTCTGGGCCCCTTTAAATTACACAGTCCCCTGCACCTCTGGACCCCTTTACATTACACAGCACCCTGCTTCTCTGGACCCCTTTACATTACACAGCACCCTGCAGCTCTGCACCCCTTTACATTACACAGCACCCTGCATCTCTGCGCCCCTTTAAATTACACAGTCCCCTGCACCTCTGGACCCCTTTACATTACACAGCACCCTGCTTCTCTGGACCCCTTTACATTACACAGCACCCTGCAGCTCTGCACCCCTTTACATTACACAGCACCCTGCATCTCTGCGCCCCTTTAAATTACACAGTCCCCTGCACCTCTGGACCCCTTTACATTACACAGCACCCTGCTTCTCTGGACCCCTTTACATTACACAGCACCCTGCTTCTCTGGACCCCTTTACATTACACATCACCCTGCACCTCTGGGCCCCTTTAAATTACACAGTCCCCTGCACCTCTGGACCCCTTTACATTACACAGCATCCTGCATCTCTGGACCCCTTTACATTACACAGCACCCCACAGCTCTGGACACCTTTACATTACACAGCATCCTGCAGCTCTGGACCCCCTGCATGTTACACAGACCCCCTTCAGTGTATCCCCCTTTCAGTGCAGGCCCCCTTCAGTGTAGCCCCCTGTTCATTGCAGGTCCCCTTCAGTGTAGCCCCCTGTTCATTGCAGACCCCCCTTCAGTGTAGCCCCCATTCAGTGCAGCCCCCCTTCAGTGTAACCCCCGTTCAGTGCAGCCCCCCTTCTGTGTAACCTCCATTCAGTGTAACCCCCATTCAGTGTAGCCCCCCGTTCAGTGCAGCCCCCCGTTCAGTGCAGCCCCCCGTTCAGTGCAGCCCCCCTTCAGTGCAACCCCCCTTCAGTGTAACCCCCCTTCAGTGCAACCCCCCTTCAGTGTAACCCCCCTTCAGTGTAACCCCCATTCAGTGTAGCCCCCCGTTCAGTGCAGCCCCCCGTTCAGTGCAGCCCCCCGTTCAGTGCAGACACCCCCGTTCAGTGCAGACACCCCCGTTCAGTGTAGCCCCCCCCGTTCAGTGCAGCCCCTTCTGTGTAGCCCCTATTCAGTGCAGACCCCCCTTCTGTGTAGCCCCGTACAGTGCAGACACCCCCGTTCAGTGTAGCCCCCGTTCAGTGCAGCCCCCCTTCTGTGTAGCCCCCATACAGTGCAGACACCCCCGTTCAGTGTAGCCCCCCGTTCAGTGCAACCCCCCTTCTGTGTAGCCCCTATTCAGTGCAGACCCCCCTTCTGTGTAGCCCCGTACAGTGCAGACACCCCCGTTCAGTGTAGCCCCCGTTCAGTGCAGCCCCCCTTCTGTGTAGCCCCCATACAGTGCAGACACCCCCGTTCAGTGTAGCCCCCCGTTCAGTGCAGCCCCCCTTCTGTGTAGCCCCCATTCAGTGCAGACCCCCCCTTCTGTGTAGCCCCGTACAGTGCAGACACCCCTGTTCAGTGTAGCCCCCCTTCTGTGTAGCCCCCGTACAGTGCAGACACCCCCGTTCAGTGTAGCCCCCCGTTCAGTGCAGCCCCCCTTCTGTGTAGCCCCCCTTCTGTGCAGACCCCCCTTCTGTGTAGCCCCGTACAGTGCAGACACCCCCGTTCAGTGCAGCCCCCTTCTGTAGAGCCCCCATACAGTGCAGACACCCCCGTTCAGTGTAGCCCCCCGTTCAGTGCAGACCCCCTTCTGTGTAGCCCCCCGTTCAGTGCAGACCCCCCTTCTGTGTAGCCCCGTACAGTGCAGACACCCCCGTTCAGTGTAGCCCCCGTTCAGTGCAGCCCTCCTTCTGTAGAGCCCCCGTACAGTGCAGACACCCCCGTTCAGTGTAGCTCCCCGTTCAGTGCAGCCCCCCTTCTGTGCAGACACCCCCGTTCAGTGTAGCCCCCGTTCAGTGCAGCCCCCCTTCTGTGTAGCCCCCGTTCAGTGCAGACCCCCCCCTTCTGTGTAGCCCCGTACAGTGCAGACACCCCCGTTCAGTGTAGCCCCCGTTCAGTGCAGCCCCCCTTCTGTGTAGCCCCCGTACAGTGCAGACACCCCCGTTCAGTGCAGCCCCCCTTCTGTGTAGCCCCCATACAGTGCAGACACCCCCGTTCAGTGCAGCCCCCCTTTAGTGTAGCCCCCTGTTCACTGCAGACGCCCCCTTCTGTGTAGCCCCCGTTCAGTGCCCCCCCCTTCAGTACCTCAGATCAACGCGGCGCCACGGCGGCACATGCACAGCAGGTCCCCTCCTCCCCCTGTTTACACATAAACAGAGAGGGGGGAGGCGGCTTCACTCTGCTGCTCGTGCTCGGCTGTGCCTGTGTGTGACATCCAGGATCACACAGACACAGCCCGCGGCCGCGAGAGGAGGGGATGGTAGGTGCAGCAGTGTCACGCTGTACCCCCCCCCTCCCTCCCTCCCCTGCATTGCGGTGATTCGGCACTAGTCTCTTGCACTATGCCTGTCACTGCCGCTGCGGCTCTGCCTAAACCCGCGGCGCTGCGGGTGTAGTAAAATCGCGGAGGGGGGTGCCGGCCTGACACCCCCCCAGTGTGTGGTACCCGAGGCGGCCCGCCCCCCACTTAGTACGCCTCTGTGTCCCAGGTCTGTTACAAGCCAATAGTGTATACTAAAAAAAAAAAAAGTACTGTGCGCCGCTAAAGTGTTGCTTGAAGAAAAAGTGGCAATCCTAGTGTTGAGCCATGCACTCACCACTACCATTAGCTTCAATGCGTAACAAGCTGAAAAAGGCTGGACTTTACAGCCGCACAAGGCACACCAGGATACAAACAGTAGAAGCTGAGAAAGGCAATTGATGTGCTCTTTCGTGGTCCGGACTGACCAAGTAAAGGCACCTAAAAGTATTGACTGAGGAAAAGCAAACTTTAAGTACACAGTACATTAATCCACCAATTAAAATAAATGAACAGGCTATGCAGCAACCGTGATAAGACATCTCAACAGCATTAATTTACAGGTGTGTCTTTTTTTTCCCCCACCCTCCTAGGCCTTGGTCGGTGAAGAAATAATTTTTGACCTGGTGCAAATGATGGTTTGCGGGGGTGTTTTCCATGTGGATCCTCTACTCCAAAACTTGTTTTGGATTGCATATTTTATATGAGGTCCAACATTTAGTGAATGTTCTTCCTTTGTTTGAAGTTCTACAGTATTGTATTGCATCCAAAAGCAAGCCCTTATTTTGCAGCTTACCAGTTCTTAGATGTGGCGGCTGCATTAGATTTCTTTTGTAGGCTTTCTTTCCTTTATTTTTATCTGGTAATCCAGATCCAGTAAGTATGTGGTTTCTCAACATAACAAAATCTTCTGCAAATGTATCAGTTAGAGGGTTGAGACCAGCCATTTACCACTGACACAGGTGCTTACAATGATCAGCTTTTATTTATTCATATAAAACCTATATCCCAAAAGAGAGAAAAACTGTTGCTATAACTGCTTGTGTAACTGCAGTGTGAGCTGGAGTTTGACTTCAATGTGTTAGTATATCTGATAGTATATCTAACATTCTCCTCCCCCTACACTCACAATACTGCTGTCCAAAGGTTCCCCTGTGCTTCTTTATCCAGAGTGGGGGCATTCTAACACAGGGGAAAAAAAGATAAAAAAAAAACAAATGCAGCCACCACATCTAAAAATTGGCAAGATGAATCATGTTACATTTTTGGTTTTGGGTTTTATAACACTTTACACACATTAAAAAAAAAATTTGTTTCTTCAAAAAAAACTTGGTGTTGAAACTGGTCACTAGGAATGAGCGGATGAGTCTGAATCCACCGTGAAGTTCAAAAACAGCGATCTTAAATCTGATCCTTATTAAAGACTATGAGGGGTGAATCTAGAAAATCAATTCTGGACATTTTTAAGGCTAAGGCCTCGTACACACGGCCGAGATTCTTGTCGAAAAAAACATGTCGTTTTTTTCGACGAGATTCTTGGACAAGAAAATTGTCCCGGCCGAGTGTACACACGCTCGATTCAAAGAACCCGCGGTTCTTTGAATGGAGCGTACGCGATGACGTCATCGACTACGACGAGCATGCGCCCATCACATTCGATGCCGTCGCCGCCATCTTGGTATACCCTATCTATGCCTAGGAAGCTACCGCGCATGCGTCAAAGTCATTTCGAGCATGCGCGGGCTTCCCGGCGAAAAGATAAGTGTACACACACACACACAATTTTCTCGTCGAGAAACAGGCTGACGAGAAAATAGAGAGCAGGATCTCTATTTTCTCGCCGAGATTGTTGCTTTTCTTGACGAGAAACCATACACACGAACAAATTTCTCAGCAAAAAATCTCTGCCAGCAAGTTTCTTGCTGGTTTTTGCCGAGAAACTCGTTCGTGTGTACGAGGCTTCAGGCCTCATGCCCACGGACATTTTTACAGCCGCGTTTTTGAGCGTTTTTTTACAGCTTAAAAATGCCTGTCCATGTTAGTGTAGCGGGGTCTCTAAATTTAGGTGGGATACACCTTGGTGGTAAAGTATGGGAGTAATTGGACCATTTGTATTCGTGGAGGATTGGGGGTGTAATCTCCTTGGCCAGTGGATGGCAGGTGCCCGCAGGCTCAAAGTAGATTTGCCGCCACAGTGCTGTCCTTTTTGTCCCTTCTCGGAGATGGTACGGCAAGGGCGGGGAACCTGCCGTGTCGTCATTGGAGGGGATAAAAAGGGGGAGACGCCCTGGTCACGAGGTCTTGCTCTTCTGGAGGTCGATCATCACGCGCCCAGGCACCTTAGGCCTGGGTGCGGGCGGTTCTAAATTCCGGCTCAGGTGCCCTAGGCCTGACTGGAATGAAGTTGGAGTCCATCCCAGGCACCTTCAGCCTGGGGTGAGGTACTAAACCAGGAGGCCTGGGGCCCAGTGACTTCGACTGGGTCCCGCGAGGGTGGAGAAGTCCGAGGGTCCCTGAAGTGGATGGGGCCCATGTCTGAGGTGAGGAGGCCGGGGATGTTACCCATTCGGAGAGTCTGGAGCAGCATCAACCCAGTGACGGATGGGCCTCTGGTAACTCCCTCGGAGGGACATCTTCCCCTGACAGGGGCCGCAACGCAGCGAAGGTACTCCTATCTATGTTCTCTTGAGTCGCTGGTAGAGACTCTCAAGCTCTAAGTTCTTTCTAGCTAAGGCTATAGTAATCGCTGGCGAGACCGCAGTGGTTTAGCTGATAATCAGGACAGTGCCTCGACCTGCTCATCCCCTGTATCAAACTGTTATCAAGTCGCAATCAGTTGGCTACTGAAGCACTGTTTATTGTGTGTTATGCAATAAAACAAGAGTTGGACTGTGATGTGTGGAACTCTGGTTAATGGGAGCAAAGGGAAGTGTTGGCACAGCAGGACTTGATTCTAGATAGAAGCACACAGGCCCGAGGAAATATCTGGTACTGGCCTTCACCTCACCCACAGCTATGGGGAGGACATGGGCCGTAGCGCATCTCACTCTGTCGTGTGTGATACCCCTAGAAGAAAGAGATGGGGTGAGGTCGCTACACGTGGGGGCTCGTCCGGGATGATGTGCGTTTTGACTTTGGAAGTAAGAATGGCTGTGTCTGGACTTTGCTGACCGGAGGAGTTCCGAGCAGGTCGGCCATGTGATCGGCCAAAGTGCATCCCTGCTTAAAGTCGTGGAAATGACCCTAAGACGGGAAAGGCCCATGCGGAGGAGCGAGAAGAGGGAGAAGTCCAGCCGTGTGACGTACTACATGTGGGGGCTTTTATTGCACTGCGCCATGAGGCACCCCGTGACTACACAGTTCGTGGGCGGAGTTTGATGGAAGCCCGCGAAAACGTGCAAGTCATGGGAGGAGTCTGGCCATGTGGAGGAACTCACGTGGAGACTTCGGCGCGTGGTCAGTGCGTGATGGAGCAGCAGACAGTCGGGATGGCCTCAAGCTCCCCGTGGATTCCGGTTCCCTACCCTACGAAGATGACTACGTTTGCTGCTCCCCTTACAGACATGGGGATAAGACTCAGGCCCCGAGGACAGTTGGCTCTGTACACCTGCAGAGACACGGAGGCCCTCGGCGTGATCTGTCCCGGATGTTCGGGACTGGTGGTCCACCTGAAGCCATTCGGGCGTTGTGAGGCATGCAAAGAGTTTTTGTTCGAGGTGGAGCCATCCACAGTAAGGCCCGGGCCCTTCGCCTCAACAGCCTCACAGGTACCGCTACTCCGGAAGGGGAGATCCAGGCCTTTGCGGAGGTTCCCGTATGCACTGACCAGGGTGATGTGACTGCCCAATCAGAGACTGAGAAAGGAAAATCCGAGGATGCTGCTTCGGTCACCACAGATTCTCTGTTCCCACCTCTGAACAGGAAAGTCGGCCTGGTGCAGGCCTCCTAAGGTCGTTGAAGAGCTTCACCCCGTCGCTTGCCTGGCCTGGATGGATCCGGTTGGAAGAGTCCTGGACATCCCAGTTCTGAAAAAGGTCAAGGTGAGCCAGGGGCTGGGACTGTGGTGGTGGTTGGAGGTGTCGGGGGTCCACAGTCGGTGGAGCCCGCTAGGGAGGGTAGTTCCGTGTCTACTAGAGACTACCTACCCGCGGAGATGTATGACACTTCCGACCTAGAATCACTGTCGGATTGTGGAGATGACAGTGAGATCGATGAACTGTTTCACCAGAAGGGCTGGGACAAACGCCCGTTACCTGTGTTACGTCCACCACAAGATTCGCCTATGTCTATAGGAGATAGCAGGCCCCGGAGCTTGCAAAGAAGCCGAGTCCTTTGATTGTTCTTCCACAATCCACAGCATCACCCGCCGTGTTGGCAGGAGTACAGCGAGCATCACTACGAGCACCGAGAGAAAAGCCATCAGAGGTAGTGAAAGTACCTCGGCACCCGGAGGCCATCGTTCAACCAGGAGAAGGTGAGCGGGTCACAATGCCTCCCTTGGCCCGATTGCAACGACTCTTTTCTCAGAGGGTCGCCCACGAGTACGGATGGGAATATCCTTACTTGCCCAGAGACTTGCTGTTTGAGGTTGAAGTTCTGCGACAGCGATGGTACGATGAGTTAGTTTGGGAGAAACTTAAAGTGCCTCATGCCCGGCGATACTTGTCCTGTTTGCCACCCGTGTCGAAAAAGTTTAGAGACTGCAGAGCAGACTGGATGTGGGGCCGCCATATCCACGCAAACAAGGTGCGCATCTGCAGGAAGGATGGAGAGGACGCTGACTATTCGATTGAGGTTTTCGATAAACATCTGAAGCCCTTGTTTTTGCCTGACCCGAAATTTTATTTGTGAGAAGAGACTCACTTGTTTTTCCCGTGACAACTTTCCGGAAGTATTCTTGCCGGAGCATCGAACTGTACCCTCGTTTTTTATTTGGGTTTTTGTTTTTTTCTACTCTTTGGGGGAATGAGAGCTGTTTGTTGTTCTCTCTTCTTTCACAGTTCAAAGACAGAGACTTTGGGGGTAGAATCAGAGTAGGGACGCAGGAAGACTGAAGATTTCACCAAGTGTCATCACCGTGGCATCGTCACTAGGTGGCGGTGTTGCGCAACGGCTGTTGCTTGTACATTTACCTCACTTTACTTATTGGAGCGAATGGGTTTCTCGGCTGATGGACCCATTCATTCCAAATTAATATAGAATGTCAGGATGTGGCTTTCTTGTGCGTTTTTTTTCCCTCTGCAGGAGATTCGTCTGTCAAGACTACTAAGTATGGGGTAGATCTTAGACAGCAAAGGGGGGGGGATTGTATATGTGTACATGCTTAGAGGGTTTTATGAAAAAGTTTATTGTTTTATGTTCCCTTTCCCTTTGAGAGGGTCTTGGCACGGTTAGGGTTTAAAATATTTAGGGATGCCTCTGGGGTCAGGCTTATGTCACCACTTTGTGGAGACATGGGTTTGTACCAGACGCTGGGGACCAGCGTCAAATCACAGGGGGGAGTATGTAGCGGGGTCTCTAAATTTAGGTGGGATACACCTGGGTGGTAAAGTTTGGGAGTAATTGGACCATTTGTATTCGTGGAGGATTGGGGGTGTAATAATCTCCTTGGCCAGTGGGTGGCAGGTGCCCGCAGGCTCAAGGTAGATTTGGCGCCACAGTGCTGTCCTTTTTGTCCCTTCTCGGAGATGGTACGGCAAGGGCGGGGAACCTGCCGTGTCGTCATTTGAGGGGATAAAAAGGGGGAGACGCCCTGGTCACGAGGTCTTGCTCTTCTGGAGGTCGATCATCACGCGCCCAGGCACCTTAGGCCTGGGTGCGGGCGGTTCTAAATTCTGGCTCAGGTGCCCTAGGCCTGACCGGAATGGAGTTGGAGTCCATCCCAGGCACCTTCAGCCTGGGGTGAGGTACTAAACCAGGAGGCCTGGGGCCCAGTGACTTCGACTGGGTGACTTCGACTGGGTCCCGCGAGGGTGGAGAAGTCCGAGGGTCCCTGAAGTGGATGGGGCCCATGTCTGAGGTGAGGAGGCCGGGGAGGTTACCCATTCGGAGAGTCTGGAGCAGCATCAACCCAGTGACGGATGGGCCTCTGGTAACTCCCTCGGAGGGACATCTTCCCCTGACAGGGGCCGCAACGCAGCAAAGGTACTCCTATCTATGTTCTCTTGAGTCGCTGGTAGAGACTCTCAAGCTCTAAGTTCTTTCTAGCTAAGGCTAGCTAAGGCTATAGTAACCGCTGGCGAGACCGCAGTGGTTTAGCTGATAATCAGGACAGTGCCTCGACCTGCTCATCCCCTGTATCAAACTGTTATCAAGTCGCAACCAGTTGGCTACTGAAGCATCGTTTATTGTGTGTTATGCAATAAAACAAGAGTTGGACTGCGATCGGTGTGTGGAACTCTGGTTAATGGGAGCAAAGGGAAGTGTTGGCACAGCAGGACTTGATTCTAGATAGAAGCACACAGGCCCGAGGAAATATCTGGTACTGGCCTTCACCTCACGCACAGCTATGGAGAGGACATGGGCCGTAGCGCATCTCACTCTGTCGTGTGTGATACCCCTAGAAGAAAGAGATGGGGTGAGGTCGCTACATTAGTCTATAGCTTCATGCCCACCTAGACGTTTTTGAGCTGCAAATAGCATAGGCGTTTTTAAGCTGTAAAAAAAAACAGGACCAGTGCGTTCCTCAGCGTCGGCGTTAGGCATAAAAAAAGCGGCGGTTTTTTTTTTCGAAAAAAAAACGGTCAAAAAATGTATACAATAACATAGACAGGCGTTTTTAAGCTGTAAAAAACGCGGCTGTAAAAACGTCCGTGGGCATGAGGCCTAATAGGCAAGGGGTGTCAAGCAACAGGGGACATGTGCCAAACAAAGGTCAAACAAAGGGAACAGGTGACATGTGCCAAAGCAAAAAAAAAAAAAAAAAACACAGCAAGAAGAGGGTTTACTTTTAATATGACTTTGACATGGGAAAGAACTTTCTATTAAATGATTGGGACATGCTTTTGGGCTGCATGGAAAAGTATGATTGTCATTTATAATTGTTTTTTATGGTCAATAGTTTTGATTTGGGTTTCAATTATACAACAGATAATTTGTAAGCATACAAATACACATAGTTACAGGAGGAATGTGTATCATCAGTATACATACATTTGCAAAAAGCAGACAGAACATCAGAGATAAACAAAAGATGAAAAATAAAAGAACAAAAAAGTCATACAAACCACTAGTGCAGTCATAAGGTTACTTAACCACTTAAAGCGGAGGTTCTGCGGTCCATACATTTTTTTTTTTTTTATATGCATTCAATCTAAAAACGTATGCATTATAATTACTCACGTCTCCGGCACTTTAAAACCTCCCCCGTCCGTTTTGCGCTAAAAAAAGAGTTTATAAAACTCTTCCTGCTATTGCCATTTTGCTTGTAGGCATCTTGAAGCCCACAAGCATATTCTTCCGGGTAGTGATGAATGCGTCTCTCCCGGCATTCATCCGCCCTCGTCACGTGACCGGCTAGACGAGTCACGTGGCGATACACTTATCGTGATATCTGAAAGGAAGGAGGTTCAATATTACTCCTGGGAAGCAGGACAATTTGCTCCCAGGAGCCATTGCGAAATGAGAGCCCAGCAAACGACACGCCTACTCCCGCGGGAGGAAATCCCGGAAGTAGGAGTAAAGAATTCATAATAAAGAAAACTACAGAGAGAAAAAAAAAAAGGTTAGTGTTTGGTTTATTTTCTTGATAAGAGTGACTGCTGAAATAAAACTTAAATATGTGGGTGAACCTCCGCTTTAAGCCCCGGACCATTTGGTAGCTAAAGGACCAAAGGTGATTTCAGAATTTTGCACTGCGCTGTTTTAACTGTAAATTGTGCGGACATGCAATGTTGTACCCAAACGAAATTTGCGTCCTTTTCTTCCCACAAATAGAGCTTTCTTTTAATGGTATTTGATTGCCTCTGCGATTTTTATTTTTTGCGATATAAACGGAAAAAAAAACGAAAATTTTGAAAAAAAATGATATTTTCTACTTTTTGTTAGAAGAAAAATCGAATAAACTCAATTTTAGTCATACATTTAGGCCAAAATGTATTCAGCCACATGTCTTTAGTAAAAAAAATGTCAATAAGCGTATATTTATTGGTTTGCGCAAAAGTTATAGCGTTTACAAACTAGGGTACATTTTCTGGAATTTACACAGCTTTAAATTTATGACTGCCTATCTCATTTCTTGAGGTGCTAAAATGGCAGGGCAGTACAAAACCCCCCCAAATGACCCCATTTTGGAAAGTAGACACCCCAAGGAAATTGCTGAGAGGCATGTTGAGCCCATTGAATATTTTTTTTTGTCCCAAGTGATTGAATAATGACAAAAAAAAAAAAATACAAAAAGTTGTCACTAAATGATATATTGCTCACACATGCCATGGTTATATGTGGAATTGCACCCCAAAATACATTCTGCTGCTTCTCCTGAGTACGGGGATACCACATGTGTGGGACTTTTTAGGAGCCTAGCCACGTACGGGACCCTGGAAACCAAGCACCGCCTTCAGGATTTCTAAGGGCGCAAATTTTTGATTTCACTCCTCACTACCTATCACAGTTTTGAAGGCCATAAAATGCCAAAATAGCACAAACCCCCCCCCCAAATTACCCCATTTTAGAAAGTAGACACCCCAAGGAAATTGCTGAGAGGCCTGTTGAGCCCATTGAATATTTTTTTTTTTGTCCCAAGTGATTGAATAATGACAAAAAAAATTAATAAAAAATTACAAAAAGTTGTCACTAAATGATATATTGCTCACACATGCCATGGTTATATGTGGAATTGCACCCCAAAATACATTTTGCTGCTTCTCCTGAGTACGGGGATACCACATGTGTGGGACTTTTTAGGAGCCTAGCCGCGTACGGGACCCCGAAAACCAAGCACCGCCTTCAGGATTTCTAGGCACAAATTTTTGATTTGACTCCTCACTACCTATCACAGTTTCGAAGGCCATAAAATGCCAAAATAGCACAAAACCCCCCCAAATGACCCCATTTTGGAAAGTAGACACCCCAAGCTGTTTGCTGAGAGGCATGGTGAGTATTTTACAGCTCTCATTTGTTTTTGAAAATTAAGAAAGAATTTTTTTTTTCTTTTTTTTTTTCAATTTTCAAAACTTTGTGACAAAAAGCGAGATCTGCAAAATACTCACAATACCTCTCAGCAAATAGCTTGGGGTGTCTACTTTCCAAAATGGGGTCATTTGGGGTTGTTTTGTGCCATCTAGGCATTCCATGGCCTCCAAAACTGTGATAGGCAGTGAGAAGTGAAATCAAAAATTTACACCCTTAGAAAGCCTGAAGGCGGTGATTGGTTTTTGGGGTCCCGTACACGGCTAGGCTCCCAAAAAGTCTCACACATGTGGTATCCCCGTACTCAGGAGAAGCAACAGAATGTATTTTGGGGTGTAATTCCACATATGCCCATGGCATGTTTGAGCAATATATCATTTAGTGACAACTTTGTGCAAAAAAAAAAAAATTGTCTTTTTTCCGCAACTTGTGTCAACATATAAAATATTCCATGGACTCGACATGCTTCTCAGTATATAGCTTGGGGTGTCTATTTTCCAAAATGGGGTCATTTGGGGGGGTTTTGAACTGTTCTGGCATTTTATACACATTAGGAAGCTTACATCCACTCTAACCACTTGAAGACAAAGCCCTTTTTGACACTTTGTTTACATGAAAACATATTTTTTTTTTTGCAAGAAAATTATGTTGAACCCCCAAACATTATATATATTTTTAAAGCAAAGGCCCTACAGAATAAAATGGTGGGTGTTGCATTTTTTTTTCTACACAGTATTTGCGCAGCGATTTTTCAAACGCATTTTTTGGGGAAAAAATACACTTTTTTAAATTTTAATGCACTAAAACACACTATATTGCCCAAATGTTTGATGAAATAAAAAAGATGATCTTAGGCCGAGTACATAGATACCAAACACGACATGCTTTAAAATTTCGCACAAACGCGCATTGGCGACAAACTACATACATTTTTAAAAGCCTTTAAAAGCCTTTACAGGTTACCCCATTAGATTTACAGAGGAGGTCTACTGCTAAAATTACTGCCCTCGATCTGACCTTCGCGGTGATACCTCACATGCATGGTGCAACTGCTGTTTACATATGACGCCAGACCGACGCTTGCGTTCGCCATTGGGCAAGAGCAGGGCAGGACAGGGGTGCTTTTTTTATTTTATTTTTATTATTAATTTTGCTTTTTTATTTTATTTTTAAATTGTTCCTTCCATATTTTTTTTTTATTATCATTTTTATTGTTATCTCAGGG
The DNA here is from genome assembly GCA_029206835.1 of Rana muscosa. Classification (NCBI taxonomy): domain Eukaryota; kingdom Metazoa; phylum Chordata; class Amphibia; order Anura; family Ranidae; genus Rana; species Rana muscosa. Next base: position 26,486,324 of record CM055121.1, read on the forward strand.
AATGTAAATATCCCCTATGATAGCAATAGGTAGTGACAGGTACTCTTTTTTTGAAAAAACTGGGGTCTAGACACTAGATCTTTCCTCTGCCCTCAAAGCATCTGACCACACCAAGATCGGTGTGATAAAATGCTTTCCCAATGGCGCTTTTTATATCCGGGTGGGGGACATTCCCTCCCACTGCTTGTAAAAGCAGTCCAGAGGCTAATTAGCCACTAGGATTGCTTTTACATGAAAGCCGGCCGCTGGCTGAAAAGAATGATACCAAGATGATACCTAAACCCGCAGGCATCAATCCGGTATAACCATTCAAAGTCCAGCAACATACCAGTACGTTGCTGGTCCTTGTTGGACATGTATTGTAATCTTTTTTTTTCATGCAGCCAGTTGGCTGAATGAAAAAAGAGATTGATCGGTGGGTATGCCCACCATTAGAATACCGCCCTTCATCCACCCACTTCTAATGATGGGCATACATGCACCATTTATATATGCCGAAGCATGGGGGCATCCTCCCGCAAAAAAGTTATGCCGCACACACATGGTCGGACTTTTCCACGGGCAAGCCTCCGTCGGAATTTCGACCGTATGTACGCGGCATTAGGAGCAAAATCACTCCTCCGCCCCTGCTGCCCCAATGCTTCGGCATATTTGCTTTTTTTTTTAACTGTGGTGGTGAAATCACCTCCTACAGCACTGGAGTCGCAGGGATCAGGCCTGTCTCTGCGAACGCTGCAGTTATGTGTGTTGTGTTTTGTAAGTGACAGTGATCGATTGATACTGCACTTGGGTGGCCTGGGCTGGACGGAGGGGCAAAACGCAGGTGCTAGCAGGTATCTGGGCTGATCCCGCTAACACTGCGTTTTTGGGAACCCTAAACTGCTGGGGACGCTAGTATAGATCTGATCAGATCAGATATTGATCTGTTCAGATACTATACCACTAAGGGAGGTGTATGCTTCACGCGTGGGTGTTAGCGTTACTGGCACTAACCTGACACTGCCTGGGGTGTGACGCAGACCCTCTCTGACGCTAAAACCTAATTGATATCACCCGCCGAGCGATCAGGGGGTTAAACCTTTATTGGGTTATATACGGCGGGTGCCCTGACACTATAAAAAGCAAACTAACCAACCAGCGTCACCCGTAACACTTATATGATGATCACTGGTGAAAGGGTTAACTAGGGGCAATTAGGGGGTTAAACCTTTATTAGATAATTTATGGGGGTACCTGACGCTATAAAAACCTGCGGCGAACCTAAAAAAAATTACTGGCTACCGATCTGCATCACTGACGCTAAGACAGCGATCAGAAAAATGATCGCTTAGCGACAGTGGTGATAGGGGGTGAAAGGGTTACCTGGGGGCGATCAAGGGGGTTAAACCTTTATTAGATAATTTATGGGGGTACCTGACGCTATAAAAACCTGCGGCGAACCTAAAAAAAATTACTGGCTACCGATCTGCATCACCGACGCTAAGACAGCGATCAGAAAAACGATCGCTTAGCGACGGCGGTGCTAGGGGGTGAAAGGGTTATCTGGGGGTGATCAAGGGGTTAAACCTTTATTAGGGGGGTTAGGGGGTTACACTGGACCTAAAACTAAACTGTAGTGACACTTTTACAGTCACAAATGTCACTGATTGCAGTGACCATTTATTTACTGATCACTGCAATCAGTGACACTGTGACTGGGGGCTGGGGGGTGATCTGGGGGGGCCTGGGGGGGCGATTTATGTGCTTATGTGTGCTGGTGTTAGTGTAGTGTTTGTGCACTAACCTTGATGTCTTCTCTTGTACGGCGCTCGGTATATGTGAGCGCCGCACAAGAGATGACATCACTTCCTCCTGCTTCCTCTGCCTGTGTGTACATTACACAGACAGAGGGGGCATTTCCATTCGCCGGGAGCGATCGCGGGGGGGTGGCCGGAATCGAACGGCCGTCCCCTCATGTCGGATCGCTCCCAGACGAATTCCGACCGCTCACTGTACAGAAGGGGGGTCCGATTGGACCCCCCAACTGTACAAAGGCAATCACGTATGCTCTACGTGATTGTGCCTGTCGGTGCCATTGTGCCGACGTATATATACAGTGAGCGGTCGTTAAGTGGTTAATCCTTACTAGACTAAAACAATTGATAATCGCTTGATGTAGTTATTATCAACTACTTTTATTAACAGACGAAGCTACGCATCAGCATTGCGAAACGCGTTGACGTCACTTCCGCCCAGGCGCCATCCACGCAACGGCGCAGCTTCATCCCCCATAGTGTCGGCAAGCATCAGGAGGAGATACGGGACAGCGTGTCCTAGCATGATCGCCATAGCGGCATATTCCCAGGCCTGGGACTTGCAATTAACATTGGACCTGCATGGCTGCATACCGTTCATATGCATCAGCAGATTCCGGCTATAGAACCATCCAATCGTCATTACCCAGGAATACTCTGGATGTCTTCCGTAACATTTAAATAGGATGTCTAAATAGCCCTATAGGAACCCTGCATCCACAGGAGTGGTAATGTATTGCTCTATTATATAGTGATACTTTCCATCTACTAATATGCTAGCTGATGCATAAGGACACTGACGCTGAAGGTGAAGTGCGCTTTATTACTTTTGCAACTGTTTTGAAGGTACAGTGTTGGACTTTGTGAAGGAGATTATTGATGGACTTCTGCTCCCTTTTACTTTGGACTGTGTCCTAGCTCCACCTATTCAGTTAGCATCTAGTTACCACTCTTTGCCCTCCCCCTAATCCCATCCCCTGTTCTATAGGCTCGAGCCTTCAGGGGGTTTGGCGTGGGCCAGCTCGTCATACAGCGCAGCTGTTTTTTTTCCGGGATCTTCCGGGAGGAGCTGACCCGTCCCAAATTACCTGTCGTCCGGACGGATCTATATTTGTTACATGTTTTTTGTCATGTATGTCCCTTTTATGTGTGTGTAATCATTGATCTGCTTGGATTGACTGGCCAGTTCATAAAATTTTAGTTCCATATATATATATATATATATTGTGAGGGGGTTAACTCGGTAGCGGGTGTGTGTGACCCCCTGGTTGGGCTCCCCACACAAAAACAGGGCCAGCAGACGGAGGTTGTGGTTTTCAAAATCAAAAAGGTGCGGTTTATTTCTCTATGTACAGTGACAACAACACAGCAAAGCCAAAAAGAAACAAACAAAATAAATCCTGGTCAGTTTGACCTCTGACTAAACATGCAGGTTTCCTAAACTAACAACTGGGATCAGCCTGGTGCTGTCCTAGTCCCTAAGTCCCTGGTTTAGTAAAAGTCCAAACAAATAGCCACACAGGCTTTGCCTCACCGCACAGGGGTTCACTCTCCCTAGACAGTCCACACAGGTCTGGTTCCAGGCATGAGCTAACATCTAATGAAGCTGGGAGTTCCTTATAGAGGCCTAAATGAGCTGACAAGGTTCAGCTGGTCTCATCTCTGTCTGCACGACGCCCCACACTCTCCCTAGAGGTATGAGTCATCCATGAGCCTACTAGCCTCAGCTGGGCTTATACAACTCTCCACCCTAGTTGTATAAGTCAGCATAAAGCCTGAATCTGGGAGAAATATATCTACCCCCCTGGATGCAACCAGGTGACTTTACCTTCCTGCTGTCACATACCCCCCCCTCTTGTTTTAACCTTGGGGTTGGAACACCAGCAATCAGGCATTCATGTACTCGAGACAAAGCATCCACATTCCCCATTTGAACGCCAGGGCGATGCTTTACTGTGAAGTTGAATTCCTGTAGGGCCAGGAACCACCTATTCACTCTTCTATTTGTCTCCTTGTTTTGAGCCATCCACTTTAACGGAGCGTGATCCGTAACCATGTCAAAGTGCCTACCTAGCAGATAGTACCGAAGGGAATCTAGAGCCCACTTCACCGCTAAACACTCCTTTTCAACCGTGGCGTAATTTACCTCATGGGACTTCAACTTCCTGCTGAGGTAAATGACTGGGTGCTCTTCCCCGTTCCAGACCTGGGACAATACTGCTCCTAACCCCACATCTGACGCATCACTTTGTACGACAAAGTCTTTAGAGAAGTCGGGTGAGTACAACACTGGCTGGCTACATAAGGCTTGTTTCAAGAATTGGAATGCTGCCTCAGCCTCGGGGGTCCATTTAATCATGACCGACCCTTTCCCTTTCGTCAGGTTGGTTAGGGGCACAGCCTTAGAAGCAAAGTGGGGAATGAAGCGCCGATAATAACCCGCGATTCCCAGAAAGGCCCGTACCTGCTTCTTGCTGTTGGGACGTGGCCAACTCTGGATGGCCTCGACTTTGTTGAGTTGGGGTTTTATCACTCCCCTGCCAATGGTGTACCCAAGATATTTGGCCTCCTCCTGCCCAATGGTACACTTCTTGGGGTTAGCCGTAAACCCCGCTTCCCGGATAGAGTCTAGGACTGCTTGCACTTTTGGCAGATGTGAGGCCCAATCTGTGCTATGGACAATTACGTCATCCAGGTAAGCCGCAGCATACTTCCGATGGGGCCTCAGTATCTGGTCCATTTTCCGCTGGAATGTGGCCGGCGCATTCTGTAACCCGAACGGCATTCTCTTATATTGGAACGCCCCGTCTGGGGTTACAAATGCGGTTTTCTCTTTGGCCGACTTGGCCAGGGGAATTTGCCAATACCCTTTTGTGAGGTCAAGAGTCGTCATGTATCGGGCTGTTCCCAGCCGGTCGATCAACTCATCTATACGTGGCATGGGGTAGGTGTCAAATTTTGTAACTTTGTTCAACTGACGAAAATCGTTACAAAATCGCCAGCTCCCATCCGGTTTAGGCACCAACACAATGGGACTAGACCAATCACTTTGGGACTCCTCTATCACCCCTAAGTTCAGCATTTTCTGTACTTCCTCCCGTATTGCCTCCCGTCGGGCCTCTGGGATCCGATAGGGTTTTAACTTCACCCTTTCACCGGGCGGGGTAATAATATCATGCTCTACCCCAGATGTTTGTCCCGGCAGCTCAGAGAACACCTCCTTGTTGCGAAGCACAAACTCCTTAACCTCCTGTTGTTGGGGTTGTGACAAGGTGGCTGCTATTCCAACCTCCGGAATCACGCAACCAGTTTGAGCTGGTGACCAAGTTTCTGCGACTAGGGACTCTCTATCCCTCCAGGCTTTCAACAGATTAACGTGATAGATCTGTTCGGGCTTTCGCCTTCCTGGTTGTCTGACCTTGTAATTCACTTCGCTCACTTTTTCCATTATCTCGTAGGGGCCTTGCCATTTGGCAAGGAATTTACTTTCAACCGTAGGGACAAGTACCAATATCCTATCCCCCGGGGAAAAGGTACGGGTCTTTGCTCCACGGTTGTACACTCTCTGCTGTGCCAACTGCGCTTGGGCCAAATGTTCCTTCACGATGGGCATTACCTGTGCAATTCGATCTTGCATCAGGGCGACATGCTCAATCACACTCCTGTGGGGAGAACTCTCACTTTCCCAAGTTTCCTTGGCAATATCCAACAGCCCTCTTGGGTGTCTCCCATACAGTAACTCAAAGGGGGAGAATCCCGTAGAGGATTGGGGCACCTCCCTAATAGCAAACATCAAATAAGGAAGTAGACAGTCCCAATCCTTTCCATCTCTATCCACCACTTTCTTCAACATTTGTTTTAGGGTTTTGTTGAATCTTTCAACCAGCCCATCGGTTTGGGGGTGATACACAGATGTACGCAATTGCGTCACTTTGAACAATTTACACAGCTCTTTCATAACCCGGGACATAAAGGGTGTACCTTGGTCCGTAAGCAGTTCTTTACAAATACCCACCCGGCTAAAAACAAGAGATAGCTCTTTGGCTATGGTTTTGGCCGAGGTATTTCTGAGAGGGATCGCTTCTGGATAACGGGTGGCATAGTCCATTATAACCAATATGTACTGGTGCCCCCTAGCGGACTTGATTATAGGACCTACCAAATCCATTGCGATTCTCTCAAACGGGACCTCAATGATGGGTAGAGGGACCAGCGGGCTACGGAAATGTGGCATCGGGGCCGACCTCTGACACACAGGGCAGGAGGAACAATAATTTTCTATGTCCTTCATCACCCCAGGCCAATAGAATCTCTGTAATACCCTCTCTCGGGTTTTCTCTGTCCCCAGATGACCTCCAAGAATGTGCCCATGGGCCAACTCCAACACCAACTTCCTGTAAGGTTTGGGCACCACCAGCTGCTCAACGGTTTCTTCTGCCCTTTTTGCCACCCGATACAGTAGGTCCTTCTCTACGCTGAAGTATGGGTAAGTGCAGGTATTATCTGGGTTCACTAACTCGCCATCTATTTCCACTACGTTTTCCCGTGCCTTTATTAGGGCGGGGTCTTTTAACTGTTCTGTGGCAAAATTTTCCCTGTGAACCTCCAGATCAGAAAACTCCACAGACGGTAGGTTTTCGTCTGAGGAGGTGGGCTCCTCTCCAGTTTCTTGAGTCTCCCCTGCCAATACTGACAAGGGAAATTCTGGAGAGTCCTCCCCACTCTCAGAGGAGTTCTGGCTATCACATTCCTGGTACATAGGGGCACCAGTGGGGGGCTCAGGATCATCCCACAGTTCCCAGAACTTCGGAAAATCCCTTCCCACAATGGCGTCATGCGGTAACTGAGATACTAAGCCCACTGGATGAGAGAGGGTACCTTTGGGGGTCTCGAAACACACTGTAGTCACTGGATACTCTCGGGTGTCCCCATGCACACAAATAACAGCTACCTTGCTATTCCCAGAGACCTCTGTTTTAACTAATTCAGCCTTTATCAGGGTCACAAGGCTACCTGAATCCAGTAATACCACAACATTTCTACCATTAATACACATTTTGCATAAATGTTTCTCAGTTCCTCGAATGGCAGTGCATGCGACTGTCGCACACAGCGACTGACGTCTGCCCGTCAGAAAGTCACACTGCATGGGTTCCTCCACAACCGGGCAATTGGCTGCAATATGTCCCGCTTGCCGGCAGCGGTAGCAAACGATCCTTCTTGCGGCCTCTTGAGCCGCTGATTTCCCAGGCTGTTCTCGCCAAACTTGGGGTAGAGCTCCCACCCTCTCACTCTCTCCACCCTCACCCCTTGGAATCCTCCTATCCGCCCCTGGGGATGGTCTGGTCTTAGGGTGGAAAGTCCGAGTGTTTCTGGAAGAGGCCGTCAGGTTCTCTGTAGCCAAGTATTTCTCTACACGATCCACAAGACCACCGGCCGTCTCTGGGTCTCCATGGCTTACCCACTTTTGGATGGCAGTAGGAAGAGCTCTCAAAAACCGATCCATTACAACACGTTCCACAATCTCTGGTGCGGACAAAGTCTCTGGCTGTAGCCACTTCCTGCTCAGGTGAATGAGATCATACATTTGAGACCTGGGGGGTTTTCCAAGCTGGAAAGTCCAGTTATGCACACGCTGAGCCCGGACAGCCAGGGTGACACCCAGCCTTGCCAATATTTCAGCTTTTAGCATCACATAGTCTTTTGCTTGGTCAGGCTCTAGGTCATAGTAAGCCTTCTGCGATTCACCAGTTAACAGAGGAGCCACCAGTCCAGCCCACTGCTCCTCAGGCCACTTTTCTCTTTCAGCAGTCCTTTCAAATGTGGTCAAAAATACCTCTGGATCATCCTCTCCAGTCATTTTTGTCAATAAACGACTCACCCCAAAGGACGCGGTATTAGTGGGACGGCTTTCCTCACTGGTCTGCGGACGTTGCTGCATTACTGCTTCCATTTGTTGTAGTCTCTGCTCTTGCTTCTGTAACAGGTCTATGAAGCGGGCCTCAGATTGCTGCTGGGCTTGTTGATGAGCTTGCTGCTGGGCTGCAAGGCTCCTTTGCAAACCTGCATTTGTCTGCTGTTGATTGGCATTTGCTAGAGCCAGCTGTTTCAGTATCTCCTCCATGCTGGCTTAAAAAAAACTGCCCGCATTCTCCACCAACTGTGAGGGGGTTAACTCGGTAGCGGGTGTGTGTGACCCCCTGGTTGGGCTCCCCACACAAAAACAGGGCCAGCAGACGGAGGTTGTGGTTTTCAAAATCAAAAAGGTGCGGTTTATTTCTCTATGTACAGTGACAACAACACAGCAAAGCCAAAAAGAAACAAACAAAATAAATCCTGGTCAGTTTGACCTCTGACTAAACATGCAGGTTTCCTAAACTAACAACTGGGATCAGCCTGGTGCTGTCCTAGTCCCTAAGTCCCTGGTTTAGTAAAAGTCCAAACAAATAGCCACACAGGCTTTGCCTCACCGCACAGGGGTTCACTCTCCCTAGACAGTCCACACAGGTCTGGTTCCAGGCATGAGCTAACATCTAATGAAGCTGGGAGTTCCTTATAGAGGCCTAAATGAGCTGACAAGGTTCAGCTGGTCTCATCTCTGTCTGCACGACGCCCCACACTCTCCCTAGAGGTATGAGTCATCCATGAGCCTACTAGCCTCAGCTGGGCTTATACAACTCTCCACCCTAGTTGTATAAGTCAGCATAAAGCCTGAATCTGGGAGAAATATATCTACCCCCCTGGATGCAACCAGGTGACTTTACCTTCCTGCTGTCACATTATATATATATATATATATATATATATATCCACCAACCATGTTAGCACAATAAAGTATTTTACATTTTTTGATATATGATCTACACTGTTCTTCCACTAGCTCCCTTCTTTTTCCTACCCCTCTGGGTCGGAATACTTTTTCTATATCAAGCATAGCAGGTGTTACTGGTAACTTGAGGTTGCACGGATTAATCATACCAATGTGACCAAACTTGCCAGTTATTACAAATTTGTAAATGAGACCTAGGGATGAGCTTCGAGTTCGAGTCGAACCCATGTTTGACTCGGACATCGCCTGTTCGCCGAATTTCAAACATTATGGGCCATTCGCGCCAAATTCGAGTGGTGTGTCACGGCCCATAATTCACTGCGGCCTCGCAGTGCATTGCTGGCTGATGATTGGCCAAGCATTCACTATGACCCTCATGCTTGGCCAATCACAGTGGTGCAAGTGCAGAGAGCAGTAATTGGCCAAAGCCACCCTGGCTTTGGCCAATTACGGCTCTCTGTACTTACGCCGCTGTGATTGGCCAAGCATGCATGTTATAGTGCATGGCTCAGAGGAGTAGGTACACGCCCCACACTATATAAGGCCGCCCGGGTTGGCGGCCTTGTGTAGTGTGTTGGCGTTGGTTAAAGGAAAGAGACAGAGAGAGAGACAGTGTAATTTGATTTGAGTTAGATAGAGCAGGCAGGCGAGTCAGTTAGCTGCAGTTACAGTGTGTAGAGGATATATATGCATCCTAGATGTTGTATATATATTTACACACTTTATTCAGTTTAGCTAGATCCGTTCCTGTTATTCTCTATACTGACAGGCATGCAGGTGATTGTACTAGCTGCAGTGTTTCACTTAGTGTACTGTGTCCTTTGCACAGTGTGCACCAAAAACTTACCTGAATACAATTGCTGGTGTTCTGATACAAATACAGGCAGGGAGCTGCAGTATTTTGCTTTAGTGTCCTTTGCACAGTGTGCACCAAAAGCTTACCTGAATACAATTGCTGGTGTTCTGATACAAATACAGGCAGGGAGCTGCAGTATTTTGCTTTAGTGTCCTTTGCACAGTGTGCACCAAAACCTTACCTGAATACAATTTCTAGTGTTCTGATACAAATACAGGCAGGGAGGGAAATTCTCACCTGTAAGGCCTCGTACACACGACCGAGTTTCTCGGCAAGAACCAGCAAGAAACTTGCTGGCAGAGATGTCTTGCCGAGAAACTCGTTCGTGTGTATGGTTTCTCGTCGAGAAAACCGACAAGTAACCTCGACGAGAAAATAGAGAACCTGCTCTCTATTTTCTCGTCGAGATTCTCGTCGGCATGTTTCTCGACGAGAAAAGTGAGTGTGTGTACACTTACCTGTCCTCCCGGAAGCCCGCGCATGTTCGAAATGAATTCGTCGCATGCGCGGTAGCTTCCTAGGCATACGTAGGGTATACCAAGATGGCGGCGACGGCATCGAATGTGACGAGCGCATGCTCGTTGTAGTCGATGACGTCACTGCGTACGCTCCATTCAAAGAACCGCGGGTTCTTTGAATCGAGCGTGTGTACACTCGGCCGGGACAATTTTCTTGTCCAAGAATCTCGTCGAAAAAAACGTCATTTTTTTTCCACGAGAATCTCGGCCGTGTGTACGAGGCCTAAGAGTTAATATGGGAAAAAGGTGTCTCCTCTCCACTGATGCTTTATCAGCAATCCTTGTTTCATTAAAAAACACAAATTTTCAAAAAACATTTGTCATTGGGACGGAAAGTGAGGTAAAATGTTCTGAACAGGTGCACAGACAGCAAAACAAATGTTACAGGGGTGATAACCATTCCCTATGTTTTCCAAAAAGCTTAAAAATAGATTTTTTGGCTGGAGCTACACTTTAAAAATGTACCAGTTCAAAATTACAAACAGATTCTACGTAACAACAAACCTACAGTCCCTGTCTTGTTTGCACCACCTGTATACTGCTGTTCAGAGTATATAGGGCCTGGGGGCCCCACGCCTTTCCTTTTTTTAATTTGGGTGCGGGATTCCCCTTAATATCCATACAAGACCCAAAGGGTCTGGTAATGGGCTGGGGGTACCCATGCCATTTTTCTCAATGATTTTCATCCATATTGCCGGGGACCAGACATTACATTATAGCCGCAAGCAGTTTTAAATGACTTTTTTTCCTTTAGAAATGTCATTTTGTGCAGGGACAGTTCTAAACACAGGAAACACGTGCCACTTCACAGGCATACTATAGACACCCCCCAGGTACGATATTTAAAGGAATATTTCACTTTTTTTTTTCACTTTATGCATCATTAAAATCACTGCTCCCGAAAAAACTGCAGTTTTTAAAACTTATTTTTGCATTGATACATGTCCCCTGGGGCAGGACCCGGGTCCCCAAACCCTTTTTAGGACAATAACTTGCATATTAGCCTTTAAAATTAGCACTTTTGATTTTGAACGTTCGAGTTCCATAGACTTTAATAGGGTTCTAAAGTTCGCGCAAACTTTCGGTCTGTTCGCAGGTTCTGGTGCGAACCGAACCGGGGGGTGTTCGGCTCATCCCTAATGAGACCCATTAGACTAAGCAAACATTGTTTCATAGGTGTGTACCGTTGCTATCACCAAGTAGAGAAAGAGATAGGGGCAATTTTCAGTGTCTTAGTATTACTAGTCTCGCAGTCTGAAGGATATTTGTCACCACCACTCTGAGATGATGGGGAAAAGTATCAATGCCTAAATTCAGTGTAGCGGGGTGGTCAATTTAGGGGGAGTCTCTGAGTGGTAATTAGGCTCAGACACCTTGATTTGTTAGTGGCTATGGACCATTTTTTGTCTTCAGGGGATAATTCTGGTGATGAGTTCCCTGTGGCCTGCGGGTGGCGCTGCCATTCTGGGCCGGGGTTGAACTACGAGCGTAGTGCTGTGCCTTTTGTGTCCCCTCTCGGCAGCCGTACGGTGGGGCGGGGAACCTGCTGTGCATGCTGGGGGAGGATATAAAAGGGGCAGACATCTCCTGATCGGGGTCCACCGCCAGGCACCTTCAGCCTGGGAGTGAGTGCGGTTCATCTCTGGGTGCCCTAGGCCCGGAGGCTGTGTTCCTGTTCCATCTCAGGCACCTTTGGCCTGGAATGAGGTACTACCCTGCTGTCCTGTTCGCCTGGGTATGAAGACCCAGGGGATGCGGCGAAGGCCCGGGGCCCAGCACCTTCGGCTGGGGTCCGCTAAGGATTGAGGAGTCCAGGGTGCCGCCTTGCGAGGGGACCCGCACTCTCAGAGAAGGGAGGATCATTCTGAAGGACCGATGCGGGAGTCACGATGAAGGAAGGGTCTGTTGACTCTCTGGGGGGACATCTCCTTGATAGGGGCCATGTTCTAAGATGGAAGATCACGTTCAACAGGTCAGTGGCAGTGGCCTTATTTACCGGGTCTGTGGCAGAGACCAAATTCACAGTCTGTGGCAGAGACCAAATTCACGGTCTGTGGCAGAGACTGTGCGCCAAGTATACTGCTTGAGAATCTGAGTAGTACAGTGAAGAGCTACGTTTGTGCCTGGACCTCCTTCACACCTTAATTCTGTTCTGTTCCTTTTCTCCAAACTTTTTCCTATCCAAGAGACTGTGTATTGTAAAGCGAGAATAAATCTTAAGTTGGAGCTTCAGCTGGTGTGGACATTCATGTTACTGGGGAAGTTAAGGACTTGCCTCTACTCACGGTAGAGGCGAGAATCATTCTCGGGAGGATTCTGGCCTGGCTGCAGACAAGACCCAACAATAACACTGCTCAACCTTTTGCACAAGAGGGTACGGGCTGACGGTGTGCCTTTCTCCCCCTGCGAGGAGCCGAGGTAAATGCAGGCTGGGGGATAGGTGGGTGCGCTAGATCAGTAAAGTTAGAGGAGAGCTGAACTGGTATAGCAGTGATTTCTGAGATGGTACTGAAGATAGAGAGACAAAATGTTGCTAGTTTCTTACAGTCCCAAGAGTGTGGAATAACATACCAACCTGTCCACAGTCCCTCCAGCATAGATTGGAAGTAAGCACTAAGCAGTAAAATTCTGGACAATTTGTGTGGGGTCTAATACCAACGTAACATAATTGTATGCTTTAGTTCACATGTTAGCACTTCTAGTAGACTTCTAGGTAGAGGATATACCACTGGTGTGGACTGAAGGTTTGACCTAACTCCTTTTCCCAAACAAGGAAGGGTTAATGAAAGTTAATGAAGCAGATTTTATCCTGCATAATCCTGTAGATAAGAGAAATACCGCCTTTAGATGGTTTGTTACTTTGGAAGGGATTTGCTATTTTTTTAGGAATTGGGCATACCCTCCCAGGGCAGTGCTGAAGAAGAGAAACTATTTGTAGGTATGTATAGCACTCTTTCCTCAGCAGGAGGTATTCAGAGTTGGAAAGGGTTTGATATAATTTAGATGATACAAACCGTTCAGCCAGTGAATACCTCTATTATACCATTCAGACAGTATAATATTTGGGATAGCTACTTGGCACACAGCTAATGGGATAGGAATATCAGTCATTTGGTCAGACTTCACCCTTGAGGTGAGCTCACACCAAGCTTTGGTAGAGGAGGATTTGTAGGATATCGTAGGATAGTGTGTGACAGTTTATGGTGAGCCTGGGTGTCAGGTCACCTGAAGCCAGGTGACAGATGCACACCGTTGGGGTCAAGAGTGCACCACTAAGGTAATGAACCCTATAGATGACTGCTGCGGATGGAACACTGGGTGATTAAGGAAGGCAGGTCCACTGGAGCACTAACAGGGATCCCACAGGGAGCTAGAGCCTAAGATTCCCCAGGGCGCAGAGTCTAAGATCCAGCAGGTGTTCACCAGAGCCTCTAGTGGTGAGGATGGACTGGGCTGCAACTGGATCCAGGTCGCGGCCCCCAGAGTCCCCCAGCTCACGCTCACAGTAGGCTATAGAGGATAGAGGGGAAGCAGCAGCTCAGGATACAAGAGATAGTGAGGGGATAAGCCAAACGTCAGGGCGACTTGCAGCCAAGGATAAACAAAGGACAAGCCAAAGGTCAAGGTCACAAGCAGACAGGCATAGTCGAGAACAAGTCAAGATCGGTAAAACAGAGACAGACGTAGCACATGGCAAGCAGGAACCCAAACACACAATAGCTTAACAAACAACGTTGATCAGCACGGCTGGCTTGCAGTGCACAGGTTAATATAGTGTTCCCTGATAGGGCCTGGGGTGGAGCCATGCTTGGAGGAGAGATTATTTAAGCAGCCAGGTGAGAGTGGCTGGCCTCTAGGGTGAACATATGGAGAAGGGGTAAGCTGTGAGACAAACATTACTGCATAACCATGACACTGGGGTTTGATATGTTGTGCTAAAAGAAAGTTCAATAGGTTTTTACCTGGTATTAATTCTGATTCAATATCAGACCACAAGTGGGAGGGCGGTCTATCAATCCAACATTTTAGGGCTCTTTCACACGGAGGTCCGTTCAGGTCCGCCTGTCAGTTTTTTAGGCGGACCTGAAACGGATCCTCCATGCACCCCTATGGAGGCACGGATGTCAGCGGAGACATGTCCGCTGACATCCGCTCCGCTCCGCTCCGCCAAAGTGTGACGGAGGAAAACCCTATTTTTCCTTCCGTCGGCGGAGCGGATCGGATGACAACGGACTCTACGGTCCGTCATCATCCGATTCCCCATAGGGGAGAGCGGCGCTCTGACAGGGCGGTCCCTGCACAGTGTGCGGGGACCGCCCAGTCATCCGTCGGCTCAGTGGGGATCAACGGAGCGATCCCCGCTGAGCAAGCGGAGCTTCACGGGGCGGATCTGCACGGATCCGCCCCGTGTGAAAGAGCCCTTAGTTGTGTTAAAATAGAAGCTAGGTAATAGTCTCCCAGATCAACATCACCTAGACCACCCGCCTATCTATGTTTGAAAAGTTTGCCAAAGGCGCATCATGCCTTTTGGCTCTTCCATACAAATTTGTTTACAATGGCTTGCAGAAACTTAAAGTAAGAGACAGGGACCACTATGGGCAAGGTTCTGAACAAATAGAGTAACCGAGGCAAAACCATAATTTTAAGGGCTGCCAGCCGGCCAGACCACGAGAGATCATAGTTCGCATTAAACAAAGATTTGGTTGAGCTAGTAAGGGTGGTACCCAGGTATGATATGCCTTTTTCCTTCCATACAAAAGGATAATTTTGCTGCGTCTTCTGTTTCACACCCAAATCTAATATGTATGATTTAGGTTTGTAGATCTTATAATATGAAACAGTGTGTAATAATTGCAGGGCATCCTGGACCGCAAACAAAGAGGTTGCCACATTTGTCAGCATTAGTATAATGTCATCAGCAAACAAGCTTATAGAATAGACATGACTTCCAATTTTTAAGCCAGTGCGGTCTGGGTGTGAATAATTAATTATACAGGGCCATGGGCTCCATTAAGTGATTAAAGATTAATGGGGACAGGGGGCAGCCCTGTCTAGTCCTTTTAGTAAAATTGAAGGGAGAAGGGTTGCGCGTCATATAGCCTGATATCCCTGCTAAACGTGGATGCCAAGATTTTTGCGAAGGTCCTGGCCAACCGTTTATGCCAGGTGATTGAGGACCTGATTGATGTCGACCAGACCAGTTTTATGCCGAGCAAGAGAACCGACATAAACACCAGGCGACTCTATTTAAACCTGTCTGTTTCCCACCACAATCAAGGCTCTAGAGTTATTGCTTGCTTAGACACCGAAATTCCGAAGAATGGTCATATTTCTGGGAGGTCCTTCAGTGATTCAGGTTTTGCCCCAAATTCATACATGGGATTAAATTACTATATAGTGCCCCTAGAGCGGGGATCTGTACAAATAACTGGCTTTCTGCCCCTTTTAGTCTGTTTCACGGTACACGGCAGGGTTTCCCGCTCTCCCCCAGTCTGTTTGCCCGAAAAATTAGGAAAAGAGTTGCCCCTGGGATGGTGTAGATTGGAAAAATAACATGGATTTGCCACCAAAGAGTATATATAAAAGTAAAAAAGTTTTATTTACATAAAGTTTTCACATGATTTAATCATAGTAAAATGAATTTTTTGAAAAAACGAGAACTAACATGCATTTATCTTGACCAACAATACATAGAATCACCCTATGTTTATGACATACAAGTCAATTTATACATAGCGGCGAAAGGCAACCGACATGTTTCGGGTAATGGTCGCTGTGTTTGTAGCAGCTTTCATTACATTTCCTTCTTCAGGGTATTATGTATTAATTGTACATGGATTGACATTTATCCCACTAGGATTCAAATATCATAAACACATCCGTATATATTCAAATATATTCAAGAACAGAGGAGCCAGCCGGTTGGGGGGACTTCACTGATGTAATAAAGCCCCAAGGCAATTTTTGTGCAACCCAAAATTGTAGGTTAGTAGTCGCACGGCTTTGATGAAGTCGATCCAGCGACTATGAGAGGAACGTTCTAGGATTGGACTCAAACCGGCCCATCAAATCTCACAGGGAGGCCCGGAAGTGAGAGAGGGCTAATCGCTGATTTCTTAGAGACCAATATATAACATGTGTCCTCTCCCTGGCTGTGAGATTTGATGGGCCGGTTTGAGTCCAATCCTAGAACGTTCTTTTAAGGTATTCTGCACTATATCCATCGGGCCCTGGTGATTTGTAATTGAGGGTCAAGGTAAATGGTGCATTTAGGCTTCTAATTGGGATTGGGACAAGGTGGGTAGGTGTATATTATTTAAGAATTGTGGTATATATGCTACTGAGGGTTGCAGTGTGGTGGTATCTTCACATACAGTAAGTTATATAAAGAGTTGTAATCGCAGGTAAAGGCATAAGCAATCTCCTGAGGATTCAGCACCTTTTGTTTTGTAAGAGGGTGATAAACATAAAGGATTTTAGTTTTATTTCTGTAGCCTTGAAGGTGTCTGGCTAACAATTTGTTTGCCTTATTACCACTTGTGTATAAGTCATTTTCAGACATCTAGAATTCCATTCAAAGTTCTCCAATAGGAGGGTACGGAAATCTCTCTGTAGGTTAGTAAGCTTAGCGCTTAGGGCAGGGTCAGGATTAGATGTATTTGCTGCTTCATGCTGTTGTAGTTCTGTAAACAAATGGTCTATAAGCTGCTACCTTTTCCTCTTAGTCCTAGCCCCAAGTTTGATAAACATTCTACGCATATAAGACTTGTGAGTATTCCACAATACAAAAGAATCTGTGACAGAACCTTCATTCAACTGAAAGAATTCCAAAAGGTATTTTTCCAATGCAGCCCTAGAGTCTTTAGCCTACAATAAACAGCAGTTGGTTCTCCATAGAAATGTGGATTGTGATGCACAAGAGTCTGCGATCTTAGTTGGTCTGACCATATGTTATTTATAGAAGAGTCTTTGATCCTCTGCAGGAGCCATTTATCGGACAAAAATAGGTTTATTCCTTGATTAGGTAGCCACAGAGAACAAAGTGAAGTCCCTTTCAGTTGTGTGAAGGCAGCCCCATACATCACAAAGGTCATACTGACAGAGAAGGGATTGTAAAGAAAGTAGAGAACGTTTGGGTGAAGCTGTAGAGTCAATATGTGGGTCTGGGAGGGCATTGAGGTCCCTGCATATTATTAAGGAGCCTTGATTGATCTTCTCTACTTTTCGCAGCAGTCTGTTTAGAAATTTAATCTGATGCTTATTGTGGGCATATAGTTTAACCACTTAAGCCCCGGACCATTTGGTAGCTAAAGGACCAGAGTTGTTTTCAGAATTTTGCACTGCGCTGCTTTAACTGTAAATTGTGCGGACATGCAATGTTGTACCCAAATGAAATTTGTGTCCTTTTCTTCCCACAAATAGAGCTTTCTTTTAATGGTATTTGATTGCCTCTGCGATTTTTATTTTTTGCGATATAAACGGAAAAAGACCGAAAATTTTGAAAAAAAATGATATTTTCTAGTTTTTGTTATATGAAAAATCGAATAAACTCAATTTTAGTCATACATTTAGGCCAAAATGTATTCAGCCACATGTCTTTAGTAAAAAAAATGTCAATAAGCGTATATTTATTGGTTTGCGCAAAAGTTATAGCGTCTACAAACTAGGGTACATTTTCTGGAATTTACACAGCTTTTAATTTATGACTGCCTATCTCATTTCTTGAGGTGCTAAAATGGCAGGGCAGTACAAACCCCCCCCAAATGACCCCATTTTGGAAAGTAGACATCCCAAGGAAATTGCTGAGAGGCATATTGAGCCCATTGAATACTTTTTTTTTGTCTCAAGTGATTGAATAATGACTAAAAAAAAATAAAAAATTACAAAAAGTTGTCACTAAATGATATATTGCTCACACATGCCATGGTTATATGTGGAATTGCACCCCAAAATACATTTTGCTGCTTCTCCTGAGTATGGGGATACCACATGTGTGGGACTTTTTGGGAGCCTAGCCGCGTACGGGCCCCCGAAAACCAAGCACCGCCTTCAGGATTTCTAAGGGCGCAAATTTTTGATTTCACTCCTCACTACCTATCACAGTTTCGAAGGCCATAAAATGCCAAAATAGCACAAAACCCCCCCAAATGACCCCATTTTAGAAAGTAGACACCCAAAGGAAATTGTTGAGAGGCCTGTTGAGCCCATTGAATATTTTTTTTTTTGTCCCAAGTGATTGATTAATGACAAAAAAAATAAAAAATTACAAAAAGTTGTCACTAAATGATATATTGCTCACACATGCCATGGTTATATGTGGAATTACACCCCAAAATACATTTTGCTGCTTCTCCTGAGTACGGGGATACCACATGTGTGGGACTTTTTAGGAGCCTAGCCACGTACGGGACCCCGAAAACCAAGCACCGCCTTCAGGATTTCTAGGCACAAATTTTTGATTTCACTCCTCACTACCTATCACAGTTTCGAAGGCCATAAAATGCCAAAATAGCACAAAACCCCCCCAAATGACCCCATTTTGGAAAGTAGACACCCCAAGCTATTTGCTGAGAGGCATGGTGAGTATTTTACAGCTCTCATTTGTTTTTGAAAATGAAGAAAGAAAATATATATATATTTTTTTTTCAATTTTCAAAACTTTGTGACAAAAAGCGAGATCTGCAAAATACTCACAATACCTCTCAGCAAATAGCTTGGGGTGTCTACTTTCCAAAATGGGGTCATTTGGGGGGGGTTTGTGCCATCTGGGCATTCCATGGCCTCCGAAACTGTGATAGGCAGTGAGAAGTGAAATCAAAAATTTACACCCTTAGAAAGCCTGAAGGCGGTGCTTGGTTTTTGGGGTCCCGTACGCGGCTAGGCTCCCAAAAAGTCTCACACATGTGGTATTCCCGTACTCAGGAGAAGCAACAGAATGTATTTTGGGGTGTAATTCCACATATGCCCATGGCATGTTTTAGCAATATATAAATTAGTGACAACTTTGTGCAAAAAAAAAAAAAAATTTGTCTTTTTTCCGCAACTTGTGTCAACATATAAAATATTCCATGGACTCGACATGCCTCTCAATATATAGCTTGGGGTGTCTACTTTCCAAAATGGGGTCATTTGGGGGGGTTTTGAACTGTTCTGGCATTTTATACACAACATTAGGAAGCTTACATCCACTCTTCTAACCACTTGAAGACAAAGCCCTTTTTGACACTTTTTGTTTACATGAATCATTTATTTTTTTTGCAAGAAAATTATGTTGAACCCCAAAACATTATATATATTTTTAAAGCAAAGGCCCTACAGATTAAAATGGTGGGTGTTGCATTTTTTTTCTACACAGTATTTGCGCAGCGATTTTTCAAACGCATTTTTTGGGGAAAAAATACACTTTTTTTAATTTTAATGCACTAAAACACACTATATTGCCCAAATGTTTGATGAAATGAAAAAGATGATCTTAGGCCGAGTACATAGATACCAAACATGACATGCTTTAAAATTTCGCACAAACGCGCATTGGCGACAAACTACATACATTTTTAAAAGCCTTTAAAAGCCTTTACAGGTTACCCCGTTAGATTTACAGAGGAGGTCTACTGCTAAAATTACTGCCCTCGATCTGACCTTCGCGGTGATACCTCACATGCATGGTGCAATTGCTGTTTACATATGACGCCAGACCGATGCTTGCGTTCGCCATTGGGCAAGAGCAGGGCAGGACAGGGGTGCTTTTTTTTTTTTTTTTTTTATTATTAATTTTGCTTTTTTATTTTATTTTTAAACTGTTCCTTACATATTTTTTTTTTAATCATTTTTATTGTTATCTCAGGGAATGTAAATATCCCCTATGATAGCAATAGTTAGTGACAGGTACTCTTTTTTTGAAAAAACTGTGGTCTTCTAGACCCTAGATCTTTCCTCTGCCCTCAAAGCATCTGACCACACCAAGATCGGTGTGATAAAATGCTTTACCAATGGCGCTTTTTATATCCGGGGGGGGGACATTCCCTCCCACTGCTTGTAAAAGCAGTCCAGAGGCTAATTAGCCACTAGGATTGCTTTTACATGAAAGCCGGCCGCTGGCTGAAAAGAATGATACCAAGATGATACCTAAACCCGCAGGCATCATTCTGGTATAAACATTCAAAGTCCAGCAACATACCAGTACGTTGCTGGTCCTTGTTGGACATGTATTGTAATCTTTTTTTTTTCATGCAGCCTGTTGGCTGAACGAAAAAAGAGATTGATCGGTGGGTATGCCCACCATTAGAATACCGCCCTTCATCCACCCACTTCTAATGATGGGCATACACGCACCATTTATATATGCCGAAGCATGGGGGCATCCTCCCGCAAAAAAGTTATGCCGCACACACATGGTCGGACTTTTCCACGGGCAAGCCTCCGTCGGAATTTCGACTGTATGTACGCGGCATTAGGAGCAAAATCACTCCCCAGCTCCTGCTGCCCCCATGCTTCGGCATATATGCTTTTTTTTTTTTAACTGTGGTGGTGAAATCACCTCCTACAGCACTGGAGTCGCAGGGATCAGGCCTGTATCTGCGAACGCTGCAGTTATGTGTGTTGTGTTTTGTAAGTGACAGCGATCGATCGATACTGCACTTGGGTGGCCTGGGCTGGACGGAGGGGCAAAACGCAGGTGCTAGCAGGTATCTGGGCTGATCTCGCTAACACTGCATTTTTGGGAACCCTAAACTGCTGGGGACGCTAGTATAGATCTGATCAGATCAGATATTGATCTGTTCAGATACTATACCACTAAGGGAGGTGTATGCTTCACGCGTGGGTGTTAGCGCTACTGGCACTAACCTGACGCTGCCTGGGGTGTGACACAGACCCTCTCTGATGCTAAAACCTAATTAATATCACCTGACGGGCGATCAGGGGGTTAAACCTTTATTGGGTTATATACGGCGGGTGCCCTGACACTATAAAAAGCAAACTAACTAACCAGCGTCACCCGTAACACTTATATGGTGATCACTGGTGAAAGGGTTCACTAGGGGCAATTAGGGGGTTAAAACCTTTATTAGGTAATATATGGGGGTACCTGACGCTATATAAAAACCTGACGGGGAACCTAAAAAAAATTAGTGGCTACCGATCGGCATCACCGACACTAAGACAGCGATCAGAAAAACGATCGCTTAGCCACAGTGGTGATAGGGGGTGAAAGGGTTACCTGGGGGGCGATCAAGGGGGTTAAACCTTTATTAGATAATATATGGGGGTACCTGACGCTATAAAAACCTGCGGCGAACCTAAAAAAAATTACTGGCTACTGATCGGCATCACCGACACTAAGACAGCGATCAGAAAAATTATCACTTAGCGACAGTGGTGATAGGGGGTGAAAGGGTTACCTGGGGGGCGATCAAGGGGGTTAAACCTTTATTAGATAATATATGGGGGTACCTGACGCTATAAAAACCTGCGGCGAACCTAAAAAAAATTACTGGCTACCGATCGGCATCACCGACACTAAGACAGCGATCAGAAAAACGATCGCTTAGCGACAGTGGTGATAGGGGGTGAAAGAGTTACCTGGGGGGCGATCAAGGGGGTTAAACCTTTATTAGATAATATATAGGGGTACCTGACGCTATAAAAACCTGCGGCGAACCTAAAAAAAATTACTGGCTACCGATCGGCATCACCGACACAAAGACAGCAATCAGAAAAACGATCGCTTAGCGACAGTGGTGATAGGGGGTGAAAGGGTTACCTGGGGGGCGATCAAGGGGGTTAAACCTTTATTAGATAATATATGGGGGTACCTGACGCTATAAAAACCTGCGACGAACCTAAAAAAAATTACTGGCTACCGATCTGCATCACCGACGCTAAGACAGCGATCAGAAAAACGATCGCTTAGCGACAGTGGTGATAGGGGGTGAAAGGGTTACCTGGGGGGCGATCAAGGGGGTTAAACCTTTATTAGATAATATATGGGGGTACCTGACGCTATAAAAACCTGCGGCGAACCTAAAAAAAATTACTGGCTACCGATCGGCATCACCGACGCTAAGACAGCGATCAGAAAAATGATCGCTTAGCAACAGTGCTGATAGGGGGTGAAAGGGTTATCTGGGGGGTGATCAAGGGGTTAAACCTTTATTAGGGGGGGTTAGGGGGCTACACTGGACCTAAAACTAAACTGTAGTGACACTTTTACAGTCACAAATGTCACTGATTGCAGTGATCAGTAAATAAATGGTCACTGCAATCAGTGACACTGTGACTGGGGGCTGGGGGGTGATCTGGGGGGGCCTGGGGGGGCGATTTATGTGCCTATGTGTTCTGGTGTTAGTGTAGTGTTTGTGCACTAACCTTGATGTCTTCTCTTGTACGGCGCTCGGTATATGTGAGCGCCGCACAAGAGATGACATCACTTCCTCCTGCTTCCTCTGCCTGTGTGTACATCACACAGACAGAGGGGGCATTTCCATTCGCCGGGAGCGATCGCGGGGGGGTGGCCGGAATCGAACGGCCGTCCCCTCATGTCGGATCGCTCCCAGACGAATTCCGACCGCTCACTGTACAGAAGGGGGGTCTGATTGGACCCCCCAACTGTACAAAGGCAATCACGTATGCTCTACGTGATTGTGCCTGTCGGTGCCTTTGTGCCGACGTATATATACAGTGAGCGGTCGTTAAGTGGTTAATCCTTACTAGACTAAAACAATTGATAATCGCTTGATGTAGTTATTATCAACTACTTTTATCAACAGACGAAGCTACGCATCAGCATTGCGAAACACGTTGACGTCACTTCCGCCCGGACGCCATCCACGCAACGGCACAGCTTCATCCCCCATAGTGTCAGCAAGCATCAGGAGGAGATACGGGACAGTGTTTCCTAGCATGATCGCCATAGCGGCATATTCCCAGGCCTGGGACTTGCAATTAACATTGGACCTGCATGGCTGCATACCGTTCATATGCATCAGCAGATTCCGGCTATAGAACCATCCAATCGTCATTACCCAGGAATACTCTGGATGTCTTCCGCAACATTTAAATAGGAAGTCTAAATAGCCCTATAGGAACCCTGCATCCACAGGAGTGGTAATGTATTGCTCTATTATATAGTGATACTTTCCATCTACTAATATGCATTGTGAGGGGGTTAACTCGGTAGCGGGTGTGTGTGACCCCCTGGTTGGGCTCCCCACACAAAAACAGGGCCAGCAGACGGAGGTTGTGGTTTTCAAAATCAAAAGGTGTGGTTTATTTCTCTATGTACAGTGACAAAAACACAGCAAAGCCAAAAAGAAACAAACAAAATAAATCCTGGTCAGTTTGACCTCTGACTAAACATGCAGGTTTCCTAAACTAACAACTGGGATCAGCCTGGTGCTGTCCTAGTCCCTAAGTCCCTGGTTTAGTAAAAGTCCAAACAAATAGCCACACAGGCTTTGCCTCACCGCACAGGGGTTCACTCTCCCTAGACAGTCCACACAGGTCTGGTTCCAGGCATGAGCTAACATCTAATGAAGCTGGGAGTTCTTATAGAGGCCTAAATGAGCTGACAAGCTTCAGCTGGTCTCATCAACTCCCTGTCTCACGACGCCCAGCACTCTCCCTAGAGGTATGAGTCATTCATGAGCCCACTAGCCTCAGCTGGGCTTCATCAACTCCCTAGTTGTATAAGTCGGCATAAAGCCTGAATCTGGGAGAAATATATCTACCCCCCTGGATGCAACCAGGTGACTTTACCTTCCTGCTGTCACATACCCCCCCCTCTTGTTTTAACCTCGGGGTTGGAACACCAGCAATCAGGCATTCATGTACTCGAGACAAAGCATCCACATTCCCCATTTGAACGCCAGGGCGATGCTTTACTGTGAAGTTGAATTCCTGTAGGGCCAGGAACCACCTATTCACTCTTCTATTTGTCTCCTTGTTTTGAGCCATCCACTTTAACGGAGCGTGATCCGTAACCATGTCAAAGTGCCTACCTAGCAGATAGTACCGAAGGGAATCTAGAGCCCACTTCACCGCTAAACACTCCTTTTCAACCGTGGCGTAATTTACCTCATGGGACTTCAACTTCCTGCTGAGGTAAATGACTGGGTGCTCTTCCCCGTTCCAGACCTGGGACAATACTGCTCCTAACCCCACATCTGATGCATCACTTTGTACGACAAAGTCTTTAGAGAAGTCGGGTGAGTACAACACTGGCTGGCTACATAAGGCTTGTTTCAAGAATTGGAATGCTGCCTCAGCCTCGGGGGTCCATTTAATCATGACCGACCCTTTCCCTTTCGTCAGGTTGGTTAGGGGCACAGCCTTAGAAGCAAAGTGGGGAATGAAGCGCCGATAATAACCCGCGATTCCCAGAAAGGCTCGTACCTGCTTCTTGCTGTTGGGACGTGGCCAACTCTGGATGGCCTCGACTTTGTTGAGTTGGGGTTTTATTACTCCCCTGCCAATGGTGTACCCAAGATATTTGGCCTCCTCCTGCCCAATGGTACACTTCTTGGGGTTAGCCGTAAACCCCGCTTCCCGGATAGAGTCTAGGACTGCTTGCACTTTTGGCAGATGTGAGGCCCAATCTGTGCTATGGACAATTACGTCATCCAGGTAAGCTGCAGCATACTTCCGATGGGGCCTCAGTATCTGGTCCATTTTCCGCTGGAATGTGGCCGGCGCATTCTGTAACCCGAACGGCATTCTCTTATATTGGAACGCCCCGTCTGGGGTTACAAATGCGGTTTTCTCTTTGGCCGACTTGGCCAGGGGAATTTGCCAATACCCTTTTGTGAGGTCAAGAGTCGTCATGTATCGGGCTGTTCCCAGCCGGTCGATCAACTCATCTATACGTGGCATGGGGTAGGTGTCAAATTTTGTAACTTTGTTCAACTGACGAAAATCGTTACAAAATCGCCAGCTCCCATCCGGTTTAGGCACCAACACAATGGGACTAGACCAATCACTTTGGGACTCCTCTATCACCCCTAAGTTCAGCATTTTCTGTACTTCCTCCCGTATTGCCTCCCGTCGGGCCTCTGGGATCCGATAGGGTTTTAACTTCACCCTTTCACCGGGCGGGGTAATAATATCATGCTCTACCCCAGATGTTTGTCCCGGCAGCTCAGAGAACACCTCCTTGTTGCGAAGCACAAACTCCTTAACCTCCTGTTGTTGGGGTTGTGACAAGGTGGCTGCTATTCCAACCTCCGGAATCACGCAACCAGTTTGAGCTGGTGACCAAGTTTCTGCGACTAGGGACTCTCTATCCCTCCAGGCTTTCAACAGATTAACGTGATATATCTGTTCGGGCTTTCGCCTTCCTGGTTGTCTGACCTTGTAATTCACTTCGCTCACTTTTTCCATTATCTCGTAGGGGCCTTGCCATTTGGCAAGGAATTTACTTTCAACCGTAGGGACAAGTACCAATATCCTATCCCCCGGGGAAAAGGTACGGGTCTTTGCTCCACGGTTGTACACTCTCTGCTGTGCCAACTGCGCTTGGGCCAAATGTTCCTTCACGATGGGCATTACCTGTGCAATTCGATCTTGCATCAGGGCGACATGCTCAATCACACTCCTGTGGGGAGAACTCTCACTTTCCCAAGTTTCCTTGGCAATATCCAACAGCCCTCTTGGGTGTCTCCCATACAGTAACTCAAAGGGGGAGAATCCCGTAGAGGATTGGGGCACCTCCCTAATAGCAAACATCAAATAAGGAAGTAGACAGTCCCAATCCTTTCCATCTCTATCCACCACTTTCTTCAACATTTGTTTTAGGGTTTTGTTGAATCTTTCAACCAGCCCATCGGTTTGGGGGTGATACACAGATGTACGCAATTGCGTCACTTTGAGCAATTTACACAGCTCTTTCATAACCCGGGACATAAAGGGTGTACCTTGGTCCGTAAGCAGTTCTTTACAAATACCCACCCGGCTAAAAACAAGAGATAGCTCTTTGGCTATGGTTTTGGCCGAGGTATTTCTGAGAGGGATCGCTTCTGGATAACGGGTGGCATAGTCCATTATAACCAATATGTACTGGTGCCCCCTAGCGGACTTGATTATAGGACCTACCAAATCCATTGCGATTCTCTCAAACGGGACCTCAATGATGGGTAGAGGGACCAGCGGGCTACGGAAATGTGGCATCGGGGCCGACCTCTGACACACAGGGCAGGAGGAACAATAATTTTCTATGTCCTTCATCACCCCAGGCCAATAGGGTCTCTGTAATACCCTCTCTCGGGTTTTCTCTGTCCCCAGATGACCTCCAAGAATGTGCCCATGGGCCAACTCCAACACCAACTTCCTGTAAGGTTTGGGCACCACCAGCTGCTCAACGGTTTCTTCTGCCCTTTTTGCCACCCGATACAGTAGGTCCTTCTCTACGCTGAAGTATGGGTAAGTGCAGGTATTATCTGGGTTCACTAACTCGCCATCTATTTCCACTACGTTTTCCCGTGCCTTTATTAGGGCGGGGTCTTTTAACTGTTCTGTGGCAAAATTTTCCCTGTGAACCTCCAGATCAGAAAACTCCACAGACGGTAGGTTTTCGTCTGAGGAGGTGGGCTCCTCTCCAGTTTCTTGAGTCTCCCCTGCAAATACTGACAAGGGAAATTCTGGAGAGTCCTCACCACTCTCAGAGGAGTTCTGGCTATCACATTCCTGGTACATAGGGGCACCAGTGGGGGGCTCAGGATCATCCCACAGTTCCCAGAACTTCGGAAAATCCCTTCCCACAATGGCGTCATGCGGTAACTGAGATACTAAGCCCACTGGATGAGAGAGGGTACCTTTGGGGGTCTCGAAACACACTGTAGTCACTGGATACTCTCGGGTGTCCCCATGCACACAAATAACAGCTACCTTGCTATTCCCAGAGACCTCTGTTTTAACTAATTCAGCCTTTATCAGGGTCACAAGGCTACCTGAATCCAGTAATACCACAACATTTCTACCATTAATACACATTTTGCATAAATGTTTCTCAGTTCCTCGAATGGCAGTGCATGCGACTGTCGCACACAGCGACTGACGTCTGCCCGTCAGAAAGTCACACTGCATGGGTTCCTCCACAACCGGGCAATTGGCTGCAATATGTCCCGCTTGCCGGCAGCGGTAGCAAACGATCCTTCTTGCGGCCTCTTGAGCCGCTGATTTCCCAGGCTGTTCTCGCCAAACTTGGGGTAGAGCTCCCACCCTCTCACTCTCTCCACCCTCACCCCTTGGAATCCTCTTATCCGCCCCTGGGGATGGTCTGGTCTTAGGGTGGAAAGTCCGAGTGTCTCTGGAAGAGGCCGTCAGGTTCTCTGTAGCCAAGTATTTCTCTACACGATCCACAAGACCACCGGCCGTCTCTGGGTCTCCATGGCTTACCCACTTTTGGATGGCAGTAGGAAGAGCTCTCAAAAACCGATCCATTACAACACGTTCCACAATCTCTGGTGCGGACAAAGTCTCTGGCTGTAGCCACTTCCTGCTCAGGTGAATGAGATCATACATTTGAGACCTGGGGGGTTTTCCAAGCTGGAAAGTCCAGTTATGCACACGCTGAGCCCGGACAGCCAGGGTGACACCCAGCCTTGCCAATATTTCAGCTTTTAGCATCACATAGTCTTTTGCTTGGTCAGGCTCTAGGTCATAGTAAGCCTTCTGCGATTCACCAGTTAACAGAGGAGCCACCAGTCCAGCCCACTGCTCCTCAGGCCACTTTTCTCTTTCAGCAGTCCTTTCAAATGTGGTCAAAAATACCTCTGGATCATCCTCTCCAGTCATTTTTGTCAATAAACGACTCACCCCAAAGGACGCGGTATTAGTGGGACGGCTTTCCTCACTGGTCTGCGGACGTTGCTGCATTACTGCTTCCATTTGTTGTAGTCTCTGCTCTTGCTTCTGTAACAGGTCTATGAAGCGGGCCTCAGATTGCTGCTGGGCTTGTTGATGAGCTTGCTGCTGGGCTGCAAGGCTCCTTTGCAAACCTGCATTTGTCTGCTGTTGATTGGCATTTGCTAGAGCCAGCTGTTTCAGTATCTCCTCCATGCTGGCTTAAAAAAAACTGCCACTGGTTCTCCACCAACTGTGAGGGGGTTAACTCGGTAGCGGGTGTGTGTGACCCCCTGGTTGGGCTCCCCACACAAAAACAGGGCCAGCAGACGGAGGTTGTGGTTTTCAAAATCAAAAGGTGTGGTTTATTTCTCTATGTACAGTGACAAAAACACAGCAAAGCCAAAAAGAAACAAACAAAATAAATCCTGGTCAGTTTGACCTCTGACTAAACATGCAGGTTTCCTAAACTAACAACTGGGATCAGCCTGGTGCTGTCCTAGTCCCTAAGTCCCTGGTTTAGTAAAAGTCCAAACAAATAGCCACACAGGCTTTGCCTCACCGCACAGGGGTTCACTCTCCCTAGACAGTCCACACAGGTCTGGTTCCAGGCATGAGCTAACATCTAATGAAGCTGGGAGTTCTTATAGAGGCCTAAATGAGCTGACAAGCTTCAGCTGGTCTCATCAACTCCCTGTCTCACGACGCCCAGCACTCTCCCTAGAGGTATGAGTCATTCATGAGCCCACTAGCCTCAGCTGGGCTTCATCAACTCCCTAGTTGTATAAGTCGGCATAAAGCCTGAATCTGGGAGAAATATATCTACCCCCCTGGATGCAACCAGGTGACTTTACCTTCCTGCTGTCACAGCATATATATATATATATATATATATATATATATATATATATATATATAGCCGATGCATAAGGACACTGACGCTGAAGGTGAAGTGCGCTTTATTACTTTTGCAACTGTTTTGAAGGTACAGTGTTGGACTTTGTGAAGGAGATTATTGATGGACTTCTGCTCCCTTTTACTTTGGACTGTGTCCTAGCTCCACCTATTGAGTTAGCATCTAGTTACCACTCTTTGCCCTCCCCCTAATCCCATCCCCTGTTCTATAGGCTCGAGCCTTCAGGGGGTTTGGCGTGGGCCAGCTCGCCATACAGCGCAGCTGTTTTTTTTCCGGGATCTTCCGGGAGGAGCTGACCCGTCCCAAATTACCTGTCGTCCGGACGGATCTATATTTGTTACATGTTTTTTGTCATGTATGTCCCTTTTATGTGTGTATAATCATTGATCTGCTTGGATTGACTGGCCAGTTCATGAAATTTTAGTTCCATATATATATATATCCACCAACCATGTTAGCACAATAAAGTGTTTTACATTTTTTGATATATGATCTACACTGTTCTTCCACTAGCTCCCTTCTTTTTCCTACCCCTCTGGGTCGGAATACTTTTTCTATATCAAGCATAGCAGGTGTTACTGGTAACTTGAGGTTGCATGGATTAATCATACCAATGTGACCAAACTTGCCAGTTATTACAAATTTGTAAATGAGATCTAGGGATGAGCTTCGAGTTTGAGTCGAACCCATGTTTGACTCGGACATCGCCTGTTCGCCGAATTTCAAACATTATGGGCCATTCGCGCCAAATTCGAGTGGTGTGTCACGGCCCATAATTCACTGCGGCCTCGCAGTGCATTGCTGGCTGATGATTGGCCAAGCATTCACTATGACCCTCATGCTTGGCCAATCACAGCGGCGCAAGTACAGAGAGCAGTAATTGGCCAAAGCCACCCTGGCTTTGGCCAATTACGGCTCTCTGTACTTACGCCGCTGTGATTGGCCAAGCATGCATGTCATAGTGCATGGCTCAGAGGAGTAGGTACACGCCCCACACTATATAAGGACGCCGGGTTGGCGGCCTTGTGTAGTGTGTTGGCGTTGGTTAAAGGAAAGAGACAGAGAGAGAGACAGTGTAATTTGATATGAGTTAGATAGAGCAGGCAGGCGAGTCAGTTAGCTGCAGTTACAGTGTGTAGAGGATATATATGCATCCTAGATGTTGTATATATATTTACACACTTTATTCAGTTTAGCTAGATCCGTTCCTGTTATTCTCTATACTGACAGGCAGGCAGGTGATTGTACTAGCTGCAGTGTTTCACTTAGTGTACTGTGTCCTTTGCACAGTGTGCACCAAAAGCTTACCTGAATACAATTGCTGGTGTTCTGATACAAATACAGGCAGGGAGCTGCAGTATTTTGCTTTAGTGTCCTTTGCACAGTGTGCACCAAAAGCTTACCTGAATACAATTGCTGGTGTTCTGATACGAATACAGGGAGGGCGCTGCAGTATTTTGCTTTAGTGTCCTTTGCACAATGTGCACCAAAAGCTTACTGTATATACTTGAGTATAAGCCGACCCGAGTATAAGCTGAGGTACTTCATTTTACCACAAAAACTGGGAAAACTTATTGACTCAAGTATAAGCCTAGGGTGAGAATGCAGCAGCTACTGTAAGTGAAAGAGGGTCAACAATGCCCATTTGCACACCTCACTGTGCCCATTGCAACCTCACTGTGCCAATTGTCACTGTGCCCAACCTCACTCTGCCCATTGCCACCTCACTGTGCCCATCCTTACTGTGCCAATCCTCGCTGTGCCCATTATCACTGCGCCAATCTTCACTGTGCCCGTTGTCAGTGTACCTGAAACTGAGAGGATGCAGGCGTCCATTCATTGTTTAAAACTTGCGGTCTCCTCCTGGTCCCTTCCGTGATAGGCGTTTCTCAGCAGACACAGCTCCGCCTATCACGAACGTTCTCTCATCCTCGGACTCAGTTTCCCAGCAGACACTCTGTTCAGTGTTCCGCCAATCATGGACGTCCTCTTGTCCGAGGATGAAAAGGCGTCCGTGATTGGCGGAACACTGAACACAGTGTCTGCTGGGATGGGTGAGGATGAGAGAACGTTCGTGATAGGCGTTTCTCAGCAGACACAGTTCCGCCTATCACGGAAGGGACCAGGAGGAGACCGCGAGTTTTAAACGATGGACGCCCGCAGCCTCTCAATATTTTCAGGTACACTGACTCGAGTATAAGCCGAGGGGAGCATGTTCAGCCCAAAAAAAAGGGCTGAAAATCTTGGCTTATACTAGAGTATATACGGCACCTGAATACAATTGCTGGTGTTCTGATACAAATACAGGCAGGGAGCTGCAGTATTTTGCTTTAGTGTCCTTTGCACAGTGTGCACCAAAACCTTACCTGAATACAATTTCTAGTGTTCTGATACAAATACAGGCAGGGAGGGAAATTCTCACCTGTAAGGCCTCGTACACACGACCGAGTTTCTCGGCAAGAACCAGCAAGAAACTTGCTGGCAGAGATGTCTTGCCGAGAAACTCGTTCGTGTGTATGGTTTCTCGTCGAGAAAACCGACAAGTAACCTCGACGAGAAAATAGAGAACCTGCTCTCTATTTTCTCGTCGAGATTCTCGTCGGCATGTTTCTCGACGAGAAAAGTGAGTGTGTGTACACTTACCTGTCCTCCCGGAAGCCCGCGCATGTTCGAAATGAATTCGACGCATGCGCGGTAGCTTCCTAGGCATACGTAGGGTATACCAAGATGGCGGCGACGGCATCGAATGTGACGAGCGCATGCTCGTCGTAGTCGATGACGTCACTGCGTACGCTCCATTCAAAGAACCGCGGGTTCTTTGAATCGAGCGTGTGTACACTCGGCCGGGACAATTTTCTTGTCCAAGAATCTCGTCGAAAAAAACGTCGATTTTTTTCCACGAGAATCTCGGCCGTGTGTACGAGGCCTAAGAGTTAATATGGGAAAAAGGTGTCTCCTCTCCACTGATGCTTTATCAGCAATCCTTGTTTCATTAAAAAACACAAATTTTCAAAAAACATTTGTCATTGGGACGGAAAGTGAGGTAAAATGTTCTGAACAGGTGCACAGACAGCAAAACAAATGTTACAGGGGTGATAACCATTCCCTATGTTTTCCAAAAAGCTTAAAAATAGATTTTTTGGCTGGAGCTACACTTTAAAAATGTACCAGTTCAAAATTACAAACAGATTCTACGTAACAACAAACCTACAGTCCCTGTCTTGTTTGCACCACCTGTATACTGCTGTTCAGAGTATATAGGGCCTGGGGGCCCCACGCCTTTCCTTTTTTTAATTTGGGTGCGGGATTCCCCTTAATATCCATACAAGACCCAAAGGGTCTGGTAATGGGCTGGGGGTACCCATGCCATTTTTCTCAATGATTTTCATCCATATTGCCGGGGACCAGACATTACATTATAGCCGCAAGCAGTTTTAAATGACTTTTTTTCCTTTAGAAATGTCATTTTGTGC
Source organism: Rana muscosa (assembly GCA_029206835.1). Classification (NCBI taxonomy): domain Eukaryota; kingdom Metazoa; phylum Chordata; class Amphibia; order Anura; family Ranidae; genus Rana; species Rana muscosa. The sequence goes on from CM055121.1 coordinate 26,518,544, forward strand.
AGGGACAGTTCTAAACACGGGAAACACGTGCCACTTCACAGGCATACTATAGACACCCCCCAGGTACGATATTTAAAGGAATATTTCACTTTTTTTTTCACATTATGCATCATTAAAATCACTGCTCCCGAAAAAACGGCAGTTTTTAAAACTTCTTTTTGCATTGATACATGTCCCCTGGGGCAGGACCCGGGTCCCCAAACCCTTTTTAGGACAATAACTTGCATATTAGCCTTTAAAATTAGCACTTTTGATTTTGAACGTTCGAGTTCCATAGACTTTAATAGGGTTCTAAAGTTCGCGCAAACTTTCGGTCTGTTCGCAGGTTCTGATGCGAACCGAACCGGGGGGTGTTCGGCTCATCCCTAATGAGACCCATTAGACTAAGCAAACATTTTTTCATAGGTGTGTACCGTTGCTATCACCAAGTAGAGAAAGAGATAGGGGCAATTTTCAGTGTCTTAGTATTACTAGTCTCGCAGTCTGAAGGATATTTGTCACCACCACTCTGAGATGATGGGGAAAAGTATCAATGCCTAAATTCAGTGTAGCGGGGTGGTCAATTTAGGGGGAGTCTCTGAGTGGTAATTAGGCTCAGACACCTTGATTTGTTAGTGGCTATGGACCATTTTTTGTCTTCAGGGGATAATTCTGGTGATGAGTTCCCTGTGGCCTGCGGGTGGCGCTGCCATTCTGGGCCGGGGTTGAACTACGAGCGTAGTGCTGTGCCTTTTGTGTCCCCTCTCGGCAGCCGTACGGTGGGGCGGGGAACCTGCTGTGCATGCCGGGGGAGGATATAAAAGGGGCAGACATCTCCTGATCGGGGTCCACCGCCAGGCACCTTCAGCCTGGGAGTGAGTGCGGTTCATCTCTGGGTGCCCTAGGCCCGGAGGCTGTGTTCCTGTTCCATCTCAGGCACCTTTGGCCTGGAATGAGGTACTACCCTGCTGTCCTGTTCGCCTGGGTATGAAGACCCAGGGGATGCGGCGAAGGCCCGGGGCCCAGCACCTTCGGCTGGGGTCCGCTAAGGATTGAGGAGTCCAGGGTGCCGCCTTGCGAGGGGACCCGCACTCTCAGAGAAGGGAGGATCATTATGAAGGACCGATGCGGGAGTCACGATGAATGAAGGGTCTGTTGACTCTCTGGGGGGACATCTCCTTGATAGGGGCCATGTTCTAAGATGGAAGATCACGTTCAACAGGTCAGTGGCAGTGGCCTTATTTACCGGGTCTGTGGCAGAGACCAAATTCACAGTCTGTGGCAGAGACCAAATTCACGGTCTGTGGCAGAGACTGTGCGCCAAGTATACTGCTTGAGAATCTGAGTAGTACAGTGAAGAGCTAGGTTTGTGCCTGGACCTCCTTCACACCTTAATTCTGTTCTGTTCCTTTTCTCCAAACTTTTTCCTATCCAAGAGACTGTGTATTGTAAAGCGAGAATAAATCTTAAGTTGGAGCTTCAGCTGGTGTGGACATTCATGTTACTGGGGAAGTTAAGGACTTGCCTCTACTCACGGTAGAGGCGAGAATCATTCTCGGGAGGATTCTGGCCTAGCTGCAGACAAGACCCAACAATAACACTGCTCAACCTTTTGCACAAGAGGGTACGGGCTGACGGTGTGCCTTTCTCCCCCTGCGAGGAGCCGAGGTAAATGCAGGCTGGGGGATAGGTGGGTGCGCTAGATCAGTAAAGTTAGAGGAGAGCTGAACTGGTATAGCAGTGATTTCTGAGATGGTACTGAAGATAGAGAGACAAAATGTTGCTAGTTTCTTACAGTCCCAAGAGTGTGGAATAACATACCAACCTGTCCACAGTCCCTCCAGCATAGATTGGAAGTAAGCACTAAGCAGTAAAATTCTGGACAATTTGTATGGGGTCTAATACCAACGTAACATAATTGTATGCTTTAGTTCACATGTTAGCACTTCTAGTAGACTTCTAGGTAGAGGATATACCACTGGTGTGGACTGAAGGTTTGACCTAACTCCTTTTCCCAAACAAGGAAGGGTTAATGAAAGTTAATGAAGCAGATTTTATCCTGCATAATCCTGTAGATAAGAGAAATACCGCCTTTAGATGGTTTGTTACTTTGGAAGGGATTTGCTATTTTTTTAGGAATTGGGCATACCCTCCCAGGGCAGTGCTGAAGAAGAGAAACTATTTGTAGGTATGTATAGCACTCTTTCCTCAGCAGGAGGTATTCAGAGTTGGAAAGGGTTTGATATAATTTAGATGATACAAACCGTTCAGCCAGTGAATACCTCTATTATACCATTCAGACAGTATAATATTTGGGATAGCTACTTGGCACACAGCTAATGGGATAGGAATATCAGTCATTTGGTCAGACTTCACCCTTGAGGTGAGCTCACACCAAGCTTTGGTAGAGGAGGATTTGTAGGATATCGTAGGATAGTGTGTGACAGTTTATGGTGAGCCTGGGTGTCAGGTCACCTGAAGCCAGGTGACAGATGCACACCGTTGGGGTCAAGAGTGCACCGCTAAGGTAATGAACCCTATAGATGACTGCTGCGGATGGAACACTGGGTGATTAAGGAAGGCAGGTCCACTGGAGCACTAACAGGGATCCCACAGGGAGCTAGAGCCTAAGATTCCCCAGGGCGCAGAGTCTAAGATCCAGCAGGTGTTCACCAGAGCCTCTAGTGGTGAGGATGGACTGGGCTGCAACTGGATCCAGGTCGCGGCCCCCAGAGTCCCCCAGCTCACGCTCACAGTAGGCTATAGAGGATAGAGGGGAAGCAGCAGCTCAGGATACAAGAGATAGTGAGGGGATAAGCCAAACGTCAGGGCGACTTGCAGCCAAGGATAAACAAAGGACAAGCCAAAGGTCAAGGTCACAAGCAGACAGGCATAGTCGAGAACAAGTCAAGATCGGTAAAACAGAGACAGACGTAGCACATGGCAAGCAGGAACCCAAACACACAATAGCTTAACAAACAACGTTGATCAGCACGGCTGGCTTGCAGTGCACAGGTTAATATAGTGTTCCCTGATAGGGCCTGGGGTGGAGCCATGCTTGGAGGAGAGATTATTTAAGCAGCCAGGTGAGAGTGGCTGGCCTCTAGGGTGAACATATGGAGAAGGGGTAAGCTGTGAGACAAACATTACTGCATAACCATGACACTGGGGTTTGATATGTTGTGCTAAAAGAAAGTTCAATAGGTTTTTACCTGGTATTAATTCTGATTCAATATCAGACCACAAGTGGGAGGGCGGTCTATCAATCCAACATTTTAGTTGTGTTAAAATAGAAGCTAGGTAATAGTCTCCCAGATCAACATCACCTAGACCACCCGCCTATCTATGTTTGAAAAGTTTGCCAAAGGCGCATCATGCCTTTTGGCTCTTCCATACAAATTTGTTTACAATGGCTTGCAGAAACTTAAAGTAAGAGACAGGGACCACTATGGGCAAGGTTCTGAACAAATAGAGTAACCGAGGCAAAACCATAATTTTAAGGGCTGCCAGCCGGCCAGACCACGAGAGATCATAGTTCGCATTAAACAAAGATTTGGTTGAGCTAGTAAGGGTGGTACCCAGGTATGATATGCCTTTTTCCTTCCATACAAAAGGATAATTTTGCTGCGTCTTCTGTTTCACACCCAAATCTAATATGTATGATTTAGGTTTGTAGATCTTATAATATGAAACAGTGTGTAATAATTGCAGGGCATCCTGGACCGCAAACAAAGAGGTTGCCACATTTGTCAGCATTAGTATAATGTCATCAGCAAACAAGCTTATAGAATAGACATGACTTCCAATTTTTAAGCCAGTGCGGTCTGGGTGTGAATAATTAATTATACAGGGCCATGGGCTCCATTAAGTGATTAAAGATTAATGGGGACAGGGGGCAGCCCTGTCTAGTCCTTTTAGTAAAATTGAAGGGAGAAGGGTTGCGCGTCATATAGCCCGATATCCCTGCTAAACGTGGATGCCAAGATTTTTGCGAAGGTCCTGGCCAACCGTTTATGCCAGGTGATTGAGGACCTGATTGATGTCGACCAGACCAGTTTTATGCCGAGCAAGAGAACCGACATAAACACCAGGCGACTCTATTTAAACCTGTCTGTTTCCCACCACAATCAAGGCTCTAGAGTTATTGCTTGCTTAGACACCGAAATTCCGAAGAATGGTCATATTTCTGGGAGGTCCTTCAGTGATTCAGGTTTTGCCCCAAATTCATACATGGGATTAAATTACTATATAGTGCCCCTAGAGCGGGGATCTGTACAAATAACTGGCTTTCTGCCCCTTTTAGTCTGTTTCACGGTACACGGCAGGGTTTCCTGCTCTCCCCCAGTCTGTTTGCCCGAAAAATTAGGAAAGGAGTTGCCCCTGGGATGGTGTAGATTGGAAAAATAACATGGATTTGCCACCAAAGAGTATATATAAAAGTAAAAAAGTTTTATTTACATAAAGTTTTCACATGATTTGATCATAGTAAAATGAATTTTTTGAAAAAACGAGAACTAACATGCATTTATCTTGACAAACAATACATAGAATCACCCTATGTTTATGACATACAAGTCAATTTATACATAGCGGCGAAAGGCAACCGACATGTTTCGGGTAATGGTCGCTGTGTTTGTAGCAGCTTTCATTACATTTCCTTCTTCAGGGTATTATGTATTAATTGTACATGGATTGACATTTATCCCACTAGGATTCAAATATCATAAACACATCCGTATATATTCAAATATATTCAAGAACAGAGGAGCCAGCCGGTTGGGGGGACTTCACTGATGTAATAAAGCCCCAAGGCAATTTTTGTGCAACCCAAAATTGTAGGTTAGTAGTCGCACGGCTTTGATGAAGTCGATCCAGCGACTATGAGAGGAACGTTCTAGGATTGGACTCAAACCGGCCCATCAAATCTCACAGGGAGGCCCGGAAGTGAGAGAGGGCTAATCGCTGATTTCTTAGAGACCAATATATAACATGTGTCCTCTCCCTGGCTGTGAGATTTGATGGGCCGGTTTGAGTCCAATCCTAGAATGTTCTTTTAAGGTATTCTGCACTATATCCATCGGGCCCTGGTGATTTGTAATTGAGGGTCAAGGTAAATGGTGCATTTAGGCTTCTAATTGGGATTGGGACAAGGTGGGTAGGTGTATATTATTTAAGAATTGTGGTATATATGCTACTGAGGGTTGCAGTGTGGTGGTATCTTCACATACAGTAAGTTATATAAAGAGTTGTAATCGCAGGTAAAGGCATAAGCAATCTCCTGAGGATTCAGCACCTTTTGTTTTGTAAGAGGGTGATAAACATAAAGGATTTTAGTTTTATTTCTGTAGCCTTGAAGGTGTCTGGCTAACAATTTGTTTGCCTTATTACCACTTGTGTATAAGTCATTTTCAGACATCTAGAATTCCATTCAAAGTTCTCCAATAGGAGGGTACGGAAATCTCTCTGTAGGTTAGTAAGCTTAGCGCTTAGGGCAGGGTCAGGATTAGATGTATTTGCTGCTTCATGCTGTTGTAGTTCTGTAAACAAATGGTCTATAAGCTGCTACCTTTTCCTCTTAGTCCTAGCCCCAAGTTTGATAAACATTCTACGCATATAAGACTTGTGAGCATTCCACAATACAAAAGTATCTGTGACAGAACCTTCATTCAACTGAAAGAATTCCAAAAGCTATTTTTCCAATGCAGCCCTAGAGTCTTTAGCCTACAATAGTGATGAGCCGAACACCCCCGGGTTCGGTTCGCACCAGAACCCGCGAACGGACCGAAAGTTCGTACGAACATTAGAACCCTATTAAATACAATGGATGCGAACGTTCGAATTCTAAAGTGCTAATTATAACAACTATTATGCATGTTATTGTCCTAAAAAGGGTTTGGGAACCCGGGTTGTGCACCAGGGGACATGTATCAATGCAAAAAGAAGTTTTAAAAACGGTCGTTTTTCGGGAGCAGTCATTTTAATGATGCATAAAGTGAAAAAAAAAAAGTCAAATATTCCTTTAAATATCGTACCTGGGGGGTGTCTAAAGTATGCCTGTGAAGTGCCACGTGTTTCCCGTGTTTAGAACTGTCCCTGCACAAAATGACACTTCTAAAGGAAAAAAAAGCCATTTAAAACTGCTTGCGGCTTTAATGTAATGTCTGGTCCCGGTAATATGGATGAAAATCTTTAAGAAAAATGGCATAGCTACCCCATGACCCCCCCCCCTACCCCAGCCCATTACCAGCCCCTTTGGGTCTTGTATGGATATTAAGGGGAACCCCGCACATAAAATAAAAAAGGCCCTATATACTCTGAACAGCCGTATACAGGCGGTGCATACAAGACAGGGACTGTAGGTTTGTTCTTATGTAGAATCTGTTTGTAATTTTGAACAGGTACATTGTTTAAGTGTAGCTCCAGCCCAAAAATCTATTTTTAAACTTTTTGGAAAACATAGGTAAGGGTTATCACCCCTGTAACATTTGTTTTGCTGTCTGTGCCCCTGTTCAGAACATTTCACCTCACTTTCCGTCCCAATGACAACTGTTTTTGAAATGTGGTGTTTTTCTTGAAACAAGGATTGGTGATAAAGCATCAGTACAGAGGAGACACCTTTCTCCCATATTAATTCTTACAGGAGAGAATTTTCCTTCCTAGGGGTAGATTTCCTCTCACTTCCTGTTGTCTTCTTGCGTTTGCAAGTAGGAGTCGTTTGTAAGTTGGATGTTTGAAAGTAGGGACCTGCCGTATATACTCTGCAGAAATAGGCCCCTTAGTTGTTGGTGTTGGCACAACACTGTAAGCACTCACAGTTACTCTTGGTTGGTGCTGGAACGCCCTGCTGTCAACTATTATATCAGGAATTTTAATTACATATAATTGTTGAACAGTGGTAGTAAAAATTGGGCCTTTGATGGTGGTGCTGGTGCCACAACACTGTAAGCCCTGACAGTTACTCTTGGTGGGTGAAGCAATGGGCCCTGCTGTGAATTATTAGATCAAGAATTGTAATTGCATGCCCCTGTTGAACAGGGGCTGAAAAATTGTGCCTTTCGTGGTGGTGGTGGTGGTGGTGGTGTTGCCACAACACTGTAAGCCCTCAGAGTTACTCTTGGTGGGTGCAGGAATGGGCCCTGCTGTGAATTATTAGATCAAGAATTGTAATTACATGCCCCTTTTGAACAGGGGCTGAAAAATTGGGCCTTTCGTGGTGGTGGTGGTGGTGGCGTTGCCACAACACTGTAAGCCCTCAGAGTTACTCTTGGTGGGTGCAGGAATGGGCCCTGCTGTGAATTATTAGATCAAGAATTGTAATTACATGCCCCTTTTGAACAGGGGCTGAAAAATTGGGCCTTTCGTGGTGGTGGTGGTGGTGGCGTTGCCACAACACTGTAAGCCCTCAGAGTTACTCTTGGTGGGTGCAGCAATGGGCCCTGCTGTGAATTATTAGATCAAGAATTGTAATTACATGCCCCTTTTGAACAGGGGCTGAAAAATTGGGCCTTTCGTGGTGGTGGTGGTGGTGGTGGCGTTGCCACAACACTGTAAGCCCTCAGAGTTACTCTTGGTGGGTGCAGCAATGGGCCCTGCTGTGAATTATTAGATCAAGAATTGTAATTACATGCCCCTTTTGAACAGGGGCTGAAAAATTGGGCCTTTCGTGGTGGTGGTGGTGGTGGTGGCGTTGCCACAACACTGTAAGCCCTCAGAGTTACTCTTGGTGGGTGCAGCAATGGGCCCTGCTGTGAATTATTAGATCAAGAATTGTAATTGCATGCCCCTGTTGAACAGGGGCTGAAAAATTGGGCCTTTCGTGGTGGTGGTGGTGGTGGCGTTGCCACAACACTGTAAGCCCTCAGAGTTACTCTTGGTGGGTGCAGCAATGGGCCCTGCTGTGAATTATTAGATCAAGAATTGTAATTGCATGCCCCTGTTGAACAGGGGCTGAAAAATTGGGCCTTAGGCACTGGTGGCACAACACTACAACCCCTCACAGATACTGTACTTGGAGCACAGCAATGAGCCCTGTTGCAAAGTATTGCTTCAAAAATTGTAATGACACGCCCCTGTTAAACAGGGGCTGAAAAATTGGGCCTTAGGCACTGGTGGCACAACACTCCAACCCCTCACAGATACTGTACTTGGAGCACAGCAATGAGCCCTATGGCAAATTATTGCTAAAAAAATTGTAATTACACGCCCCTGTAAAACAGGGGCTGAAAAATTGGGCCTTAGCCACTGGTGGCGGCACCCATAAACAAAAATGATCTTCCAAGCTATCATCATCAATCGTATCATTGAGGAGGAGGAGGAGGAGGATAGCCAGTCAACATAACAGCACAGGCACTCAGCATCAGCATCAGTCTTGAAGGGATGTGACATGTTAAAATCAATTAGTCTGTTATATCAGCATCAGGTGTGTGGTAGCTGGTGGTGATCCAAGACTGGTTCATCTTGATGAAAGTCAGTCGATCAACCGAGTCGGTGGACAGGCACACCCTGTGATCCGTGACAAATCCTCCAGCAGCACTGAATGTGCGTTCCGAAAGAACGCTGGATGCAGGACAGTCCAGTAGCTCAATTGCATACTGTGCAAGCTCTGGCCAGTGATCCATCCTCAAGACCCAGTAAGCCAGAGGATTTTCGGTGGGGAAGGTGTCCAAGTCTGACCTTGCCCCTAGATATTCCTGCACCATGTTTATCAGACGCTGGCGATGGTTGCTGGAACCGATCATACTTTGGGGCTGCGGACTAAAGAATTGTCTGAACGCATCGGTCAGACGGCCACCTTCCCCACCGCTCCTTCTTTGACTGGCCGAAGCCTCAGCAACTCGTAGTCCAGGACCAGGAGTTTGTAACCTCCCAGTCTCTGGGAACGCGTTGCACAGACCTTTCTGCAAGGCCTCCCGGAGTTGTCTCATCCTCTGCTCCCTCTGCGACGGTAACATAAGGTCCGCAACCTTACCCTTGTACCGTGGATCAAGGAGAGTGGCCAGCCAGTAATGGTCCCTCTCCTTGATCCGAAGAATACGAGGATCCTTCCGCAGACTTTGCAGGATCAGGGAGGCCATGCAGCGTAGGTTTGCTGAGGCATTCGCTCCGGAGTCCTCTGGGTCACTAAGGATGACATGATCCGCAGCCACCTCCTCCCAGCCACGTACAAGTCCACTGGTTTCTTTGGACTGTAAATCATCCCTAAAAGACTGCTGCTGATGATGCTGATTGCCAGCCTCCACCTCCATGCTGACACAATCCTCCTCCTCCTCCTCCTCCTCTTCCTGTGCGATGGGTGGGACAGAAGGAACACTGTCTGGGTAAAGGGGGCCTTGAGAGGCAAGGAAGTCCTCCTCTTCCTGCCTCTGTTCTGCCTCAAGTGCCCTGTCCATTATTCCACGCAGCGTGTGCTCCAACAGGTGGACAAGAGGTACAGTGTCACTGATGCATGCACTGTCACTGCTCACCATCCTCGTGGCCTCCTCAAATGGTGCCAGGACAGTGCGTGCATCCCTGATCATGCCCCACTGGCGTGGAGAAAAAAAACCAAGCTCCCCTGACCCTGTCCTGGTGCCGTAGTCGCACAGGTACTCATTGATGGCCCTCTGCTGCGTGTGCAGCCGCTGCAGCATGGCCAACGTTGAGTTCCACCTGGTGGGCATGTCACATATAAGGCGGTTCTTGGGCAGGTTCAACTCCTTTTGTAGCTCAGCCAGGCGAGCACTGGCATTATAAGATCTGCGGAAATGCACACAGACTTTCCTGGCCTGCCTCAGGACATCCTGTAAGCCCGGGTACCTGCCCAAGAACCGCTGCACCACCAGGTTAAGGACGTGAGCCACACAGGGCACATGGGTCAGTTGTCCCTGTCGGAGGGCGGAGAGGAGGTTGGTGCCATTGTCGCAAACCACCATTCCTGGCTTAAGCTGGCGTGGCGTCAACCACCTCTCGGCCTGGCCCTGCAGAGCAGACAGGACCTCTGCCCCAGTGTGGCTTCTGTCCCCCAAACACACCAGCGCAAGCACGGCATGGCATCTTTTTGCCTGCGTACTTGCGTAGCCCCTTGAACGCCTACGGAGCACCGCTGGTTCCGAGGACAAACCACAGGAAGAGGCCATGGAGGAAGAAGAAGAGGAGGGGATGGAGGAGAGAGGTGTGTCACAACCAGTAGTAGCATTTTGGAGGCGTGGCGGTGGAACAACCTCCAACACTACTGCACCTTGTCCTGCATCCTTCCCAGCTGCCAAAAGAGTGACCCAATGGGCCGTGAAAGAAAGGTAACGTCCCTGTCCATACCTGCTGGACCATGAGTCAGCGGTAATATGCACCTTACCGCTGACCGCCCTGTCCAGCGAGGCCAAGACATTGCCTTCCACATGCCGGTAGAGAGCCGGAATAGCCTTCCGTGAGAAAAAGTGGCGTTTGGGAACCTGCCACTGAGGAACCGCACATTGCACAAACTCACGGAAGGGGGCCGAGTCTACCAACTGAAAAGGCAGCAGTTGAAGCGCTAGCAATTTAGCCAAGCTAGCATTCAACCGCTGGGCATGTGGATGGCTGGGAGTGAACTTCTTTCGACGGTCCAGCAGCTGGGGCAGGGAAATTTGCCTGCTAGAATCGGACGTCGGTGTACTGCTAGCAGAGTGGCCGCAAGTACTTGGCTGTGACACACCTAATTCTACACCTTCATTCCTCTCAGTGCATGTTTCAGAGAGGACTGAAGTTATAGTGGGGTTGGAGATCCCAGCTGATGCGGTGCAAGGAGAGGTCCGCTTTGTTCTTTGGTGTGGGTCTTTGAGGTAGGCTTGCCAACGAGCTGCATGGCAGGTCAACATATGTCTGGTCAGGCATGTGGTACCCAAGCGGCTGATGTTTTGGCCACGCGATATACGCTTGAGACATATGTTGCAAACAGCAGCTGTGCGATCTGATGCACTAGCCTCAAAAAAGGCCCACACCAAAGAACTTTTTGAATGACGGGCAGAGGCAGCGCCCTGCACAGGCGGAGCTCTGCGGTGTGATTCCGTCGGTGTACTGCCCTTACGCTGGCCACCAAAGGGCATCCTGCCTCGTTGGAGATGTGCCTCCTCCTCATCCTCCTCCTCCTCCTCTCTCCTATTAGGCACCCACGTGGAGTCAGTGACCTCATCATCCCCTCCCTCCTCATCACTGGAGCCAATCTGGCAGTATGCTGCAGCTGCTGGAACATGACTGCCAGATTGGTGTCCTTCTTGAGCATCCCCTCTGTCTGCTCTCACGCTACTGCCTTCCTGTAGCTGGGTTTCATCATCAGACCCTTCGAAACGCTGGGCATCCTCCTGGAGCATGTACCCAACACTGTGCTCAAACAGTTCGGGGGACTCCTCAGGAGGAGGACATGGTGGGTCTAGGGAAGGAGTGACTGATGATGAGTCTGACATTGATACCAGGGAAGAGGACGCTTTGGCAGCTGCTTTTCCAGTACCCTGAGCCTGGGTGAGAGAGGATGAGGAGGAGGAGGAGGGCTTGGTCATCCACTCTACCAAGTCTTCGGCATGATGTGGCTCAACATGTCCAGCTGCCGAAAAGAAGGACAAGCGTGTCCCATGGCCATGTGCTGATGACAATGCACCGCGTCCACGACCAGCACTGTTGCCCCCAGACACAGAGCCTGCTTGCCCTCTTTTATTGCCTCCTGACTGTCTGCCTCTCCTTGTTTGCCTTCCAGACATTCTAGTAGATGGCCTGCAGGGAGATGGGAAAAAAGCAATAAGGGCTACCTTCAGGTGTCCTTCTCTGTCCCTTTACTTAAGGATTTCTAAATATGGTTGAGGATGATTGCTTTTGCACAGAATAGCACAACGACAATTTCCCTGACTGTCCAAAAAAACAAGGATTTCAAAGATGGTTGATGAGGAATGCTTTAGCACACTATAGCACAAGGAGAATTTCCCTCACTGTCCTTCCCTGTCCCTAGAAACAAATATTATCACAGTGAAAGAAACTGACACTCTTCCTACCTATAGTTTTCTGTCCCTAGAAAAAATGTTTTTTTAAAGCACACTATAGCACAAGGAGAATTCCCTCACTGTCCTTCCCTGTCCCTAGAAACAAGGATTCGCACAGTAAAACACACTGACACTCTCCCTACCTATAGTTTTCTGTCCCTAGAAAAAATGTTTTTTTAAAGCACACTATAGCACAAGGAGAATTTCCCTTACTTTCCTTCTTTGTCCCTAGAAACAAGGATTATCACAGTAAAAGAAACTGACACTCTTCCTACCTATAGTTTTCTGTCCCTAGAAAAAATGTTTTTTTAAAGCACACTATAGCACAAGGAGAATTCCCTCACTGTCCTTCCCTGTCCCTAGAAACAAGGATTCGCACAGTAAAACACACTGACACTCTCCCTACCTATAGTTTTCTGTCCCTAGAAAAAATGTTTTTTTAAAGCACACTATAGCACAAGGAGAATTCCCTCACTGTCCTTCCCTGTCCCTAGAAACAAGGATTCGCACAGTAAAAGACACTGACACTCTCCCTACCTATAGTTTTCTGTCCCTAGAAAAAATGTTTTTTTAAAGCACACTATAGCACAAGGAGAATTTCCCTCACTTTCCTTCTTTGCCCCTAGAAACAAGGATTATCACAGTGAAAGAAACTGACACTCTTCCTACCTATAGTTTTCTGTCCCTAGAAAAAATGTTTTTTTAAAGCACACTATAGCACAAGGAGAATTCCCTCACTGTCCTTCCCTGTCCCTAGAAACAAGGATTCGCACAGTAAAAGACACTGACACTCTCCCTACCTATAGTTTTCTGTCCCTAGAAAAAATGTTTTTTTAAAGCACACTATAGCACAAGGAGAATTTCCCTCACTTTCCTTCTTTGTCCCTAGAAACAAGGATTATCACAGTGAAAGAAACTGACACTCTTCCTACCTATAGTTTTCTGTCCCTAGAAAAAATGTTTTTTTAAAGCACACTATAGCACAAGGAGAATTCCCTCACTGTCCTTCCCTGTCCCTAGAAACAAGGATTCGCACAGTAAAAGACACTGACACTCTCCCTACCTATAGTTTTCTGTCCCTAGAAAAAATGTTTTTTTAAAGCACACTATAGCACAAGGAGAATTCCCTCACTGTCCTTCCCTGTCCCTAGAAACAAGGATTCGCACAGTAAAAGACACTGACACTCTCCCTACCTATAGTTTTCTGTCCCTAGAAAAAATGTTTTTTTAAAGCACACTATAGCACAAGCAGAATTTCCCTTACTTTCCTTCTTTGTCCCTAGAAACAAGGATTATCACAGTGAAAGAAACTGACACTCTTCCTACCTATAGTTTTCTGTCCCTAGAAAAAATGTTTTTTTAAAGCACACTATAGCACAAGGAGAATTCCCTCACTGTCCTTCCCTGTCCCTAGAAACAAGGATTCGCACAGTAAAAGACACTGACACTCTCCCTACCTATAGTTTTCTGTCCCTAGAAAAAATGTTTTTTTAAAGCACACTATAGCACAAGGAGAATTTCCCTCACTTTCCTTCTTTGTCCCTAGAAACAAGGATTATCACAGTGAAATAAACTGACACTCTTCCTACCTATAGTTTTCTGTCCCTAGAAAATTTTTTTTTTAAAGCACACTATAGCACAAGGAGAATTCCCTCACTGTCCTTCCCTGTCCCTAGAAACAAGGATTCGCACAGTAAAAGACACTGACACTCTCCCTACCTATAGTTTTCTGTCCCTAGAAAAAATGTTTTTTTAAAGCACACTATAGCACAAGGAGAATTTCCCTCACTTTCCTTCTTTTTCCCTAGAAACAAGGATTATCACAGTGAAAGAAACTGACACTCTTCCTACCTACAGTTTTCTGTCCCTAGAAAAAATGTTTTTTTAAAGCACACTATAGCACAAGGAGAATTCCCTCACTGTCCTTCCCTGTCCCTAGAAACAAGGATTCGCACAGTAAAACACACTGACACTCTCCCTACCTATAGTTTTCTGTCCCTAGAAAAAATGTTTTTTTAAAGCACACTATAGCACAAGGAGAATTCCCTCACTGTCCTTCCCTGTCCCTAGAAACAAGGATTCGCACAGTAAAAGACACTGACACTCTCCCTACCTATAGTTTTCTGTCCCTAGAAAAAATGTTTTTTTAAAGCACACTATAGCACAAGGAGAATTCCCTCACTGTCCTTCCCTGTCCCTAGAAACAAGGATTCGCACAGTAAAAGACACTGACACTCTCCCTACCTATAGTTTTCTGTCCCTAGAAAAAATGTTTTTTTAAAGCACACTATAGCACAAGGAGAATTTCCCTTACTTTCCTTCTTTGTCCCTAGAAACAAGGATTATCACAGTGAAAGAAACTGACACTCTTCCTACCTATAGTTTTCTGTCCCTAGAAAAAATGTTTTTTTAAAGCACACTATAGCACAAGGAGAATTCCCTCACTGTCCTTCCCTGTCCCTAGAAACAAGGATTCGCACAGTAAAACACACTGACACTCTCCCTACCTATAGTTTTCTGTCCCTAGAAAAAATGTTTTTTTAAAGCACACTATAGCACAAGGAGAATTCCCTCACTGTCCTTCCCTGTCCCTAGAAACAAGGATTCGCACAGTAAAACACACTGACACTCTCCCTACCTATAGTTTTCTGTCCCTAGAAAAAATGTTTTTTTAAAGCACACTATAGCACAAGGAGAATTCCCTCACTGTCCTTCCCTGTCCCTAGAAACAAGGATTCGCACAGTAAAACACACTGACACTCTCCCTACCTATAGTTTTCTGTCCCTAGAAAAAATGTTTTTTTAAAGCACACTATAGCACAAGAAGAATTCCCTCACTGTCCTTCCCTGTCCCTAGAAACAAGGATTCGCACAGTAAAAGACACTGACACTCTCCCTACCTATAGTTTTCTGTCCCTAGAAAAAATGTTTTTTTAAAGCACACTATAGCACAAGGAGAATTTCCTCACTGTACTTCCCTGTCCCTAGAAACAAGGATTCGCACAGTAAAACACACTGACACTCTCCCTACCTATAGTTTTCTGTCCCTAGAAAAAATGTTTTTTTAAAGCACACTATAGCACAAGGAGAATTTCCCTCACTTTCCTTCTTTGTCCCTAGAAACAAGGATTATCACAGTGAAAGAAACTGACACTCTTCCTACCTATAGTTTTCTGTCCCTAGAAAAAATGTTTTTTTAAAGCACACTATAGCACAAGGAGAATTCCCTCACTGTCCTTCCCTGTCCCTAGAAACAAGGATTCGCACAGTAAAAGACACTGACACTCTCCCTACCTATAGTTTTCTGTCCCTAGAAAAAATGTTTTTTTAAAGCACACTATAGCACAAGGAGAATTTCCCTCACTTTCCTTCTTTGTCCCTAGAAACAAGGATTATCACAGTGAAAGAAACTGACACTCTTCCTACCTATAGTTTTCTGTCCCTAGAAAAAATGTTTTTTTAAAGCACACTATAGCACAAGGAGAATTCCCTCACTGTCCTTCCCTGTCCCTAGAAACAAGGATTCGCACAGTAAAAGACACTGACACTCTCCCTACCTATAGTTTTCTGTCCCTAGAAAAAATGTTTTTTTAAAGCACACTATAGCACAAGGAGAATTTCCCTCACTTTCCTTCTTTGTCCCTAGAAACAAGGATTATCACAGTGAAAGAAACTGACACTCTTCCTACCTATAGTTTTCTGTCCCTAGAAAAAATGTTTTTTTAAAGCACACTATAGCACAAGCAGAATTCCCTCACTGTCCTTCCCTGTCCCTAGAAACAAGGATTCGCACAGTAAAACACACTGACACTCTCCCTACCTATAGTTTTCTGTCCCTAGAAAAAATGTTTTTTTAAAGCACACTATAGCACAAGGAGAATTCCCTCACTGTCCTTCCCTGTCCCTAGAAACAAGGATTCGCACAGTAAAAGACACTGACACTCTCCCTACCTATAGTTTTCTGTCCCTAGAAAAAATGTTTTTTTAAAGCACACTATAGCACAAGGAGAATTTCCCTTACTTTCCTTCTTTGTCCCTAGAAACAAGGATTATCACAGTGAAAGAAACTGACACTCTTCCTACCTATAGTTTTCTGTCCCTAGAAAAAATGTTTTTTTAAAGCACACTATAGCACAAGGAGAATTCCCTCACTGTCCTTCCCTGTCCCTAGAAACAAGGATTCGCACAGTAAAAGACACTGACACTCTCCCTACCTATAGTTTTCTGTCCCTAGAAAAAATGTTTTTTTAAAGCACACTATAGCACAAGGAGAATTTCCTCACTGTACTTCCCTGTCCCTAGAAACAAGGATTCGCACAGTAAAACACACTGACACTCTCCCTACCTATAGTTTTCTGTCCCTAGAAAAAATGTTTTTTTAAAGCACACTATAGCACAAGGAGAATTTCCCTCACATTCCTTCTTTGTCCCTAGAAACAAGGATTATCACAGTGAAAGAAACTGACACTCTTCCTACCTATAGTTTTCTGTCCCTAGAAAAAATGTTTTTTTAAAGCACACTATAGCACAAGGAGAATTCCCTCACTGTCCTTCCCTGTCCCTAGAAACAAGGATTCGCACAGTAAAAGACACTGACACTCTCCCTACCTATAGTTTTCTGTCCCTAGAAAAAATGTTTTTTTAAAGCACACTATAGCACAAGGAGAATTTCCCTCACTTTCCTTCTTTGTCCCTAGAAACAAGGATTATCACAGTGAAAGAAACTGACACTCTTCCTACCTATAGTTTTCTGTCCCTAGAAAAAATGTTTTTTTAAAGCACACTATAGCACAAGGAGAATTCCCTCACTGTCCTTCCCTGTCCCTAGAAACAAGGATTCGCACAGTAAAAGACACTGACACTCTCCCTACCTATAGTTTTCTGTCCCTAGAAAAAATGTTTTTTTAAAGCACACTATAGCACAAGGAGAATTTCCCTCACTTTCCTTCTTTGTCCCTAGAAACAAGGATTATCACAGTGAAAGAAACTGACACTCTTCCTACCTATAGTTTTCTGTCCCTAGAAAAATGTTTTTTTAAAGCACACTATAGCACAAGCAGAATTCCCTCACTGTCCTTCCCTGTCCCTAGAAACAAGGATTCGCACAGTAAAACACACTGACACTCTCCCTACCTATAGTTTTCTGTCCCTAGAAAAAATGTTTTTTTAAAGCACACTATAGCACAAGGAGAATTCCCTCACTGTCCTTCCCTGTCCCTAGAAACAAGGATTCGCACAGTAAAAGACACTGACACTCTCCCTACCTATAGTTTTCTGTCCCTAGAAAAAATGTTTTTTTAAAGCACACTATAGCACAAGGAGAATTTCCCTTACTTTCCTTCTTTGTCCCTAGAAACAAGGATTATCACAGTGAAAGAAACTGACACTCTTCCTACCTATAGTTTTCTGTCCCTAGAAAAAATGTTTTTTTAAAGCACACTATAGCACAAGGAGAATTCCCTCACTGTCCTTCCCTGTCCCTAGAAACAAGGATTCGCACAGTAAAACACACTGACACTCTCCCTACCTATAGTTTTCTGTCCCTAGAAAAAATGTTTTTTTAAAGCACACTATAGCACAAGGAGAATTCCCTCACTGTCCTTCCCTGTCCCTAGAAACAAGGATTCGCACAGTAAAAGACACTGACACTCTCCCTACCTATAGTTTTCTGTCCCTAGAAAAAATGTTTTTTTAAAGCACACTATAGCACAAGGAGAATTTCCCTCACTTTCCTTCTTTGTCCCTAGAAACAAGGATTATCACAGTGAAAGAAACTGACACTCTTCCTACCTATAGTTTTCTGTCCCTAGAAAAAATGTTTTTTTAAAGCACACTATAGCACAAGGAGAATTCCCTCACTGTCCTTCCCTGTCCCTAGAAACAAGGATTCGCACAGTAAAAGACACTGACACTCTCCCTACCTATAGTTTTCTGTCCCTAGAAATTTTTTTTTTTTAAAGCACACTATAGCACAAGGACAATTTCCCTCACTTTCCTTCTTTGTCCCTAGAAACAAGGATTATCACAGTGAAAGAAACTGACACTCTTCCTACCTATAGTTTTCTGTCCCTAGAAAAAATGTTTTTTTAAAGCACACTATAGCACAAGGAGAATTCCCTCACTGTCCTTCCCTGTCCCTAGAAACAAGGATTCGCACAGTAAAACACACTGACACTCTCCCTACCTATAGTTTTCTGTCCCTAGAAAAAATGTTTTTTTAAAGCACACTATAGCACAAGGAGAATTCCCTCACTGTCCTCCCCTGTCCCTAGAAACAAGGATTTGCACAGTAAAAGACACTGACACTCTCCCTACCTATAGTTTTCTGTCCCTAGAAAAAATGTTTTTTTAAAGCACACTATAGCACAAGGAGAATTCCCCTCACTTTCCTTCTTTGTCCCTAGAAACAAGGATTATCACAGTGAAAGAAACTGACACTCTTCCTACCTATAGTTTTCTGTCCCTAGAAAAAATGTTTTTTTAAAGCACACTATAGCACAAGGAGAATTCCCTCACTGTCCTTCCCTGTCCCTAGAAACAAGGATTCGCACAGTAAAAGACACTGACACTCTCCCTACCTATAGTTTTCTGTCCCTAGAAAAAATGTTTTTTAAAGCACACTATAGCACAAGGAGAATTTCCCTCACTTTCCTTCTTTGTCCCTAGAAACAAGGATTATCACAGTGAAAGAAACTGACACTCTTCCTACCTATAGTTTTCTGTCCCTAGAAAAAATGTTTTTTTAAAGCACACTATAGCACAAGGAGAATTCCCTCACTGTCCTTCCCTGTCCCTAGAAACAAGGATTCGCACAGTAAAACACACTGACACTCTCCCTACCTATAGTTTTCTGTCCCTAGAAAAAATGTTTTTTTAAAGCACACTATAGCACAAGGAGAATTCCCTCACTGTCCTTCCCTGTCCCTAGAAACAAGGATTCGCACAGTAAAACACACTGACACTCTCCCTACCTATAGTTTTCTGTCCCTAGAAAAAATGTTTTTTTAAAGCACACTATAGCACAAGGAGAATTCCCTCACTGTCCTTCCCTGTCCCTAGAAACAAGGATTCGCACAGTAAAACACACTGACACTCTCCCTACCTATAGTTTTCTGTCCCTAGAAAAAATGTTTTTTTAAAGCACACTATAGCACAAGGAGAATTCCCTCACTGTCCTTCCCTGTCCCTAGAAACAAGGATTCGCACAGTAAAAGACACTGACACTCTCCCTACCTATAGTTTTCTGTCCCTAAAAAAAATGTTTTTTTAAAGCACACTATAGCACAAGGAGAATTCCCTCACTGTCCTTCCCTGTCCCTAGAAACAAGGATTCGCACAGTAAAACACACTGACACTCTCCCTACCTATCCTTCTCTTTCCCAAAACTAAAGGAATCCAGGTTAAGCAAGAAAAAAAAAAATGTCACTGTCCCTGCCTATGCTTCTCTTTCCCTGCTCCGGAACACACTACACTAGGCCGCCGTGCTGGCGGCCTTTTATAGTGTGGGGCGTGTACTAAACACCCTCAGCAATAATTGGCCACAGGCATCCTGCCTGTGGCCAATCATTGCTCTCCTCGCTGCCGGCGCTGTGATTGGCCAAGCATGCGGGGTCACAGTGCATGCTTGGCCAATCACAGCGCCTGGATGACACTGCGATGGCGTAGTGCATTGTGGGCCGTTCGCGTCACTCGAATTTGGCGCGAACGGCCCAAATCGTTCGATCTTCGTCGAACGATCGAACAGCCGATGTTCGAGTCGAACGTATGTTCGACTCGAACACGAAGCTCATCCCTAGCCTACAATAAACAGCAGTTGGTTCTCCATAGAAATGTGGATTGTGATGCACAAGAGTCTGCGATCTTAGTTGGTCTGACCATATGTTATTTATAGAAGAGTCTTGGATCCTCTGCAGGAGCCATTTATCGGACAAAAATAGGTTTATTCCTTGATTAGGTAGCCACAGAGAACAAAGTGAAGTCCCTTTCAGTTGTGTGAAGGCAGCCCCATACATCACAAAGGTCATACTGACGGAGAAGGGATTGTAAAGAAAGTAGAGAACGTTTGGGTGAAGCTGTAGAGTCAATATGTGGGTCTGGGAGGGCATTGAGGTCCCCGCATATTATTAAGGAGCCTTGATTGATCTTCTCTACTTTTCGCAGCAGTCTGTTTAGAAATTTAATTTGATGCTTATTGTGGGCATATAGTTTAACCACTTAAGCCCCGGACCATTTGGTAGCTAAAGGACCAGTTGTTTTCAGAATTTTGCACTGCGCTGCTTTAACTGTAAATTGTGCGGACATGCAATGTTGTACCCAAATGAAATTTGTGTCCTTTTCTTCCCACAAATAGAGCTTTCTTTTAATGGTATTTGATTGCCTCTGCGATTTTTATTTTTTGCGATATATACGGAAAAAGACCGAAAATTTTGAAAAAAAATGATATTTTCTAGTTTTTGTTATAAGAAAAATCGAATAAACTCAATTTTAGTCATACATTTAGGCCAAAATGTATTCAGCCACATGTCTTTAGTAAAAAAAATGTCAATAAGCGTATATTTATTGGTTTGCGCAAAAGTTATAGCGTCTACAAACTAGGGTACATTTTCTGGAATTTACACAGCTTTTAATTTATGACTGCCTATCTCATTTCTTGAGGTGCTAAAATGGCAGGGCAGTACAAACCCCCCCCCCCAAATGACCCCATTTTGGAAAGTAGACATCCCAAGGAAATTGCTGAGAGGCATGTTGAGCCCATTGAATATTTTTTTTTGTCTCAAGTGATTGAATAATGACTAAAAAAAAAAAAAAAAAATTACAAAAAGTTGTCACTAAATGATATATTGCTCACACATGCCATGGTTATATGTGGAATTGCACCCCAAAATACATTTTGCTGCTTCTCCTGAGTATGGGGATACCACATGTGTGGGACTTTTTGGGAGCCTAGCCGCGTACGGGCCCCCGAAAACCAAGCACCGCCTTCAGGATTTCTAAGGGCGCAAATTTTTGATTTCACTCCTCACTACCTATCACAGTTTTGAAGGCCATAAAATGCCAAAATAGCACAAAACCCCCCCAAATGACCCCATTTTAGAAAGTAGACACCCCAAGGAAATTGTTGAGAGGCCTGTTGAGCCCATTGAATATTTTTTTTTTTTGTCCCAAGTGATTGAATAATGACAAAAAAAATAAAAAATTACAAAAAGTTGTCACTAAATGATATATTGCTCACACATGCCATGGTTATATGTGGAATTACACCCCAAAATACATTTTGCTGCTTCTCCTGAGTACAGGGATACCACATGTGTGGGACTTTTTAGGAGCCTAGCCACGTACGGGACCCCGAAAACCAAGCACCGCCTTCAGGATTTCTAGGCACAAATTTTTGATTTCACTCCACACTACCTATCACAGTTTCGAAGGCCATAAAATGCCAAAATAGCACAAAACCCCCCCAAATGACCCCAAGCTATTTGCTGAGAGGCATGGTGAGTATTTTACAGCTCTCATTTGTTTTTGAAAATGAAGAAAGAAATGAAGAAAGAAAATATATATATTTTTTTTTTTCAATTTTCAAAACTTTGTGACAAAAAGCGAGATCTGCAAAATACTCACAATACCTCTCAGCAAATAGCTTGGGGTTTCTACTTTCCAAAATGGGGTCATTTGGGGGGGGGTTTGTGCCATCTGGGCATTCCATGGCCTCCGAAACTGTGATAGGCAGTGAGAAGAGAAATCAAAAATTTACACCCTTAGAAAGCCTGAAGGCGGTGCTTGGTTTTTGGGGTCCCGTACGCGGCTAGGCTCCCAAAAAGTCTCACACATGTGGTATCCCCGTACTCAGGAGAAGCAACAGAATGTATTTTGGGGTGTAATTCCACATATGCCCATGGCATGTTTGAGCAATATATAAATTAGTGACAACTTTGTGCAAAAAAAAATAAAATAAAATTGTCTTTTTTCCGCAACTTGTGTCAACATATAAAATATTCCATGGACTCGACATGCCTCTCAATATATAGCTTGGGGTGTCTACTTTCCAAAATGGGGTCATTTGGGGGGTATTTGAACTGTTCTGGCATTTTATACACAACATTAGGAAGCTTACATCCACTCTTCTAACCACTTGAAGACAAAGCCCTTTTTGACACTTTTTGTTTACATGAAAACATTTATTTTTTTTGCAAGAAAATTATGTTGAACCCCCAAACATTATATATATTTTTAAAGCAAAGGCCCTACAGATTAAAATGGTGGGTGTTGCATTTTTTTTTCTACACAGTATTTGCGCAGCGATTTTTCAAACGCATTTTTTGGGGAAAAAATACACTTTTTTTAATATTAATGCACTAAAACACACTATATTGCCCAAATGTTTGATGAAATGAAAAAGATGATCTTAGGCCGAGTACATAGATACCAAACATGACATGCTTTAAAATTTCGCACAAACGCGCATTGGCGACAAACTACATACATTTTTAAAAGACTTTAAAAGACCGATGCTTGCGTTCGCCATTGGGCAAGAGCAGGGCAGGACAGGGGTGCTTTTTTTTTTTTTTTTTTTTTATTATTAATTTTGCTTTTTTATTTTATTTTTAAACTGTTCCTTACATATTTTTTTTTTTTATCATTTTTATTGTTATCTCAGGGAATGTAAATATCCCCTATGATAGCAATAGTTAGTGACAGAGGAAAGGAAAATGAGTAAGCGTCAATTCGTGACGTGAAACGCGTTAGCCACCCTTCCCTGCATGCACACCATCTGCATTTGTTGTTTTGGATTTATGGATTTATTTTGAATTTGGATTTTTTACCTGAAATTTTGGAATAAATAACTGTCTATACAGAGTGCGGCAGTCCAGGGTTTCTTTTTCTCCCATGCAATAGTTAGTGACAGGTACTCTTTTTTTGAAAAAACTGGGGTCTTCTAGACCCTAGATCTTTCCTCTGCCCTCAAAGCATCTGACCACACCAAGATCGGTGTGATAAAATGCTTTACCAATGGCGCTTTTTATATCCGGGGGGGGGGACATTCCCTCCCACTGCTTGTAAAAGCAGTCCAGAGACTAATTAGCCACTAGGATTGCTTTTACATGAAAGCCGGCCGCTGGCTGAAAAGAATGATACCAAGATGATACCTAAACCCGCAGGCATCATTCTGGTATAAATATTCAAAGTCCAGCAACATACCAGTACGTTGCTGGTCCTTGTTGGACATGTATTGTAATCTTTTTTTTTTTCATGCAGCCTGTTGGCTGAACGAAAAAAGAGATTGACCAGTGGGTACGCCCACCATTAGAATACCGCCCTTCATCCACCCACTTCTACTGATGGGCATACACGCACCATTTATATATGCCGAAGCATAGGGGCATCCTCCC
Organism: Rana muscosa; assembly: GCA_029206835.1. Classification (NCBI taxonomy): domain Eukaryota; kingdom Metazoa; phylum Chordata; class Amphibia; order Anura; family Ranidae; genus Rana; species Rana muscosa. The sequence continues at coordinate 26,541,894 of CM055121.1, forward strand.
GCAAAAAAGTTATGCCGCACACACATGGTCGGACTTTTCCACGGGCAAGCCTCCGTCGGAATTTCGACCGTATGTACGCGGCATTAGGAGCAAAATCGCTCCCCCGCTCCTGCTGCCCCCATGCTTCGGCATATATGCTTTTTTTTTTTTTAACTGTGGTGGTGAAATCACCTCCTACAGCACTGGAGTCGCAGGGATCAGGCCTGTATCTGCGAACGCTGCAGTTATGTGTGTTGTGTTTTGTAAGTGACAGCGATCGATCGATACTGCACTTGGGTGGCCTGGGCTGGACGGAGGGGCAAAACGCAGGTGCTAGCAGGTATCTGGGCTGATCTCGCTAACACTGCATTTTTGGGAACCCTAAACTGCTGGGGACGCTAGTATAGATCTGATCAGATCAGATATTGATCTGTTCAGATACTATACCACTAAGGGAGGTGTATGCTTCACGCGTGGGTGTTAGCGCTACTGGCACTAACCTGACGCTGCCTGGGGTGTGACACAGACCCTCTCTGATGCTAAAACCTAATTAATATCACCTGACGGGCGATCAGGGGGTTAAACCTTTATTGGGTTATATACGGCGGGTGCCCTGACACCATAAAAAGCAAACTAACTAACCAGCGTCACCCGTAACACTTATATGGTGATCACTGGTGAAAGGGTTCACTAGGGGCAATTAGGGGGTTAAAACCTTTATTAGGTAATATATGGGGGTACCTGACGCTATATAAAAACCTGACGGGGAACCTAAAAAAAATTAGTGGCTACCGATCGGCATCACCGACACTAAGACAGCGATCAGAAAAACGATCGCTTAGCGACAGTGGTGATAGGGGGTGAAAGGGTTACCTGGAGGGCGATCAAGGGGGTTAAACCTTTATTAGATAATATATGGGGGTACCTGACGCTATAAAAACCTGCAGCGAACCTAAAAAAAATTACTGGCTACTGATCGGCATCACCGACACTAAGACAGCGATCAGAAAAACGATCGCTTAGCGACAGTGGTGATAGGGGGTGAAAGAGTTACCTGGGGGGCGATCAAGGGGGTTAAACCTTTATTAGATAATATATGGGGGTACCTGACGCTATAAAAACCTGCGGCGAACCTAAAAAAAAATACTGGCTACCGATCGGCATCACCGACACTAAGACAGCGATCAGAAAAACGATCGCTTAGCGACAGTGGTGATAGGGGGTGAAAGAGTTACCTGGGGGGCGATCAAGGGGGTTAAACCTTTATTAGATAATATATAGGGGTACCTGACGCTATAAAAACCTGCGGCGAACCTAAAAAAAATTACTGGCTACCGATCGGCATCACCGACACAAAGACAGCAATCAGAAAAACGATCGCTTAGCGACAGTGGTGATAGGGGGTGAAAAGGTTACCTGGGGGGCGATCAAGGGGGTTAAACCTTTATTAGATAATATATGGGGGTACCTGACGCTATAAAAACCTGCGACGAACCTAAAAAAAATTACTGGCTACCGATCTGCATCACCGACGCTAAGACAGCGATCAGAAAAATGATCGCTTAGCGACAGTGGTGATAGGGGGTGAACGGGTTATCTGGGGGGTGATCAAGGGGTTAAACCTTTATTAGGGGGGGTTAGGGGGCTACACTGGACCTAAAACTAAACTGTAGTGACACTTTTACAGTCACAAATGTCACTGATTGCAGTGATCAGTAAATAAATGGTCACTGCAATCAGTGACACTGTGACTGGGGGCTGGGGGGTGATCTGGGGGGGCCTGGGGGGGCGATTTATGTGCCTATGTGTTCTGGTGTTAGTGTAGTGTTTGTGCACTAACCTTGATGTCTTCTCTTGTACGGCGCTCGGTATATGTGAGCGCCGCACAAGAGATGACATCACTTCCTCCTGCTTCCTCTGCCTGTGTGTACATTACACAGACAGAGGGGGCATTTCCATTCGCCGGGAGCGATCGCGGGGGGGTGGCCGGAATCGAACGGCCGTCCCCTCATGTCGGATCGCTCCCAGACGAATTCCGACCGCTCACTGTACAGAAGGGGGGTCCGATTGGACCCCCCAACTGTACAAAGGCAATCACGTATGCTCTACGTGATTGTGCCTGTCGGTGCCATTGTGCCAACGTATATATACAGTGAGCGGTCGTTAAGTGGTTAATCCTTACTAGACTAAAACAATTGATAATCGCTTGATGTAGTTATTATCAACTACTTTTATCAACAGACGAAGCTGCGCATCAGCATTGCGAAACACGTTGACGTCACTTCCGCCCGGACGCCATCCACGCAACGGCACAGCTTCATCCCCCATAGTGTCGGCAAGCATCAGGAGGAGATACGGGACAGTGTGTCCTAGCATGATCGCCATAGCGGCATATTCCCAGGCCTGGGACTTGCAATTAACATTGGACCTGCATGGCTGCATACCGTTCATATGCATCAGCAGATTCCGGCTATAGAACCATCCAATCGTCATTACCCAGGAATACTCTGGATGTCTTCCGCAACATTTAAATAGGAAGTCTAAATAGCCCTATAGGAACCCTGCATCCACAGGAGTGGTAATGTATTGCTCTATTATATAGTGATACTTTCCATCTACTAATATGCATATATATATATATATATATATATATATATATATATAGCCGATGCATAAGGACACTGACGCTGAAGGTGAAGTGCGCTTTATTACTTTTGCAACTGTTTTGAAGGTACAGTGTTGGACTTTGTGAAGGAGATTATTGATGGACTTCTGCTCCCTTTTACTTTGGACTGTGTCCTAGCTCCACCTATTCAGTTAGCATCTAGTTACCACTCTTTGCCCTCCCCCTAATCCCATCCCCTGTTCTATAGGCTCGAGCCTTCAGGGGGTTTGGCGTGGGCCAGCTCGTCATACAGTGCAGCTGTTTTTTTTCCGGGATCTTCCGGGAGGAGCTGACCCGTCCCAAATTACCTGTCGTCCGGACGGATCTATATTTGTTACATGTTTTTTGTCATGTATGTCCCTTTTATGTGTGTATAATCATTTATCTGCTTGGATTGACTGGCCAGTTAATGAAATTTTAGTTCCATATATATATATATCCACCAACCATGTTAGCACAATAAAGTGTTTTACATTTTTTGATATATGATCTACACTGTTCTTCCACTAGCTCCCTTCTTTTTCCTACCCCTCTGGGTCGGAAAACTTTTTCTATTTCAAGCATAGCAGGTGTTACTGGTAACTTGAGGTTGCATGGATTAATCATACCAATGTGACCAAACTTGCCAGTTATTACAAATTTGTAAATGAGATCTAGGGATGAGCTTCGAGTTCGAGTCGAACCCATGTTTGACTCGGACATCGCCTGTTCGCCGAATTTCAAACATTATGGGCCATTTGCGCCAAATTCGAGTGGTGTGTCACGGCCCATAATTCACTGCGGCCTCGCAGTGCATTGCTGGCTGATGATTGGCCAAGCATTCACTATGACCCTCATGCTTGGCCAATCACAGCGGCGCAAGTACAGAGAGCAGTAATTGGCCAAAGCCACCCTGGCTTTGGCCAATTACGGCTCTCTGTACTTACGCCGCTGTGATTGGCCAAGCATGCATGTCATAGTGCATGGCTCAGAGGAGTAGGTACACGCCCCACACTATATAAGGCGGCCGGGTTGGCGGCCTTGTGTAGTGTGTTGGCGTTGGTTAAAGGAAAGAGACAGAGAGAGAGACAGTGTAATTTGATTTGAGTTAGATAGAGCAGGCAGGCGAGTCAGTTAGCTGCAGTTACAGTGTGTAGAGGATATATATGCATCCTAGATGTTGTATATATATTTACACACTTTATTCAGTTTAGCTAGATCCGTTCCTGTTATTCTCTATACTGACAGGCAGGCAGGTGATTGTACTAGCTGCAGTGTTTCACTTAGTGTACTGTGTCCTTTGCACAGTGTGCACCAAAAGCTTACCTGAATACAATTGCTGGTGTTCTGATACAAATACAGGCAGGGAGCTGCAGTATTTTGCTTTAGTGTCCTTTGCACAGTGTGCACCAAAAGCTTACCTGAATACAATTGCTGGTGTTCTGATACAAATACAGGCAGGGAGCTGCAGTATTTTGCTTTAGTGTCCTTTGCACAATGTGCACCAAAAGCTTACTGTATATACTTGAGTATAAGCCGACCCGAGTATAAGCTGAGGTACTTCATTTTACCACAAAAACTGGGAAAACTTATTGACTCAAGTATAAGCCTAGGGTGAGAATGCAGCAGCTACTGTAAGTGAAAGAGGGTCAACAATGCCCATTTGCACACCTCACTGTGCCCATTGCAACCTCACTGTGCCAATTGTCACTGTGCCCAACCTCACTCTGCCCATTGCCACCTCACTGTGCCCATCCTTACTGTGCCAATCCTCGCTGTGCCCATCATCACTGCGCCAATCTTCACTGTGCCCATTGTCAGTGTACCTGAAACTGAGAGGATGCAGGCGTCCATTCATTGTTTAAAACTTGCGGTCTCCTCCTGGTCCCTTCCGTGATAGGCGTTTCTCAGCAGACACAGTTCCGCCTATCACGAACGTTCTCTCATCCTCGGACTCAGTTTCCCAGCAGACACTCTGTTCAGTGTTCCGCCAATCATGGACGTCCTCTTGTCCGAGGATGAAAAGGCGTCCGTGATTGGCGGAACACTGAACACAGTGTCTGCTGGGATGGGTGAGGATGAGAGAACGTTCGCGATAGGCGTTTCTCAGCAGACACAGTTCCGCCTATCACGGATGGGACCAGGAGGAGACCGCGAGTTTTAAACGATGGACGCCCGCAGCCTCTCAATATTTTCAGGTACACTGACTCGAGTATAAGCCGAGGGGAGCATGTTCAGCCCAAAAAAAAGGGCTGAAAATCTTGGCTTATACTAGAGTATATACGGCACCTGAATACAATTGCTGGTGTTCTGATACAAATACAGGCAGGGAGCTGCAGTATTTTGCTTTAGTGTCCTTTGCACAGTGTGCACCAAAACCTTACCTGAATACAATTTCTAGTGTTCTGATACAAATACAGGCAGGGAGGGAAATTCTCACCTGTAAGGCCTCGTACACACGACCGAGTTTCTCGGCAAGAACCAGCAAGAAACTTGCTGGCAGAGATGTCTTGCCGAGAAACTCGTTCGTGTGTATGGTTTCTCGTCGAGAAAACCGACAAGTAACCTCGACGAGAAAATAGAGAACCTGCTCTCTATTTTCTCGTCGAGATTCTCGTCGGCATGTTTCTCGACAAGAAAAGTGAGTGTGTGTACACTTACCTGTCCTCCCGGAAGCCCGCGCATGTTCGAAATGAATTCGACGCATGCGCGGTAGCTTCCTAGGCATACGTAGGGTATACCAAGATGGCGGCGACGGCATCGAATGTGACGAGCGCATGCTCGTCGTAGTCGATGACGTCACTGCGTACGCTCCATTCAAAGAACCGCGGGTTCTTTGAATCGAGCGTGTGTACACTCGGCCGGGACAATTTTCTTGTCCAAGAATCTCGTCGAAAAAAACGTCATTTTTTTTCCACGAGAATCTCGGCCGTGTGTACGAGGCCTAAGAGTTAATATGGGAAAAAGGTGTCTCCTCTCCACTGATGCTTTATCAGCAATCCTTGTTTCATTAAAAACAAATTTTCAAAAAACATTTGTCATTGGGACGGAAAGTGAGGTAAAATGTTCTGAACAGGTGCACAGACAGCAAAACAAATGTTACAGGGGTGATAACCATTCCCTATGTTTTCCAAAAAGCTTAAAAATAGATTTTTTGGCTGGAGCTACACTTTAAAAATTTACCAGTTCAAAATTACAAACAGATTCTACGTAACAACAAACCTACAGTCCCTGTCTTGTTTGCACCACCTGTATACTGCTGTTCAGAGTATATAGGGCCTGGGGGCCCCACGCCTTTCCTTTTTTTAATTTGGGTGCGGGATTCCCCTTAATATCCATACAAGACCCAAAGGGTCTGGTAATGGGCTGGGGGTACCCATGCCATTTTTCTCAATGATTTTCATCCATATTGCCGGGGACCAGACATTACATTATAGCCGCAAGCAGTTTTAAATGACTTTTTTTCCTTTAGAAATATCATTTTGTGCAGGGACAGTTCTAAACACGGGAAACACGTGCCACTTCACAGGCATACTATAGACACCCCCCAGGTACGATATTTAAAGGAATATTTCACTTTTTTTTTTCACTTTATGCATCATTAAAATCACTGCTCCCGAAAAAAACGGCAGTTTTTAAAACTTCTTTTTGCATTGATACATGTCCCCTGGGGCAGGACCCGGGTCCCCAAACCCTTTTTAGGACAATAACTTGCATATTAGCCTTTAAAATTAGCACTTTTGATTTTGAACGTTCGAGTTCCATAGACTTTAATAGGGTTCTAAAGTTCGCGCAAACTTTCGGTCTGTTCGAACCGAACCGGGGGGTGTTCGGCTCATCCCTAATGAGACCCATTAGACTAAGCAAACATTGTTTCATAGGTGTGTACCGTTGCTATCACCAAGTAGAGAAAGAGATAGGGGCAATTTTCAGTGTCTTAGTATTACTAGTCTCGCAGTCTGAAGGATATTTGTCACCACCACTCTGAGATGATGGGGAAAAGTATCAATGCCTAAATTCAGTGTAGCGGGGTGGTCAATTTAGGGGGAGTCTCTGAGTGGTAATTAGGCTCAGACACCTTGATTTGTTAGTGGCTATGGACCATTTTTTGTCTTCAGGGGATAATTCTGGTGATGAGTTCCCTGTGGCCTGCGGGTGGCGCTGCCATTCTGGGCCGGGGTTGAACTACGAGCGTAGTGCTGTGCCTTTTGTGTCCCCTCTCGGCAGCCGTACGGTGGGGCGGAACCTGCTGTGCATGCCGGGGGAGGATATAAAAGGGGCAGACATCTCCTGATCGGGGTCCACCGCCAGGCACCTTCAGCCTGGGAGTGAGTGCGGTTCATCTCTGGGTGCCCTAGGCCCGGAGGCTGTGTTCCTGTTCCATCTCAGGCACCTTTGGCCTGGAATGAGGTACTACCCTGCTGTCCTGTTCGCCTGGGTATGAAGACCCAGGGGATGCAGCGAAGGCCCGGGGCCCAGCACCTTCGGCTGGGGTCCGCTAAGGATTGAGGAGTCCAGGGTGCCGCCTTGCGAGGGGACCCGCACTCTCAGAGAAGGGAGGATCATTCTGAAGGACCGATGCGGGAGTCACGATGAAGGAAGGGTCTGTTGACTCTCTGGGGGGACATCTCCTTGATAGGGGCCATGTTCTAAGATGGAAGATCACGTTCAACAGGTCAGTGGCAGTGGCCTTATTTACCGGGTCTGTGGCAGAGACCAAATTCACAGTCTGTGGCAGAGACCAAATTCACGGTCTGTGGCAGAGACTGTGCGCCAAGTATACTGCTTGAGAATCTGAGTAGTACAGTGAAGAGCTACGTTTGTGCCTGGACCTCCTTCACACCTTAATTCTGTTCTGTTCCTTTTCTCCAAACTTTTTCCTATCCAAGAGACTGTGTATTGTAAAGCGAGAATAAATCTTAAGTTGGAGCTTCAGCTGGTGTGGACATTCATGTTACTGGGGAAGTTAAGGACTTGCCTCTACTCACGGTAGAGGCGAGAATCATTCTCGGGAGGATTCTGGCCTGGCTGCAGACAAGACCCAACAATAACACTGCTCAACCTTTTGCACAAGAGGGTACGGGCTGACGGTGTGCCTTTCTCCCCCTGCGAGGAGCCGAGGTAAATGCAGGCTGGGGGATAGGTGGGTGCGCTAGATCAGTAAAGTTAGAGGAGAGCTGAACTGGTATAGCAGTGATTTCTGAGATGGTACTGAAGATAGAGAGACAAAATGTTGCTAGTTTCTTACAGTCCCAAGAGTGTGGAATAACATACCAACCTGTCCACAGTCCCTCCAGCATAGATTGGAAGTAAGCACTAAACAGTAAAATTCTGGACAATTTGTATGGGGTCTAATACCAACGTAACATAATTGTATGCTTTAGTTCACATGTTAGCACTTCTAGTAGACTTCTAGGTAGAGGATATACCACTGGTGTGGACTGAAGGTTTGACCTAACTCCTTTTCCCAAACAAGGAAGGGTTAATGAAAGTTAATGAAGCAGATTTTATCCTGCATAATCCTGTAGATAAGAGAAATACCGCCTTTAGATGGTTTGTTACTTTGGAAGGGATTTGCTATTTTTTTAGGAATTGGGCATACCCTCCCAGGGCAGTGCTGAAGAAGAGAAACTATTTGTAGGTATGTATAGCACTCTTTCCTCAGCAGGAGGTATTCAGAGTTGGAAAGGGTTTGATATAATTTAGATGATACAAACCGTTCAGCCAGTGAATACCTCTATTATACCATTCAGACAGTATAATATTTGGGATAGCTACTTGGCACACAGCTAATGGGATAGGAATATCAGTCATTTGGTCAGACTTCACCCTTGAGGTGAGCTCACACCAAGCTTTGGTAGAGGAGGATTTGTAGGATATCGTAGGATAGTGTGTGACAGTTTATGGTGAGCCTGGGTGTCAGGTCACCTGAAGCCAGGTGACAGATGCACACCGTTGGGGTCAAGAGTGCACCGCTAAGGTAATGAACCCTATAGATGACTGCTGCGGATGGAACACTGGGTGATTAAGGAAGGCAGGTCCACTGGAGCACTAACAGGGATCCCACAGGGAGCTAGAGCCTAAGATTCCCCAGGGCGCAGAGTCTAAGATCCAGCAGGTGTTCACCAGAGCCTCTAGTGGTGAGGATGGACTGGGCTGCAACTGGATCCAGGTCGCGGCCCCCAGAGTCCCCCAGCTCACGCTCACAGTAGGCTATAGAGGATAGAGGGGAAGCAGCAGCTCAGGATACAAGAGATAGTGAGGGGATAAGCCAAACGTCAGGGCGACTTGCAGCCAAGGATAAACAAAGGACAAGCCAAAGGTCAAGGTCACAAGCAGACAGGCATAGTCGAGAACAAGTCAAGATCGGTAAAACAGAGACAGACGTAGCACATGGTAAGCAGGAACCCAAACACACAATAGCTTAACAAACAACGTTGATCAGCACGGCTGGCTTGCAGTGCACAGGTTAATATAGTGTTCCCTGATAGGGCCTGGGGTGGAGCCATGCTTGGAGGAGAGATTATTTAAGCAGCCAGGTGAGAGTGGCTGGCCTCTAGGGTGAACATATGGAGAAGGGGTAAGCTGTGAGACAAACATTACTGCATAACCATGACACTGGGGTTTGATATGTTGTGCTAAAAGAAAGTTCAATAGGTTTTTACCTGGTATTAATTCTGATTCAATATCAGACCACAAGTGGGAGGGCGGTCTATCAATCCAACATTTTAGTTGTGTTAAAATAGAAGCTAGGTAATAGTCTCCCAGATCAACATCACCTAGACCACCCGCCTATCTATGTTTGAAAAGTTTGCCAAAGGCGCATCATGCCTTTTGGCTCTTCCATACAAATTTGTTTACAATGGCTTGCAGAAACTTAAAGTAAGAGACAGGGACCACTATGGGCAAGGTTCTGAACAAATAGAGTAACCGAGGCAAAACCATAATTTTAAGGGCTGCCAGCCGGCCAGACCACGAGAGATCATAGTTCGCATTAAACAAAGATTTGGTTGAGCTAGTAAGGGTGGTACCCAGGTATGATATGCCTTTTTCCTTCCATACAAAAGGATAATTTTGCTGCGTCTTCTGTTTCACACCCAAATCTAATATGTATGATTTAGGTTTGTAGATCTTATAATATGAAACAGTGTGTAATAATTGCAGGGCATCCTGGACCGCAAACAAAGAGGTTGCCACATTTGTCAGCATTAGTATAATGTCATCAGCAAACAAGCTTATAGAATAGACATGACTTCCAATTTTTAAGCCAGTGCGGTCTGGGTGTGAATAATTAATTATACAGGGCCATGGGCTCCATTAAGTGATTAAAGATTAATGGGGACAGGGGGCAGCCCTGTCTAGTCCTTTTAGTAAAATTGAAGGGAGAAGGGTTGCTCGTCATATAGCCCGATATCCCTGCTAAACGTGGATGCCAAGATTTTTGCGAAGGTCCTGGCCAACCGTTTATGCCAGGTGATTGAGGACCTGATTGATGTCGACCAGACCAGTTTTATGCCGAGCAAGAGAACCGACATAAACACCAGGCGACTCTATTTAAACCTGTCTGTTTCCCACCACAATCAAGGCTCTAGAGTTATTGCTTGCTTAGACACCGAAATTCCGAAGAATGGTCATATTTCTGGGAGGTCCTTCAGTGATTCAGGTTTTGCCCCAAATTCATACATGGGATTAAATTACTATATAGTGCCCCTAGAGCGGGGATCTGTACAAATAACTGGCTTTCTGCCCCTTTTAGTCTGTTTCACGGTACACGGCAGGGTTTCCCGCTCTCCCCCAGTCTGTTTGCCCGAAAAATTAGGAAAAGAGTTGCCCCTGGGATGGTGTAGATTGGAAAAATAACATGGATTTGCCACCAAAGAGTATATATAAAAGTAAAAAAGTTTTATTTACATAAAGTTTTCACATGATTTGATCATAGTAAAATTAATTTTTTGAAAAAACGAGAACTAACATGCATTTATCTTGACAAACAATACATAGCGGCGAAAGGCAACCGACATGTTTCGGGTAATGGTCGCTGTGCTTGTAGCAGCTTTCATTACATTTCCTTCTTCAGGGTTTTATGTATTAATTGTACATGGATTGACATTTATCCCACTAGGATTCAAATATCATAAACACATCCGTATATATTCAAATATATTCAAGAACAGAGGAGCCAGCCGGTTGGGGGGACTTCACTGATGTAATAAAGCCCCAAGGCAATTTTTGTGCAACCCAAAATTGTAGGTTAGTAGTCGCACGGCTTTGATGAAGTCGATCCAGCGACTATGAGAGGAACGTTCTAGGATTGGACTCAAACCGGCCCATCAAATCTCACAGGGAGGCCCGGAAGTGAGAGAGGGCTAATCGCTGATTTCTTAGAGACCAATATATAACATGTGTCCTCTCCCTGGCTGTGAGATTTGATGGGCCGGTTTGAGTCCAATCCTAGAACGTTCTTTTAAGGTATTCTGCACTATATCCATCGGGCCCTGGTGATTTGTAATTGAGGGTCAAGGTAAATGGTGCATTTAGGCTTCTAATTGGGATTGGGACAAGGTGGGTAGGTGTATATTATTTAAGAATTGTGGTATATATGCTACTGAGGGTTGCAGTGTGGTGGTATCTTCACATACAGTAAGTTATATAAAGAGTTGTAATCGCAGGTAAAGGCATAAGCAATCTCCTGAGGATTCAGCACCTTTTGTTTTGTAAGAGGGTGATAAACATAAAGGATTTTAGTTTTATTTCTGTAGCCTTGAAGGTGTCTGGCTAACAATTTGTTTGCCTTATTACCACTTGTGTATAAGTCATTTTCAGACATCTAGAATTCCATTCAAAGTTCTCCAATAGGAGGGTACGGAAATCTCTCTGTAGGTTAGTAAGCTTAGCGCTTAGGGCAGGGTCAGGATTAGATGTATTTGCTGCTTCATGCTGTTGTAGTTCTGTAAACAAATGGTCTATAAGCTGCTACCTTTTCCTCTTAGTCCTAGCCCCAAGTTTGATAAACATTCTACGCATATAAGACTTGTGAGCATTCCACAATACAAAAGTATCTGTGACAGAACCTTCATTTAACTGAAAGAATTCCAAAAGCTATTTTTCCAATGCAGCCCTAGAGTCTTTAGCCTACAATAAACAGCAGTTGGTTCTCCATAGAAATGTGGATTGTGATGCACAAGAGTCTGCGATCTTAGTTGGTCTGACCATATGTTATTTATAGAAGAGTCTTGGATCCTCTGCAGGAGCCATTTATCGGACAAAAATAGGTTTATTCCTTGATTAGGTAGCCACAGAGAACAAAGTGAAGTCCCTTTCAGTTGTGTGAAGGCAGCCCCATACATCACAAAGGTCATACTGACGGAGAAGGGATTGTAAAGAAAGTAGAGAACGTTTGGGTGAAGCTGTAGAGTCAATATGTGGGTCTGGGAGGGCATTGAGGTCCCCGCATATTATTAAGGAGCCTTGATTGATCTTCTCTACTTTTCGCAGCAGTCTGTTTAGAAATTTAATCTGATGCTTATTGTGGGCATATAGTTTAACCACTTAAGCCCCGGACCATTTGGTAGCTAAAGGACCAGAGTTGTTTTCAGAATTTTGCACTGCGCTGCTTTAACTGTAAATTGTGCGGACATGCAATGTTGTACCCAAATGAAATTTGTGTCCTTTTCTTCCCACAAATAGAGCTTTCTTTTAATGGTATTTGATTGCCTCTGCGATTTTTATTTTTTGCGATATAAACGGAAAAAGACCAAATTTTTTTAAAAAAAATGATATTTTCTAGTTTTTGTTATAAGAAAAATCGAATAAACTCAATTTTAGTCATACATTTAGGCCAAAATGTATTCAGCCACATGTCTTTAGTAAAAAAAATGTCAATAAGCGTATATTTATTGGTTTGCGCAAAAGTTATAGCGTCTACAAACTAGGGTACATTTTCTGGAATTTACACAGCTTTTAATTTATGACTGCCTATCTCATTTCTTGAGGTGCTAAAATGGCAGGGCAGTACAACCCCCCCCCCAAATGACCCCATTTTGGAAAGTAGACATCCCAAGGAAATTGCTGAGAGGCATGTTGAGCCCATTGAATATTTTTTTTTTTGTCTCAAGTGATTGAATTATGACTAAAAAAAAAAAAAAAATTACAAAAAGTTGTCACTAAATGATATATTGCTCACACATGCCATGGTTATATGTGGAATTGCACCCCAAAATACATTTTGCTGCTTCTCCTGAGTACGGGGATACCACATGTGTGGGACTTTTTGGGAGCCTAGCCGAGTACGGGCCCCCGAAAACCAAGCACCGCCTTCAGGATTTCTAAGGGCGCAAATTTTTGATTTCACTCCTCACTACCTATCACAGTTTCGAAGGCCAAAAAATGCCAAAATAGCACAAAACCCCCCCAAATGACCCCATTTTAGAAAGTAGACACCCCAAGGAAATTGTTGAGAGGCCTGTTGAGCCCATTGAATATTTTTTTTTTGTCCCAAGTGATTGAATAATGACAAAAAAAATAAAAAATAACAAAAAGTTGTCACTAAATGATATATTGCTCACACATGCCATGGTTAAATGTGGAATTACACCTCAAAATACATTTTGCTGCTTCTCCTGAGTACGGGGATACCACATGTGTGGGACTTTTTAGGAGCCTAGCCACGTACGGGACCCCGAAAACCAAGCACCGCCTTCAGGATTTCTAGGCACAAATTTTTGATTTCACTCCTCACTACCTATCACAGTTTCGAAGGCCATAAAATGCCAAAATAGCACAAACCCCCCCCAAATGACCCCATTTTGGAAAGTAGACACCCCAAGCTATTTGCTGAGAGGCATGGTGAGTATTTTACAGCTCTCATTTGTTTTTGAAAATGAAGAAAGAAAATATATATATATTTTTTTTTCAATTTTCAAAACTTTGTGACAAAAAGCGAGATCTGCAAAATACTCACAATACCTCTCAGCAAATAGCTTGGGGTGTCTACTTTCCAAAATGGGGTCATTTGGGGGGGGGTTTTGTGCCATCTGGGCATTCCATGGCCTCCGAAACTGTGATAGGCAGTGAGAAGTGAAATCAAAAATTTACACCCTTAGAAAGCCTGAAGGCGGTGCTTGGTTTTTGGGGTCCGTACGCGGCTAGGCTCCCAAAAAGTCTCACACATGTGGTATCCCCGTACTCAGGAGAAGCAACAGAATGTATTTTGGGGTGTAATTCCACATATGCCCATGGCATGTTTGAGCAATATATAAATTAGTGACAACTTTGTGCAAAAAAAAAAAAAAAAAAATTCTTTTTTCCGCAACTTGTGTCAACATATAAAATATTCCATGGACTCGACATGCCTCTCAATATATAGCTTGGGGTGTCTACTTTCCAAAATGGGGTCATTTGGGGGGGTTTTGAACTGTTCTGGCATTTTATACACAACATTAGGAAGCTTACATCCACTCTTCTAACCACTTGAAGACAAAGCCCTTTTTGACACTTTTTGTTTATGAAAACATTTATTTTTTTTGCAAGAAAATTATGTTGAACCCCCAAACATTATATATATTTTAAAACAAAGGCCCTACAGATTAAAATGGTGGGTGTTGCATTTTTTTTTCTACACAGTATTTGCGCAGCGATTTTTCAAACGCATTTTTTGGGGAAAAAATACACTTTTTTTAATTTTAATGCACTAAAACACACTATATTGCCCAAATGTTTGATGAAATGAAAAAGATGATCTTAGGCCGAGTACATAGATACCAAACATGACATGCTTTAAAATTTCGCACAAACGCGCATTGGCGACAAACTACATACATTTTTAAAAGACTTTAAAAGCCTTTACAGGTTACCCCGTTAGATTTACAGAGGAGTTCTACTGCTAAAATTACTGCCCTCGATCTGACCTTCGCGGTGATACCTCACATGCATGGTGCAATTGCTGTTTACATATGACGCCAGACCGATGCTTGCGTTCGCCATTGGGCAAGAGCAGGGCAGGACAGGGGTGCTTTTTTTTTTTTTTTTTTTATTATTAATTTTGCTTTTTTATTTTATTTTTAAACTGTTCCTTACATATTTTTTTTTTTTATCATTTTTATTGTTATCTCAGGGAATGTAAATATCCCCTATGATAGCAATAGTTAGTGACAGGTACTCTTTTTTTGAAAAAACTGGTGTCTTCTAGACCCTAGATCTTTCCTCTGCCCTCAAAGCATCTGACCACACCAAGATCGGTGTGATAAAATGCTTTACCAATGGCTCTTTTTATATCCGGGGGGGGGGGGACATTCCCTCCCACTGCTTGTAAAAGCAGTCCAGAGGCTAATTAGCCACTAGGATTGCTTTTACATGAAAGCCGGCCGCTGGCTGAAAAGAATGATACCAAGATGATACCTAAACCCGCAGGCATCATTCTGGTATAAACATTCAAAGTCCAGCAACATACCAGTACGTTGCTGGTCCTTGTTGGACATGTATTGTAATCTTTTTTTTTTTTCATGCAGCCTGTTGGCTGAACGAAAAAAGAGATTGATCGGTGGGTATGCCCAGCATTAGAATACCGCCCTTCATCCACCCACTTCTAATGATGGGCATACACGCACCATTTATATATGCCGAAGCATGGGGGCATCCTCCCGCAAAAAAGTTATGCCGCACACACATGGTCGGACTTTTCCACGGGCAAGCCTCCGTCGGAATTTCGACCGTATGTACGCGGCATTAGGAGCAAAATCGCTCCCCCGCTCCTGCTGCCCCCATGCTTCGGCATATATGCTTTTTTTTTTTTTTAACTGTGGTGGTGAAATCACCTCCTACAGCACTGGAGTCGCAGGGATCAGGCCTGTATCTGCGAACGCTGCAGTTATGTGTGTTGTGTTTTGTAAGTGACAGCGATCGATCGATACTGCACTTGGGTGGCCTGGGCTGGACGGAGGGGCAAAACGCAGGTGCTAGCAGGTATCTGGGCTGATCTCGCTAACACTGCATTTTTGGGAACCCTAAACTGCTGGGGACGCTAGTATAGATCTGATCAGATCAGATATTGATCTGTTCAGATACTATACCACTAAGGGAGGTGTATGCTTCACGCGTGGGTGTTAGCGCTACTGGCACTAACCTGACGCTGCCTGGGGTGTGACACAGACCCTCTCTGATGCTAAAACCTAATTAATATCACCTGACGGGCGATCAAGGGGTTAAACCTTTATTGGGTTATATACGGCGGGTGCCCTGACACTATAAAAAGCAAACTAACTAACCAGCGTCACCCGTAACACTTATATGGTGATCACTGGTGAAAGGGTTCACTAGGGGCAATTAGGGGGTTAAAACCTTTATTAGGTAATATATGGGGGTACCTGACGCTATATAAAAACCTGACGGGGAACCTAAAAAAAATTTGTGGCTACCGATCGGCATCACCGACACTAAGACAGCGATCAGAAAAATGATCGCTTAGCGACAGTGGTGATAGGGGGTGAAAGGGTTACCTGGGGGCGATCAAGGGGGTTAAACCTTTATTAGATAATATATGGGGGTACCTGACGCTATAAAAACCTGCGGCGAACCTAAAAAAAATTACTGGCTACTGATCGGCATCACCGACACTAAGACAGCGATCAGAAAAATTATCACTTAGCGACAGTGGTGATAGGGGTTGAAAGGGTTACCTGGGGGGCGATCAAGGGGGTTAAACCTTTATTAGATAATATATGGGGGTACCTGACGCTATAAAAACCTGCGGCGAACCTAAAAAAAATTACTGGCTACCGATCGGCATCACCGACACTAAGACAGCGATCAGAAAAACGATCGCTTAGCGACAGTGGTGATAGGGGGTGAAAGAGTTACCTGGGGGGCGATAAAGGGGGTTAAACCTTTATTAGATAATATATAGGGGTACCTGACGCTATAAAAACCTGCGGCGAACCTAAAAAAAATTACTGGCTACCGATCGGCATCACCGACACAAAGACAGCAATCAGAAAAACGATCGCTTAGCGACAGTGGTGATAGGGGGTGAAAGGGTTACCTGGGGGGCGATCAAGGGGGTTAAACCTTTATTAGATAATATATGGGGGTACCTGACGCTATAAAAACCTGCGACGAACCTAAAAAAAATTACTGGCTACCGATCTGCATCACCGACGCTAAGACAGCGATCAGAAAAACGATCGCTTAGCGACAGTGGTGATAGGGGGTGAAAGGGTTACCTGGGGGGCGATCAAGGGGGTTAAACCTTTATTAGATAATATATGGGGGTACCTGACGCTATAAAAACCTGCGGCGAACCTAAAAAAAATTACTGGCTACCGATCGGCATCACCGACGCTAAGACAGCGATCAGAAAAATGATCGCTTAGCGACAGTGGTGATAGAGGGTGAAAGGGTTATCTGGGGGGTGATCAAGGGGTTAAACCTTTATTAGGGGGGGTTAGGGGGCTACACTGGACCTAAAACTAAACTGTAGTGACACTTTTACAGTCACAAATGTCACTGATTGCAGTGATCAGTAAATAAATGGTCACTGCAATCAGTGACACTGTGACTGGGGGCTGGGGGGTGATCTGGGGGGGCCTGGGGGGGCGATTTATGTGCCTATGTGTTCTGGTGTTAGTGTAGTGTTTGTGCACTAACCTTGATGTCTTCTCTTGTACGGCGCTCGGTATATGTGAGCGCCGCACAAGAGATGACATCACTTCCTCCTGCTTCCTCTGCCTGTGTGTACATTACACAGACAGAGGGGGCATTTCCATTCGCCGGGAGCGATCGCGGGGGGGTGGCCGGAATCGAATGGCCGTCCCCTCATGTCGGATCGCTCCCAGACGAATTCCGACCACTCACTGTACAGAAGGGGGGTCCGATTGGACCCCCCAACTGTACAAAGGCAATCACGTATGCTCTACGTGATTGTGCCTGTCGGTGCCATTGTGCCGACGTATATATACAGTGAGCGGTCGTTAAGTGGTTAATCCTTACTAGACTAAAACAATTGATAATCGCTTGATGTAGTTATTATCAACTACTTTTATCAACAGACGAAGCTACGCATCAGCATTGCGAAACACGTTGACGTCACTTCCGCCCGGACGCCATCCACGCAACGGCACAGCTTCATCCCCCATAGTGTCGGCAAGCATCAGGAGGAGATACGGGACAGTGTGTCCTAGCATGATCGCCATAGCGGCATATTTCCAGGCCTGGGACTTGCAATTAACATTGGACCTGCATGGCTGCATACCGTTCATATGCATCAGCAGATTCCGGCTATAGAACCATCCAATCGTCATTACCCAGGAATACTCTGGATGTCTTCCGCAACATTTAAATAGGAAGTCTAAATAGCCCTATAGGAACCCTGCATCCACAGGAGTGGTAATGTATTGCTCTATTATATAGTGATACTTTCCATCTACTAATATGCATATATATATATATATATATATATTGTGACAGCAGGAAGGTAAAGTCACCTGGTTGCATCCAGGGGGGTAGGTATATTTCTCCCAGATTCAGGCTTTATGCCGACTTATACAACTAGGGAGAGAGTTGATGAAGCCCAGCTGAGGCTAGTGGGCTCATGGATGATTCATACCTCTAGGGAGAGTGCTGGGCGTCGTGCAGGCAGGGAGTTGATGAGACCAGCTGAAGCTTGTCAGCTTGTTTAAGGCCTCTATAAAAACTCCCAGCTTCATTAGGTGTTTGCTCATGCCTGGACCCAGACCTGTGTGGACTGTCTAGGGAGAGTGAACCCCTGTGCGGTGAGACAAAGCCTGTGTGGCTATTTGTTTGGACATTTACTAAACCAGGGACTTAGGGACTAGGACAGCACCAGGCTGACCCCAGTTGTTAGTTAGGGAAACCTGCATGTTTAGTCAGAGGTCAAGCTGACCAGGATTTATTTTGTTTATGTTTCTTTTTGCTTTGCTGTGTTTTTGTCACTGTAAATAGAGAAATAAACCGCACCTTTTGATCTTGAAAACCACAACCTCCGTCTGCTGGGCCTGTTTTTGTGTGGGGAGCCCATCCAGGGGGTCACACACACCCGCTACCGAGCTAACCCCCTCACAGTTTGTGGAGAACCAGTGGCAGTTTTTTTTTAAGCCAGCATGGAGGAGATACTGAAACAGCTGGCTCTAGCAAATGCCAATCAACAGCAGACAAATGCAGGTTTACAAAAGAGCCTTGCAGCTCAACAACAGAGGTTCGCAGCCCAGCAACAAGCCCAGCAGCAATCTGAGGCCCGCTTCATAGACCTGTTGCAGAAGCAAGAGCAGAGACTACAACAACAGATGGAAGCAGTAATGCAGCAACGTCCGCAGACCAGTGAGGAAAGCCGTCCCACTAATACCGCGTCCTTTGGGGTGAGTCGTTTATTGACAAAAATGACTGGAGAGGATGATCCAGAGGTATTTTTGACCACATTTGAAAGGACTGCTGAAAGAGAAAAGTGGCCTGAGGAGCAGTGGGCTGGACTGGTGGCTCCTCTGTTAACTGGTGAATCGCAGAAAGCTTACTATGACCTAGAGCCTGACCAAGCAAAAGACTATGTGATGCTAAAAGCTGAAATATTGGCAAGGCTGGGTGTCACCCTGGCTGTCCGGGCTCAGCGTGTGCATAACTGGACTTTCCAGCTTGGAAAACCCCCCAGGTCTCAAATGTATGATCTCATTCACCTGAGCAGGAAGTGGCTACAGCCAGAGACTTTGTCCGCACCGGAGATTGTGGAACGTGTTGTGATGGATCGTTTCTTGAGAGCTCTTCCTACCGCCATTCAAAAGTGGGTAAGCCATGGAGACCCAGAAACGGCCGGTAAACTTGTGGATCGTGTAGAGAGATACTTGGCTGCAGAGAACCTGACGGCCTCTTCCAGAGACTCTCGGACTTTCCACCCTAAGACCAGACCATCCCCAGGGGCGGATAAGATGATTCCAAGGGGTGAGGGTGGAGAGAGTGAGAGGGTGGGAGCTCTGCCCAGGGTTTGGCGAGAACAGCCTGGGAAGTCGGGGGCTCAAGAGGCAGCCAAAAGGATTGTTTGCTACCGCTGCCGGCAAGCAGGACATATTGCAGCAAATTGCCCGGTTGTGGAGGAACCCATGCAATGTGACTTTCTGACGGACAGACGTCAGTCGCTGTGTGCGACAGTCGCATGCACTGCCATTCGGGGAACTGAGAAACATTTATGCAAAATGTGTATTAATGGTAGAAATGTTGTGGTATTACTGGATTCAGGTAGCCTTGTGACCCTGATAAAGGCTGAATTAGTTAAAACAGAGGTCTCTGGGAATAGCAAGGTAGCTGTTATTTGTGTGCATGGGGACACCCGAGAGTATCCAGTGACTACAGTGTGTTTCAAGACCCCCAAAGGTACCCTCTCTCATCCAGTGGGGTTAGTATCTCAACTACCGCATGATGCCATTGTGGGAAGGGATTTTCCGAAGTTCTGGGAACTGTGGGATGATCCTGAGCCCCCCACTGGTGCCCCTATGTACCAGGAAGGTGATAGCCAGAACTCCTCTGAGAGTGGTGAGGACTCTCCAGAATGTCCCTTGTCAGTATTGGCAGGCGAGACTCAAGAAACTGGAGAGGAGCCCACCTCCTCAGACGAAAACCTACCGTCTGTGGAGTTTTCTGATCTTGAGGTTCACAGGGAAAATTTTGCCACAGAACAGTTAAAAGACCCCGCCCTAATAAAGGCACGGGAAAACGTAGTGGAAATAGATGGCGAGTTAGTGAACCCAGATAATACCTGCACTTACCCATACTTCAGCGTAGAGAAGGACCTACTGTATCGGGTGGCAAAAAGGGCAGAAGAAACCGTTGAGCAGCTTGTGGTGCCCAAACCTTACAGGAAGTTGGTGTTGGAGTTGGCCCATGGGCACATTCTTGGAGGTCATCTGGGGACAGAGAAAACCCGAGAGAGGGTATTACAGAGATTCTATTGGCCTGGGGTGATGAAGGACATAGAAAATTATTGTTCCTCCTGCCCTGTGTGTCAGAGGTCGGCCCCGATGCCACATTTCCGTAGCCCGCTGGTCCCTCTACCCATCATTGAGGTCCCGTTTGAGAGGATCGCAATGGATTTGGTAGGTCCTATAATCAAGTCCGCTAGGGGGCACCAGTACATATTAGTTATAATGGACTATGCCACCCGTTATCCAGAAGCGATCCCTCTCCGAAATACCTCGGCCAAAACCATAGCCAAAGAGCTATCTCTTGTTTTTAGCCGGGTGGGTATTTGTAAAGAACTGCTTACGGACCAAGGTACACCCTTTATGTCCCGGGTTATGAAAGAGCTGTGTAAATTGTTCAAAGTGACGCAATTGCGTACGTCTGTGTATCACCCCCAAACCGATGGGCTGGTTGAAAGATTCAACAAAACCCTAAAACAAATGTTGAAGAAAGTGGTGGATAGAGATGGAAAGGATTGGGACTGTCTACTTCCTTATTTGATGTTTGCTATTAGGGAGGTGCCCCAATCCTCTACGGGATTCTCCCCCTTTGAGTTACTGTATGGGAGACACCCAAGAGGGCTGTTGGATATTGCCAAGGAAACTTGGGAAAGTGAGAGTTCTCCCCACAGGAGTGTGATTGAGCATGTCGCCCTGATGCAAGATCGAATTGCACAGGTAATGCCCATCGTGAAGGAACATTTGGCCCAAGCGCAGTTGGCACAGCAGAGAGTGTACAACCGTGGAGCCAAGACCCGTACCTTTTCCCCGGGGGATAGGATATTGGTACTTGTCCCTACGGTTGAAAGTAAATTCCTTGCCAAATGGCAAGGCCCCTACGAGATAATGGAAAAAGTGAGCGAAGTGAATTACAAGGTCAGACAACCAGGAAGGCGAAAGCCCGAACAGATCTATCACGTTAATCTGTTGAAAGCCTGGAGGGATAGAGAGTCCCTAGTCGCAGAAACTTGGTCACCAGCTCAAACTGGTTACGTGATTCCGGAGGTTGAAATAGCAGCCACCTTGTCACAACCCCAACAACAGGAGGTTAAGGAGTTTGTGCTTCGCAACAAGGAGGTGTTCTCTGAGCTGCCGGGACAAACATCTGGGGTAGAGCATGATATTATTACCCCGCCCGGTGAAAGGGTGAAGTTAAAACCCTATCGGATCCCAGAGGCCCGACGGGAGGCAATACGGGAGGAAGTACAGAAAATGCTGAACTTAGGGGTGATAGAGGAGTCCCAAAGTGATTGGTCTAGTCCCATTGTGTTGGTGCCTAAACCGGATGGGAGCTGGCGATTTTGTAACGATTTTCGTCAGTTGAACAAAGTTACAAAATTTGACACCTACCCCATGCCACGTATAGATGAGTTGATCGACCGGCTGGGAACAGCCCGATACATGACGACTCTTGACCTCACAAAAGGGTATTGGCAAATTCCCCTGGCCAAGTCGGCCAAAGAGAAAACCGCATTTGTAACCCCAGACGGGGCGTTCCAATATAAGAGAATGCCGTTCGGGTTACAGAATGCGCCGGCCACATTCCAGCGGAAAATGGACCAGATACTGAGGCCCCATCGGAAGTATGCTGCGGCTTACCTGGATGACGTAATTGTCCATAGCACAGATTGGGCCTCACATCTGCCAAAAGTGCAAGCAGTCCTAGACTCTATCCGGGAAGCGGGGTTTACGGCTAACCCCAAGAAGTGTACCATTGGGCAGGAGGAGGCCAAATATCTTGGGTACACCATTGGCAGGGGAGTAATAAAACCCCAACTCAACAAAGTCAAGGCCATCCAGAGTTGGCCACGTCCCAACAGCAAGAAGCAGGTACGAGCCTTTCTGGGAATCGCGGGTTATTATCGGCGCTTCATTCCCCACTTTGCTTCTAAGGCTGTGCCCCTAACCAACCTGACGAAAGGGAAAGGGTCGGTCATGATTAAATGGACCCCCGAGGCTGAGGCAGCATTCCAATTCTTGAAACAAGCCTTATGTAGCCAGCCAGTGTTGTACTCACCCGACTTCTCTAAAGACTTTGTCGTACAAAGTGATGCGTCAGTGTGGGGTTAGGAGCAGTATTGTCCCAGGTCTGGAACGGGGAAGAGCACCCAGTCATTTACCTCAGCAGGAAGTTGAAGTCCCATGAGGTAAATTATGCCACGGTTGAAAAGGAGTGTTTAGCGGTGAAGTGGGCTCTAGATTCCCTTCGGTACTATCTGCTAGGTAGGCACTTTGACATGGTTACGGATCACGCTCCGTTAAAGTGGATGGCTCAAAACAAGGAGACAAATAGAAGAGTAAATAGGTGGTTCCTGGCCCTACAGGAATTCAACTTCACAGTAAAGCATCGCCCTGGCGTTCAAATGGGGAATGTGGATGCTTTGTCTCGAGTACATGAATGCCTGATTGCTGGTGTTCCAACCCCAAGGTTAAAACAAGAGGGGGGGGTATGTGACAGCAGGAAGGTAAAGTCACCTGGTTGCATCCAGGGGGGTAGGTATATTTCTCCCAGATTCAGGCTTTATGCCGACTTATACAACTAGGGAGAGAGTTGATGAAGCCCAGCTGAGGCTAGTGGGCTCATGGATGATTCATACCTCTAGGGAGAGTGCTGGGCGTCGTGCAGGCAGGGAGTTGATGAGACCAGCTGAAGCTTGTCAGCTCGTTTAAGGCCTCTATAAAAACTCCCAGCTTCATTAGGTGTTTGCTCATGCCTGGACCCAGACCTGTGTGGACTGTCTAGGGAGAGTGAACCCCTGTGCGGTGAGACAAAGCCTGTGTGGCTATTTGTTTGGACATTTACTAAACCAGGGACTTAGGGACTAGGACAGCACCAGGCTGATCCCAGTTGTTAGTTAGGGAAACCTGCATGTTTAGTCAGAGGTCAAGCTGACCAGGATTTATTTTGTTTATGTTTCTTTTTGCTTTGCTGTGTTTTTGTCACTGTAAATAGAGAAATAAACCGCACCTTTTGATCTTGAAAACCACAACCTCCGTCTGCTGGGCCTGTTTTTGTGTGGGGAGCCCATCCAGGGGGTCACACACACCCGCTACCGAGCTAACCCCCTCACATACTATATAGTGTCCCTAGAGCGGGGATCTGTACAAATAACTGGCTTTCTGCCCCTTTTAGTCTGTTTCACGGTACACGGCAGGGTTTCCCGCTCTCCCCCAGTCTGTTTGCCCGAAAAATTAGGAAAAGAGTTGCCCCTGGGATGGTGCAGATTGGAAAAATAACATGGATTTGCCACCAAAGAGTATATATAAAAGTAAAAAAGTTTTATTTACATAAAGTTTTCACATGATTTGATCATAGTAAAATGAATTTTTTGAAAAAACGAGAACTAACATGCATTTATCTTGACAAACAATACATAGAATCACCCTATGTTTATGACATACAAGTCAATTTATACATAGCGGCGAAAGGCAACCGACATGTTTCGGGTAATGGTCGCTGTGTTTGTAGCAGCTTTCATTACATTTCCTTCTTCAGGGTATTATGTATTAATTGTACATGGATTGACATTTATCCCACTAGGATTCAAATATCATAAACACATCCGTATATATTCAAATATATTCAAGAACAGAGGAGCCAACCGGTTGGGGGGACTTCACTGATGTAATAAAGCCCCAAGGCAATTTTTGTGCAACCCAAAATTGTAGGTTAGTAGTCGCACGGCTTTGATGAAGTCGATCCAGCGACTATGAGAGGAACGTTCTAGGATTGGACTCAAACCGGCCCATCAAATCTCACAGGGAGGCCCGGAAGTGAGAGAGGGCTAATCGCTGATTTCTTAGAGACCAATATATAACATGTGTCCTCTCCCTGGCTGTGAGATTTGATGGGCCGGTTTGAGTCCAATCCTAGAACGTTCTTTTAAGGTATTCTGCACTATATCCATCGGGCCCTGGTGATTTGTAATTGAGGGTCAAGGTAAATGGTGCATTTAGGCTTCTAATTGGGATTGGGACAAGGTGGGTAGGTGTATATTATTTAAGAATTGTGGTATATATGCTACTGAGGGTTGCAGTGTGGTGGTATCTTCACATACAGTAAGTTATATAAAGAGTTGTAATCGCAGGTAAAGGCATAAGCAATCTCCTGAGGATTCAGCACCTTTTGTTTTGTAAGAGGGTGATAAACATAAAGGATTTTAGTTTTATTTCTGTAGCCTTGAAGGTGTCTGGCTAACAATTTGTTTGCCTTATTACCACTTGTGTATAAGTCATTTTCAGACATCTAGAATTTCATTCAAAGTTCTCCAATAGGAGGGTACGGAAATCTCTCTGTAGGTTAGTAAGCTTAGCGCTTAGGGCAGGGTCAGGATTAGATGTATTTGCTGCTTCATGCTGTTGTAGTTCTGTAAATAAATGGTCTATAAGATGCTACCTTTTCCTCTTAGTCCTAGCCCCAAGTTTGATAAACATTCTACGCATATAAGACTTGTGAGCATTCCACAATACAAAAGTATCTGTGACAGAACCTTCATTCAACTGAAAGAATTCCAAAAGCTATTTTTCCAATGCAGCCCTAGAGTCTTTAGCCTACAATAAACAGCAGTTGGTTCTCCATAGAAATGTGGATTGTGATGCACAAGAGTCTGCGATCTTAGTTGGTCTGACCATATGTTATTTATAGAAGAGTCTTGGATCCTCTGCAGGAGCCATTTATCGGACAAAAATAGGTTTATTCCTTGATTAGGTAGCCACAGAGAACAAAGTGAAGTCCCTTTCAGTTGTGTGAAGGCAGCCCCATACATCACAAAGGTCATACTGACGGAGAAGGGATTGTAAAGAAAGTAGAGAACGTTTGGGTGAAGCTGTAGAGTCAATATGTGGGTCTGGGAGGGCATTGAGGTCCCTGCATATTATTAAGGAGCCTTGATTGATCTTCTCTACTTTTCGCAGCAGTCTGTTTAGAAATGTAATCTGATGCTTATTGTGGGCATATAGTTTAACCACTTAAGCCCCGGACCATTTGGTAGCTAAAGGACCAGAGTTGTTTTCAGAATTTTGCACTGCGCTGCTTTAACTGTAAATTGTGCGGACATGCAATGTTGTACCCAAATGAAATTTGTGTCCTTTTCTTCCCACAAATAGAGCTTTCTTTTAATGGTATTTGATTGCCTCTGCGATTTTTATTTTTTGCGATATAAACAGAAAAAGACCGAAAATTTTGAAAAAAAATGATATTTTCTAGTTTTTGTTATAAGAAAAATCGAATAAACTCAATTTTAGTCATACATTTAGGCCAAAATGTATTCAGCCACATGTCTTTAGTAAAAAAAATGTCAATAAGCGTATATTTATTGGTTTGCGCAAAAGTTATAGCGTCTACAAACTAGGGTACATTTTCTGGAATTTACACAGCTTTTAATTTATGACTGCCTATCTCATTTCTTGAGGTTCTAAAATGGCAGGGCAGTACAAAACCCCCCCAAATGACCCCATTTTGGAAAGTAGACATCCCAAGGAAATTGCTGAGAGGCATGTTGAGCCCATTGAATATTTTTTTTTTTTGTCTCAAGTGATTGAATAATGACAAAAAAAAAAAAAATTACAAAAAGTTTTTACTAAATGATATATTGCTCACACATGCCATGGTTATATGTGGAATTGCACCCCAAAATACATTTTGCTGCTTCTCCTGAGTACAGAGATACCACATGTGTGGGACTTTTGGGAGCCTAGCCGCGTACGGGCCCCCGAAAACCAAGCACCGCCTTCAGGATTTCTAAGGGCGCAAATTTTTGATTTCACTCCTCACTACCTATCACAGTTTCGAAGGCCATAAAATGCCAAAATAGCACAAAATCTCCCCAAATGACCCCATTTTGGAAAGTAGACACCCCAAGCTATTTGCTGAGAGGCATGGTGAGTATTTTACAGCTCTCATTTGTTTTTGAAAATGAAGAAAGAAAATATATATATATTTTTTTTTCAATTTTCAAAACTTTGTGACAAAAAGCGAGATCTGCAAAATACTCACAATACCTCTCAGCAAATAGCTTGGGGTGTCTACTTTCCAAAATGGGGTCATTTGGGGGGGGTTTTGTGCCATCTGGGCATTCCATGGCCTCCGAAACTGTGATAGGCAGTGAGAAGTGAAATCAAAAATTTACACCCTTAGAAAGCCTGAAGGCGGTGCTTGGTTTTTGGGGTCCCGTACGCGGCTAGGCTCCCAAAAAGTCTCACACATGTGGTATCCCCGTACTCAGGAGAAGCAACAGAATGTATTTTGGGGTGTAATTCGACATATGCCCATGGCATGTTTGAGCAATATATAAATTAGTGACAACTTTGTGCAAAAAAAAAAAAAAAAATTGTCTTTTTTCCGCAACTTGTGTCAACATATAAAATATTCCATGGACTCGACATGCCTCTCAATATATAGCTTGGGGTGTCTACTTTCCAAAATGGGGTCATTTGGGGGGGTTTTGAACTGTTCTGGCATTTTATACACAACATTAGGGATGAGCTTCGTGTTCGAGTCGAACATACGTTCGACTCGAACATTGGCTGTTCGATCGTTCGACGAAGATCGAACGATTTGGGCCGTTCGCGCCAAATTCGAGTGACGCGAACGGCCCACAATGCACTACGCCATCGCAGTGTCATCCAGGCGCTGTGATTGGCCAAGCATGCACTGTGACCCCGCATGCTTGGCCAATCACAGCGCCGGCAGCGAGGAGAGCAATGATTGGCCACAGGCAGGATGCCTGTGGCCAATTATTGCTGAGGGTGTTTAGTACACGCCCCACACTATAAAAGGCCGCCAGCACGGCGGCCTAGTGTAGTGTGTTCCGGAGCAGGGATAGAGTAGCATAGGCAGGGACAGTGACTGTTATTTCTTTCTTGCTTAACCTGGATTCCTTTAGTTTAGGGAAAGAGAAGGATAGGTAGGGAGAGTGTCAGTGTGTTTTGTGCTTCTGCTATAGTGTGCTTAAAAAAAACATTTATTCTAGGGACAGAAAACTCTAGGTAGGGACAGTGTCAGTTTCTTTCACTCTGCAAGTCCTTGTTTCCAGGGACCTGTAAGGACAGTGAGTTAATTGTCCTTGTGCTATATTGTGCTTATAAAAAACATTTATTCTAGGGACAGAAAACTCTAGGTAGGGACAGTGTCAGTTTCTTTCACTCTGCAAGTCCTTGTTTCCAGGGACCTGTAAGGACAGTGAGTTAATTGTCCTTGTGCTATATTGTGATTAAAAAAAACATTTATTCTAGGGACAGAAAACTCTAGGTAGGGACAGTGTCAGTTTCTTTCACTCTGCAAGTCCTTGTTTCCAGGGACCTGTAAGGACAGTGAGTTAATTTTCCTTGTGCTATATTGTGATTAAAAAAAACATTTTTTCTAGGGACAGAAAACTGTAGGTAGGGAGAGTGTTTTTTTTCTTTCACTCTGCAAGTCCTTGTTTCCAGGGACCTGTAAGGACAGTGAGTTAATTGTCCTTGTGCTATATTGTGCTTAAAAAAAACATTTATTCTAGGGACAGAAAACTCTAGGTAGGGACAGTGTCAGTTTCTTTCACTCTGCAAGTCCTTGTTTCCAGGGACCTGTAAGGACAGTGAGTTAATTGTCCTTGTGCTATATTGTGATTAAAAAAAACATTTATTCTAGGGACAGAAAACTCTAGGTAGGGACAGTGTCAGTTTCTTTCACTCTGCAAGTCCTTGTTTCCAGGGACCTGTAAGGACAGTGAGTTAATTTTCCTTGTGCTATATTGTGATTAAAAAAAACATTTTTTCTAGGGACAGAAAACTGTAGGTAGGGAGAGTGTTTTTTTTCTTTCACTCTGCAAGTCCTTGTTTCCAGGGACCTGTAAGGACAGTGAGTTAATTGTCCTTGTGCTATATTGTGCTTAAAAAAAACATTTATTCTAGGGACAGAAAACTCTAGGTAGGGACAGTGTCAGTTTCTTTCACTCTGCAAGTCCTTGTTTCCAGGGACCTGTAAGGACAGTGAGTTAATTGTCCTTGTGCTATATTGTGATTAAAAAAAACATTTATTCTAGGGACAGAAAACTCTAGGTAGGGACAGTGTCAGTTTCTTTCACTCTGCAAGTCCTTGTTTCCAGGGACCTGTAAGGACAGTGAGTTAATTTTCCTTGTGCTATATTGTGATTAAAAAAAACATTTTTTCTAGGGACAGAAAACTGTAGGTAGGGAGAGTGTTTTTTTTCTTTCACTCTGCAAGTCCTTGTTTCCAGGGACCTGTAAGGACAGTGAGTTAATTGTCCTTGTGCTATATTGTGCTTAAAAAAAACATTTATTCTAGGGACAGAAAACTCTAGGTAGGGACAGTGTCAGTTTCTTTCACTCTGCAAGTCCTTGTTTCCAGGGACCTGTAAGGACAGTGAGTTAATTTTCCTTGTGCTATATTGTGATTAAAAAAAACATTTATTCTAGGGACAGAAAACTCTAGGTAGGGACAGTGTCAGTTTCTTTCACTCTGCAAGTCCTTGTTTCCAGGGACCTGTAAGGACAGTGAGTTAATTTTCCTTGTGCTATATTGTGATTAAAAAAAACATTTATTCTAGGGACAGAAAACTCTAGGTAGGGACAGTGTCAGTTTCTTTCACTCTGCAAGTCCTTGTTTCCAGGGACCTGTAAGGACAGTGAGTTAATTTTCCTTGTGCTATATTGTGATTAAAAAAAACATTTATTCTAGGGACAGAAAACTCTAGGTAGGGACAGTGTCAGTTTCTTTCACTCTGCAAGTCCTTGTTTCCAGGGACCTGTAAGGACAGTGAGTTAATTTTCCTTGTGCTATATTGTGATTAAAAAAAACATTTTTTCTAGGGACAGAAAACTCTAGGTAGGGAGAGTGTTTTTTTTCTTTCACTCTGCAAGTCCTTGTTTCCAGGGACCTGTAAGGACAGTGAGTTAATTTTCCTTGTGCTATATTGTGATTAAAAAAAACATTTTTTCTAGGGACAGAAAACTCTAGGTAGGGAGAGTGTTTTTTTTCTTTCACTCTGCAAGTCCTTGTTTCCAGGGACCTGTAAGGACAGTGAGTTAATTGTCCTTGTGCTATATTGTGCTTAAAAAAAACATTTTTTCTAGGGACAGAAAACTCTAGGTAGGGAGAGTGTTTTTTTTTTTTCACTCTGCAAGTCCTTGTTTCCAGGGACCTGTAAGGACAGTGAGTTAATTGTCCTTGTGCTATATTGTGCTTAAAAAAAACATTTATTCTAGGGACAGAAAACTCTAGGTAGGGACAGTGTCAGTTTCTTTCACTCTGCAAGTCCTTGTTTCCAGGGACCTGTAAGGACAGTGAGTTAATTTTCCTTGTGCTATATTGTGATTAAAAAAAACATTTTTTCTAGGGACAGAAAACTGTAGGTAGGGAGAGTGTTTTTTTTCTTTCACTCTGCAAGTCCTTGTTTCCAGGGACCTGTAAGGACAGTGAGTTAATTGTCCTTGTGCTATATTGTGCTTAAAAAAAACATTTATTCTAGGGACAGAAAACTCTAGGTAGGGACAGTGTCAGTTTCTTTCACTCTGCAAGTCCTTGTTTCCAGGGACCTGTAAGGACAGTGAGTTAATTTTCCTTGTGCTATATTGTGATTAAAAAAAACATTTTTTCTAGGGACAGAAAACTGTAGGTAGGGAGAGTGTTTTTTTTCTTTCACTCTGCAAGTCCTTGTTTCCAGGGACCTGTAAGGACAGTGAGTTAATTTTCCTTGTGCTATATTGTGATTAAAAAAAACATTTTTTCTAGGGACAGAAAACTGTAGGTAGGGAGAGTGTTTTTTTTCTTTCACTCTGCAAGTCCTTGTTTCCAGGGACCTGTAAGGACAGTGAGTTAATTGTCCTTGTGCTATATTGTGCTTAAAAAAAACATTTTTTATAGGGACAGAAAACTGTAGGTAGGGAGAGTGTTTTTTTTTTTTCACTCTGCAAGTCCTTGTTTCCAGGGACCTGTAAGGACAGTGAGTTAATTGTCCTTGTGCTATATTGTGCTTAAAAAAAACATTTATTCTAGGGACAGAAAACTCTAGGTAGGGACAGTGTCAGTTTCTTTCACTCTGCAAGTCCTTGTTTCCAGGGACCTGGAGAGACATTGAGTGAATTGTCCTTGTGCTATATTGTGATTAAAAAAAACATTTATTCTAGGGACAGAAAACTCTAGGTAGGGACAGTGTCAGTTTCTTTCACTGTGAAAGTCCTTGTTTCAAGGGACAGAGAAGGACACCTGAAGGTAGCCCTTATTGCTTTTTTCCCATCTCCCTGCAGGCCATCTATTAGAATGTCTGGAAGGCAAACAAGGAGAGGCAGACAGTCAGGAGGCAATAAAAGAGGGCAAGCAGGCTCTGTGTCTGGGGGCAACAGTGCTGGTCGTGGACGCGGTGCATTGTCATCAGCACATGGCCATGGGACACGCTTGTCCTTCTTTTCGGCAGCTGGACATGTTGAGCCACATCATGCCGAAGACTTGGTAGAGTGGATGACCAAGCCCTCCTCCTCCTCCTCATCCTCTCTCACCCAGGCTCAGGGTACTGGAAAGGCAGCTGCCAAAGCGTCGTCTTCCCTGGTATCAATGTCAGACAAATCATCAGTCACTCCTTCCCTAGACCCACCATGTCCTCCTCCTGAGGAGTCCCCCGAACTGTTTCAGCACAGTGTTGGGTACATGCTCCAGGAGGATGCCCAGCGTTTCGAAGGGTCTGATGATGAAACCCAGCTAGAGGAAGGCAGTAGCGTGAGAGCAGACAGAGGGGATGCTCAAGAAGGACACCAATCTGGCAGTCATGTTCCAGCAGCTGCAGCATACTGCCAGATTGGCTCCAGTGATGAGGAGGGAGGGGATGATGAGGTCAATGACTCCACGTGGGTGCCTAATAGGAGAGAGGAGGAGGAGGAGGATGAGGAGGAGGCACATCTCCAACGAGGCAGGATGCCCTTTGGTGGCCAGCGTAAGGGCAGTACACCGACGGAATCACACCGCAGAGCTCCG
The DNA here is from genome assembly GCA_029206835.1 of Rana muscosa. Lineage (NCBI taxonomy): Eukaryota > Metazoa > Chordata > Amphibia > Anura > Ranidae > Rana > Rana muscosa. Next base: position 26,573,437 of record CM055121.1, read on the forward strand.
CCTGTGCAGGGCGCTGCCTCTGCCCGTCATTCAAAAAGTTCTTTGGTGTGGGCCTTTTTTGAGGCTAGTGCATCAGATCGCACAGCTGCTGTTTGCAACATATGTCTCAAGCGTATATCGCGTGGCCAAAACATCAGCCGCTTGGGTACCACATGCCTGACCAGACATATGTTGACCTGCCATGCAGCTCGTTGGCAAGCCTACCTCAAAGACCCACACCAAAGAACCAAGCGGACCTCTCCTTGCACCGCATCAGCTGGGATCTCCAACCCCACTATAACTTCAGTCCTCTCTGAAACATGCACTGAGAGGAATGAAGGTGTAGAATTAGGTGTGTCACAGCCAAGTACTTGCGCCCACTCTGCTAGCAGTACACCGACGTCCGATTCTAGCAGGCAAATTTCCCTGCCCCAGCTGCTGGACCGTCGAAAGAAGTTCACTCCCAGCCATCCACATGCCCAGCGGTTGAATGCTAGCTTGGCTAAATTGCTAGCGCTTCAACTGCTGCCTTTTCAGTTGGTAGACTCGGCCCCCTTCCGTGAGTTTGTGCAATGTGCGGTTCCTCAGTGGCAGGTTCCCAAACGCCACTTTTTCTCACGGAAGGCTATTCCGGCTCTCTACCGGCATGTGGAAGGCAATGTCTTGGCCTCGCTGGACAGGGCGGTCAGCGGTAAGGTGCATATTACCGCTGACTCATGGTCCAGCAGGCATGGACAGGGACGTTACCTTTCTTTCACGGCCCATTGGGTCACTCTTTTGGCAGCTGGGAAGGATTCAGGACAAGGTGCAGTAGTGTTGGAGGTTGTCCCACCGCCACGCCTCCAAAATGCTACTACTGGTTGTGACACACCTCTCTCCTCCACCCCCTCCTCTTCTTCTTCCTCCATGGCCTCTTCCTGTGGTTTGTCCTATGAACCAGCGGTGCTCCGTAGCCGTTCACGGGGCTACGCAAGTACGCAGGCAAAAAGATGCCATGCCGTGCTTGCGCTGGTGTGTTTGGGGGACAGAAGCCACACTGGGGCAGAGGTCCTGTCTGCTCTGCAGGGCCAGGCCGAGAGGTGGTTGACGCCACGCCAGCTTAAGCCAGGAATGGTGGTTTGCGACAATGGCACCAACCTCCTCTCCGCCCTCCGACAGGGACAACTGACCCATGTGCCCTGTGTGGCTCACGTCCTTAACCTGGTGGTGCAGCGCTTCTTGGGCAGGTACCCGGGCTTACAGGATGTCCTGAGGCAGGCCAGGAAAGTCTGTGTGCATTTCCGCAGATCTTATAATGCCAGTGCTCGCCTGGCTGAGCTGCAAAAGGAGTTGAACCTGCCCAAGAACCGCCTTATATGTGACATGCCCACCAGGTGGAACTCAACGTTGGCCATGCTGCAGCGGCTGCACACGCAGCAGAGGGCCATCAATGAGTACCTGTGCGACTACGGCACCAGGACAGGGTCAGGGGAGCTTGGTTTTTTTTCTCCACGCCAGTGGGGCATGATCAGGGATGCATGCACTGTCCTGGCACCATTTGAGGAGGCCACGAGGATGGTGAGCAGTGACAGTGCATGCATCAGTGACACTGTACCTCTTGTCCACCTGTTGGAGCACACGCTGCGTGGAATAATGGACAGGGCACTTGAGGCAGAACAGAGGCAGGAAGAGGAGGACTTCCTTGCCTCTCAAGGCCCCCTTTACCCAGACAGTGTTCCTTCTGTCCCACCCATCGCACAGGAAGAGGAGGAGGAGGAGGAGGAGGAGGAGGAGGAGGATTGTGTCAGCATGGAGGTGGAGGCTGGCACTCAGCATCATCAGCAGCAGTCTTTTAGGGATGATTTACAGTCCCAAGAAACCAGTGGACTTGTACGTGGCTGGGAGGAGGTGGCTGCGGATCATGTCGTCCTTAGTGACCCAGAGGACTCCGGAGCGAATGCCTCAGCAAACCTACGCTGCATGGCCTCCCTGATCCTGCAAAGTCTGCGGAAGGATCCTCGTATTCTTCGGATCAAGGAGAGGGACCATTACTGGCTGGCCACTCTCCTTGATCCACGGTACAAGGGTAAGGTTGCGGACCTTATGTTACCGTCGCAGAGGGAGCAGAGGATGAGACAACTCCGGGAGGCCTTGCAGAAAGGTCTGTGCAACGCGTTCCCAGAGACTGGGAGGTTGCAAACTCCTGGTCCTGGACAACGAGTTGCTGAGGCTTCGGCCAGTCAAAGAAGGAGCGGTGGGGAAGGTGGCCGTCTGACCGATGCGTTCAGACAATTCTTTAGTCCGCAGCCCCAAAGTATGATCGGTTCCAGCAACCATCGCCAGCGTCTGATAAACATGGTGCAGGAATATCTAGGGGCAAGGTCAGACTTGGACACCTTCCCCACCGAAAATCCTCTGGCTTACTGGGTCTTGAGGATGGATCACTGGCCAGAGCTTGCACAGTATGCAATTGAGCTACTGGCCTGTCCTGCATCCAGCGTTCTTTCGGAACGCACATTCAGTGCTGCTGGAGGATTTGTCACGGATCACAGGGTGCGCCTGTCCACCGACTCGGTTGATCGACTGACTTTCATCAAGATGAACCAGTCTTGGATCACCACCAGCTACCACACACCTGATGCTGATATAACAGACTAATTGATTTTAAAATGTCACATCCCTTCAAGACTGATGCTGATGCTGAGTGCCTGTGCTGTTATGTTGACTGGCTATCCTCCTCCTCCGAGTCCTCAATGATACGATTGATGATGATAGCTTGGAAGATCATTTTTGTTTATGGGTGCCGCCACCAGTGCCTAACGCCCAATTTTTCAGCCCCTGTTTAACAGGGGCGTGTAATTACAATTTTTGAAGCAATACTTTGCAACAGGGCTCATTGCTGTGCTCCAAGTACAGTATCTGTGAGGAGTTGCAGTGTTGTGCCACCAGTGCCTAAGGCCCAATTTTTCAGCCCCTGTTTAACAGGGGCGTGTCATTACAATTTTTGAAGCAATACTTTGCAACAGGGCTCATTGCTGTGCTCCAAGTACAGTATCTGTGAAGGGTTGCAGTGTTGTGCCACCAGTGCCTAAGGCCCAATTTTTCAGCCCCTGTTCAACAGGGGCATGTAATTACAATTCTTGATCTAATAATTCACAGCAGGGCCCATTGCTGCACCCACCAAGAGTAACTGTCAGGGCTTACAGTGTTGTGGCACCAGCACCACCATCAAAGGCCCAATTTTTACTACCACTGTTCAACAATTATATGTAATTAAAATTCCTGATATAATAGTTGACAGCAGGGCGTTCCAGCACCAACCAAGAGTAACTGTGAGTGCTTACAGTGTTGTGCCAACACCAACAACTAAGGGGCCTATTTCTGCAGAGTATATACGGCAGGTCCCTACTTTCAAACATCCAACTTACAAACGACTCCTACTTGCAAACGCAAGAAGACAACAGGAAGTGAGAGGAAATCTACCACTAGGAAGGAAAATTCTCTCCTGTAAGAATAAATATGGGAGAAAGGTGTCTCCTCTGTACTGATGCTTTATCAGCAATCCTTGTTTCAAGAAAAACACCACATTTCAAAAACAGTTGTCATTAGGACGGAAAGTGAGGTGAAATGTTCTGAACAGGGGCACAGACAGCAAAACAAATGTTACAGGGGTGATAACCCTTACCTATGTTTTCCAAAAAGTTTAAAAATAGATTTTTGGTCTGGAGCTACACTTCAACAATGTACCTGTTCAAAATTACAAACAGATTCTACATAAGAACAAACCTACAGTCCCTGTCTTGTATGCACCGCCTGTATACGGCTGTTCAGAGTATATAGGGCCTTTTTTATTTTATGTGCGGGGTTCCCCTTAATATCCATACAAGACCCAAAGGGGCTGGTAATGGGCTGGGGTAGGGGGGGGGTCATGGGGTAGCTATGCCATTTTTCTTAAAGATTTTCATCCATATTACCGGGACCAGACATTACATTAAAGCCGCAAGCAGTTTTAAATGGCTTTTTTTTCCTTTAGAAGTGTCATTTTGTGCAGGGACAGTTCTAAACACGGGAAACACGTGGCACTTCACAGGCATACTTTAGACACCCCCCAGGTACGATATTTAAAGGAATATTTGACTTTTTTTTTTTCACTTTATGCATCATTAAAATGACTGCTCCCGGAAAACGACCGTTTTTAAAACTTATTTTTGCATTGATACATGTCCCCTGGTGCAGAACCCGGGTTCCCAAACCCTTTTTAGGACAATAACATGCATAATAGTTTTTATAATTAGCACTTTAGAATTCGAACGTTCGCATCCATTGTATTTAATAGGGTTCTAATGTTCGTTCGAACTTTCGGTCCGTTCGCGGGTTCTGGTGCGAACCGAACCCGGGGGTGTTCGGCTCATCACTACACAACATTAGGAAGCTTACATCCACTCTTCTAACCACTTGAAGACAAAGCCCTTTTTGACACTTTTTGTTTACATGAAAACATTTATTTTTTTTGCAAGAAAATTATGTTGAACCCCCAAACATTATATATATTTTTAAAGCAAAGGCCCTACAGATTAAAATGGTGGGTGTTGCATTTTTTTTTCTACACAGTATTTGCGCAGCGATTTTTCAAACGCATTTTTTGGGGAAAAAATACACTTTTTTTAATTTTAATGCACTAAAACACACTATATTGCCCAAATGTTTGATGAAATGAAAAAGATGATCTTAGGCCGAGTACATAGATACCAAACATGACATGCTTTAAAATTTTGCACAAACGCGCATTGGCGACAAACTACATACATTTTTAAAAGACTTTAAAAGCCTTTACAGGTTACCCCGTTAGATTTACAGAGGAGGTCTACTGCTAAAATCACTGCCCTCGATCTGACCTTCGCGGTGATACCTCACATGCATGGTGCAATTGCTGTTTACATATGACGCCAGACCGATGCTTGCATTCGCCATTGGGCAAGAGCAGGGCAGGACAGGGGTGCTTTTTTTTTTTTTTTATTATTAATTTTGCTTTTTTATTTTATTTTTAAACTGTTCCTTACATATTTTTTTTTTTTATCATTTTTATTGTTATCTCAGGGAATGTAAATATCCCCTATGATAGCAATAGTTAGTGACAGGTACTCTTTTTTTAATAAAGGCACCGGAAAACGTAGTGGAAATAGATGGCGAGTTAGTGAACCCAGATAATACCTGCACTTACCCATACTTCAGCGTAGAGAAGGACCTACTGTATCGGGTGGCAAAAAGGGCAGAAGAAACCGTTGAGCAGCTTGTGGTGCCCAAACCTTACAGGAAGTTGGTGTTGGAGTTGGCCCATGGGCACATTCTTGGAGGTCATCTGGGGACAGAGAAAACCCGAGAGAGGGTATTACAGAGATTCTATTGGCCTGGGGTGATGAAGGACATAGAAAATTATTGTTCCTCCTGCCCTGTGTGTCAGAGGTCGGCCCCGATGCCACATTTCCGTAGCCCGCTGGTCCCTCTACCCATCATTGAGGTCCCGTTTGAGAGGATCGCAATGGATTTGGTAGGTCCTATAATCAAGTCCGCTAGGGGGCACCAGTACATATTAGTTATAATGGACTATGCCACCCGTTATCCAGAAGCGATCCCTCTCCGAAATACCTCGGCCAAAACCATAGCCAAAGAGCTATCTCTTGTTTTTAGCCGGGTGGGTATTTGTAAAGAACTGCTTACGGACCAAGGTACACCCTTTATGTCCCGGGTTATGAAAGAGCTGTGTAAATTGTTCAAAGTGACGCAATTGCGTACGTCTGTGTATCACCCCCAAACCGATGGGCTGGTTGAAAGGTTCAACAAAACCCTAAAACAAATGTTGAAGAAAGTGGTGGATAGAGATGGAAAGGATTGGGACTGTCTACTTCCTTATTTGATGTTTGCTATTAGGGAGGTGCCCCAATCCTCTACGGGATTCTCCCCCTTTGAGTTACTGTATGGGAGACACCCAAGAGGGCTGTTGGATATTGCCAAGGAAACTTGGGAAAGTGAGAGTTCTCCCCACAGGAGTGTGATTGAGCATGTCGCCCTGATGCAAGATCGAATTGCACAGGTAATGCCCATCGTGAAGGAACATTTGGCCCAAGCGCAGTTGGCACAGCAGAGAGTGTACAACCGTGGAGCCAAGACCCGTACCTTTTCCCCGGGGGATAGGATATTGGTACATGTCCCTACGGTTGAAAGTAAATTCCTTGCCAAATGGCAAGGCCCCTACGAGATAATGGAAAAAGTGAGCGAAGTGAATTACAAGGTCAGACAACCAGGAAGGCGAAAGCCCGAACAGATCTATCACGTTAATCTGTTGAAAGCCTGGAGGGATAGAGAGTCCCTAGTCGCAGAAACTTGGTCACCAGCTCAAACTGGTTGCGTGATTCCGGAGGTTGGAATAGCAGCCACCTTGTCACAACCCCAACAACAGGAGGTTAAGGAGTTTGTGCTTCGCAACAAGGAGGTGTTCTCTGAGCTGCCGGGACAAACATCTGGGGTAGAGCATGATATTATTACTCCGCCCGGTGAAAGGGTGAAGTTAAAACCCTATCGGATCCCAGAGGCCCGACGGGAGGCAATACGGGAGGAAGTACAGAAAATGCTGAACTTAGGGGTGATAGAGGAGTCCCAAAGTGATTGGTCTAGTCCCATTGTGTTGGTGCCTAAACCGGATGGGAGCTGGCGATTTTGTAACGATTTTCGTCAGTTGAACAAAGTTACAAAATTTGACACCTACCCCATGCCACGTATAGATGAGTTGATCGACCGGCTGGGAACAGCCCGATACATGACGACTCTTGACCTCACAAAAGGGTATTGGCAAATTCCCCTGGCCAAGTCGGCCAAAGAGAAAACCGCATTTGTAACCCCAGACGGGGCGTTCCAATATAAGAGAATGCCGTTCGGGTTACAGAATGCGCCGGCCACATTCCAGCGGAAAATGGACCAGATACTGAGGCCCCATCGGAAGTATGCTGCGGCTTACCTGGATGACGTAATTGTCCATAGCACAGATTGGGCCTCACATCTGCCAAAAGTGCAAGCAGTCCTAGACTCTATCCGGGAAGCGGGGTTTACGGCTAACCCCAAGAAGTGTACCATTGGGCAGGAGGAGGCCAAATATCTTGGGTACACCATTGGCAGGGGAGTAATAAAACCCCAACTCAACAAAGTCGAGGCCATCCAGAGTTGGCCACGTCCCAACAGCAAGAAGCAGGTACGAGCCTTTCTGGGAATCGCGGGTTATTATCGGCGCTTCATTCCCCACTTTGCTTCTAAGGCTGTACCCCTAACCAACCTGACGAAAGGGAAAGGGTCGGTCATGATTAAATGGACCCCCGAGGCTGAGGCAGCATTCCAATTCTTGAAACAAGCCTTATGTAGCCAGCCAGTGTTGTACTCACCCGACTTCTCTAAAGACTTTGTCGTACAACGTGATGCGTCAGATGTGGGGTTAGGAGCAGTATTGTCCCAGGTCTGGAACGGGGAAGAGCACCCAGTCATTTACCTCAGCAGGAAGTTGAAGTCCCATGAGGTAAATTACGCCACGGTTGAAAAGGAGTGTTTAGCGGTGAAGTGGGCTCTAGATTCCCTTCGGTACTATCTGCTAGGTAGGCACTTTGACATGGTTACGGATCACGCTCCGTTAAAGTGGATGGCTCAAAACAAGGAGACAAATAGAAGAGTAAATAGGTGGTTCCTGGCCCTACAGGAATTCAACTTCACAGTAAAGCATCGCCCTGGCGTTCAAATGGGGAATGTGGATGCTTTGTCTCGAGTACATGAATGCCTGATTGCTGGTGTTCCAACCCCAAGGTTAAAACAAGAGGGGGGGTATGTGACAGCAGGAAGGTAAAGTCACCTGGTTGCATCCAGGGGGGTAGGTATATTTCTCCCAGATTCAGGCTTTATGCCGACTTATACAACTAGGGAGAGAGTTGATGAAGCCCAGCTGAGGCTAGTGGGCTCATGGATGATTCATACCTCTAGGGAGAGTGCTGGGCGTCGTGCAGGCAGGGAGTTGATGAGACCAGCTGAAGCTTGTCAGCTCATTTAAGGCCTCTATAAAAACTCCCAGCTTCATTAGGTGTTTGCTCATGCCTGGAACCAGACCTGTGTGGACTGTCTAGGGAGAGTGAACCCCTGTGCGGTGAGACAAAGCCTGTGTGGCTATGTGTTTGGACATTTACTAAACCAGGGACTTAGGGACTAGGACAGCACCAGGCTGATCCCAGTTGTTAGTTAGGGAAACCTGCATGTTTAGTCAGAGGTCAAGCTGACCAGGATTTATTTTGTTTATGTTTCTTTTTGCTTTGCTGTGTTTTTGTCACTGTAAATAGAGAAATAAACCGCACCTTTTGATCTTGAAAACCACAACCTCCGTCTGCTGGGCCTGTTTTTGTGTGGGGAGCCCATCCAGGGGGTCACACACACCCGCTACCGAGCTAACCCCCTCACATACTATATAGTGTCCCTAGAGCGGGGATCTGTACAAATAACTGGCTTTCTGCCCCTTTTAGTCTGTTTCACGGTACACGGCAGGGTTTCCCGCTCTCCCCCAGTCTGTTTGCCCGAAAAATTAGGAAAAGAGTTGCCCCTGGGATGGTGTAGATTGGAAAAATAACATGGATTTGCCACCAAAGAGTATATATAAAAGTAAAAAAGTTTTATTTACATAAAGTTTTCACATGATTTGATCATAGTAAAATGAATTTTTTGAAAAAACGAGAACTAACATGCATTTATCTTGACAAACAATACATAGAATCACCCTATGTTTATGACATACAAGTCAATTTATACATAGCGGCGAAAGGCAACCGACATGTTTCGGGTAATGGTCGCTGTGTTTGTAGCAGCTTTCATTACATTTCCTTCTTCAGGGTATTATGTATTAATTGTACATGGATTGACATTTATCCCACTAGGATTCAAATATCATAAACACATCCGTATATATTCAAATATATTCAAGAACAGAGGAGCCAGCCGGTTGGGGGGACTTCACTGATGTAATAAAGCCCCAAGGCAATTTTTGTGCAACCCAAAATTGTAGGTTAGTAGTCGCACGGCTTTGATGAAGTCGATCCAGCGACTATGAGAGGAACGTTCTAGGATTGGACTCAAACCGGCCCATCAAATCTCACAGGGAGGCCCGGAAGTGAGAGAGGGCTAATCGCTGATTTCTTAGAGACCAATATATAACATGTGTCCTCTCCCTGGCTGTGAGATTTGATGGGCCGGTTTGAGTCCAATCCTAGAACGTTCTTTTAAGGTATTCTGCACTATATCCATCGGGCCCTGGTGATTTGTAATTGAGGGTCAAGGTAAATGGTGCATTTAGGCTTCTAATTGGGATTGGGACAAGGTGGGTAGGTGTATATTATTTAAGAATTGCGGTATATATGCTACTGAGGGTTGCAGTGTGGTGGTATCTTCACATACAGTAAGTTATGTAAAGAGTTGTAATCGCAGGTAAAGGCATAAGCAATCTCCTGAGGATTCAGCACCTTTTGTTTTGTAAGAGGGTGATAAACATAAAGGATTTTAGTTTTATTTCTGCAGCCTTGAAGGTGTCTGGCTAACAATTTGTTTGCCTTATTACCACTTGTGTATAAGTCATTTTCAGTCATCTAGAATTCCATTCAAAGTTCTCCAATAGGAGGGTACGGAAATCTCTCTGTAGGTTAGTAAGCTTAGCGCTTAGGGCAGGGTCAGGATTAGATGTATTTGCTGCTTCATGCTGTTGTAGTTCTGTAAACAAATGGTCTATAAGCTGCTACCTTTTCCTCTTAGTCCTAGCCCCAAGTTTGATAAACATTCTACGCATATAAGACTTGTGAGCATTCCACAATACAAAAGTATCTGTGACAGAACCTTCATTCAACTGAAAGAATTCCAAAAGGTATTTTTCCAATGCAGCCCTAGAGTCTTTAGCCTACAATAAACAGCAGTTGGTTCTCCATAGAAATGTGGATTGTGATGCACAAGAGTCTGCGATCTTAGTTGGTCTGACCATATGTTATTTATAGAAGAGTCTTGGATCCTCTGCAGGAGCCATTTATCGGACAAAAATAGGTTTATTCCTTGATTAGGTAGCCACAGAGAACAAAGTGAAGTCCCTTTCAGTTGTGTGAAGGCAGCCCCATACATCACAAAGGTCATACTGACGGAGAAGGGATTGTAAAGAAAGTAGAGAATGTTTGGGTGAAGCTGTAGAGTCAATGATATTTTCTAGTTTTTGTTATAAGAAAAATCGAATAAACTCAATTTTAGTCATACATTTAGGCCAAAATGTATTCAGCCATATGACTTTAGTAAAAAAAATGTCAATAAGCGTATATTTATTGGTTTGCGCAAAAGTTATAGCGTCTACAAACTAGGGTACATTTTCTGGAATTTACACAGCTTTTAATTTATGACTGCCTATCTCATTTCTTGAGGTGCTAAAATGGCAGGGCAGTACAAACCCCCCCCAAATGACCCCATTTTGGAAAGTAGACATCCCAAGGAAATTGCTGAGAGGCATGTTGAGCCCATTGAATATTTTTTTTTTGTCTCAAGTGATTGAATAATGACAAAAAAAAAAAAATATTACAAAAAGTTTTTACTAAATGATATATTGCTCACACATGCCATGGTTATATGTGGAATTGCACCCCAAAATACATTTTGCTGCTTCTCCTGAGTACAGGGATACCACATGTGTGGGACTTTTTGAGAGCCTAGCCACGTACGGGACCCCGAAAACCAAGCACCGCCTTCAGGATTTCTAAGGGCGCAAATTTTTGATTTCACTCCTCACTACCTATCACAGTTTCGAAGGCCATAAAATGCCAAACTAGCACAAAATCTCCCCAAATGACCCCATTTTGGAAAGTAGACACCCCAAGCTATTTGCTGAGAGGCATGGTGAGTATTTTACAGCTCTCATTTGTTTTTGAAAATGAAGAAAGTAAATATATATATATATTTTTTTTCAATTTTCAAAACTTTGTGACAAAAAGCGAGATCTGCAAAATACTCACAATACCTCTCAGCAAATAGCTTGGGGTGTCTACTTTCCAAAATGGGGTCATTTGGGGGGGTTTTGTGCCATCTGGGCATTCCATGGCCTCCGAAACTGTGATAGGCAGTGAGAAGTGAAATCAAAAATTTACACCCTTAGAAAGCCTGAAGGCGGTGCTTGGTTTTTGGGGTCCCGTACGCGGCTAGGCTCCCAAAAAGTCTCACACATGTGGTATCCCCGTACTCAGGAGAAGCAACAGAATGTATTTTGGGGTGTAATTCCACATATGCCCATGGCATGTTTGAGCAATATATAAATTAGTGACAACTTTGTGCAAAAAAAAATAAAAATAAAAATAAATTGTCTTTTTTCCGCAACTTGTGTCAACATATAAAATATTCCATGGACTCGACATGCCTCTCAATATATAGCTTGGGGTGTCTACTTTCCAAAATGGGGTCATTTGGGGGGGTTTTGAACTGTTCTGGCATTTTATACACAACATTAGGAAGCTTACATCCACTCTTCTAACCACTTGAAGACAAAGCCCTTTTTGACACTTTTTGTTTACATGAAACATTTATTTTTTTTGCAAGAAAATTATGTTGAACCCCCAAACATTATATATATTTTTAAATCAAAGGCCCTACAGATTAAAATGGTGGGTGTTGCATTTTTTTTTCTACACAGTATTTGCGCAGCGATTTTTCAAACGCATTTTTTGGGGAAAAAATATTTTTTTTTAATTTTAATGCACTAAAACACACTATATTGCCAAAATGTTTGATGAAATGAAAAAGATGATCTTAGGCCGAGTACATAGATACCAAACATGACATGCTTTAAAATTTCGCACAAACGCGCATTGGCGACAAACTACATACATTTTTAAAAGCCTTTAAAAGCCTTTACAGGTTACCCCGTTAGATTTACAGAGGAGGTCTACTGCTAAAATTACTGCCCTCGATCTGACCTTCGCGGTGATACCTCACATGCATGGTGCAATTGCTGTTTACATATGACGCCAGACCGATGCTTGCGTTCGCCATTGGGCAAGAGCAGGGCAGGACAGGGGTGCTTTTTTTTTTTTTTTTTTTTTTTTTATTATTAATTTTGCTTTTTATTTTATTTTTAAACTGTTCCTTCCATATTTTTTTTTTTATCATTTTTATTGTTATCTCAGGGAATGTAAATATCCCCTATGATAGCAATAGTTAGTAACAGGTACTCTTTTTTTGAAAAAACTGGGGTCTTCGAGACCCTAGATCTTTCCCTGTGCCCTCAAAGCATCTGACCACACCAAGATCGGTGTGATAAAATGCTTTACCAATGGTGCTTTTTATATCCGGGGGGGGGACATTCCCTCCCACTGCTTGTAAAAGCAGTCCAGAGGCTAATTAGCCACTAGGATTGCTTTTACATGAAAGCCAGCCGCTGGCTGAAAAGAATGATACCAAGATGATACCTAAACCTGCAGGCATCATTCTGGTATGAACATTCAAAGTCCAGCAACATACCAGTACGTTGCTGGTCCTTGTTGGACATGTATTGTAATCTTTTTTTTTTCATGCAGCCTGTTGGCTGAACGAAAAAAGAGATTGATCGGTGGGTATGCCCACCATTAGAATACCGCTCTTCATCCACCCACTTCTAATGATGGGCATACACGCACCATTTATATATGCCGAAGCATGGGGGCATCCTCCCGCAAAAAAGTTATGCTGCACACACATGGTCGGACTTTTCCACGGGCAAGCCTGCGTCGGAATTTCGACCGTATGTACGCGGCATTAGGAGCAAAATCGCTCCTCCGCTCCTGCTGCCCCCATGCTTCGGCATATATGCTTTTTTTTTTTTAACTATGGTGGTGAAATCACCTCCTACAGCACTGGAGTCGCAGGGATCAGGCCTGTCTCTGCGAACGCTGCAGTTATGTGTGTTGTGTTTTGTAAGTGACAGCGATCGATCGATACTGCACTTGGGTGGCCTGGGCTGGACAGAGGGGCAAAACGCAGGTGCTAGCAGGTATCTGGGCTGATCTCGCTAACACTGCATTTTTGGGAACCCTAAACTGCTGGGGACGCTAGTATAGATCTGATCAGATCAGATATTGATCTGTTCAGATACTATACCACTAAGGGAGGTGTATGCTTCACGCGTGGGTGTTAGCGCTACTGGCACTAACCTGACGCTGCCTGGGGTGTGACACAGACCCTCTCTGATGCTAAAACCTAATTAATATCACCTGACGGGCGATCAGGGGGTTAAACCTTTATTGGGTTATATACGGCGGGTGCCCTGACACTATAAAAAGCAAACTAACTAACCAGCGTCACCCGTAACACTTATATGGTGATCACTGGTGAAAGGGTTCACTAGGGGCAATTAGGGGGTTAAAACCTTTATTAGGTAATATATGGGGGTACCTGACGCTATATAAAAACCTGACGGGGAACCTAAAAAAAATTAGTGGCTACCGATCGGCATCACCGACACTAAGACAGCGATCAGAAAAACGATCGCTTAACGACAGTGGTGATAGGGGGTGAAAGGGTTACCTGGGGGGTGATCAAGGGGGTTAAACCTTTATTAGATAATATATGGGGGTACCTGACGCTATAAAAATCTGCGGCGAACCTAAAAAAAATTACTGGCTACTGATCGGCATCACCGACACTAAGACAGCGATCAGAAAAACTACCGCGTAGCGACAGTGGTGATAGGGGGTGAAAGGGTTACCTGGGGGCGATCAAGGGGGTTAAACCTTTATTAGATAATATATGGGGGTACCTGACGCTATAAAAACCTGCGGCGAACCTAAAAAAAAATATTGGCTACCGATCGGCATCACTGACACTAAGACAGCGATCAGAAAAATGATCGCTTAGCGACAGTGGTGATAGGGGGTGAAAGAGTTACCTGGGGGGCGATCAAGGGGGTTAAACCTTTATTAGATAATATATGGGGGTACCTGACGCTATAAAAACCTGCGACGAACCTAAAAAAAATTACTGGCTACCGATCGGCATCACCGACGCTAAGACAGCGATCAGAAAAATGATCGCTTAGCAACAGTGGTGATAGGGGGTGAAAGGGTTATCTGGGGGGCGATCAGGGGGTTAAACCTTTATTAGGGGGGGTTAGGGGGCTACACTGGACCTAAAACTAACTTTAGTGACACTTTTACAGTCACAAATGACACTGATTGCAGTGATCAGTAAATAAATGGTCATTGCAATCAGTGACACTGTGACTGGGGGCTGGGGGGTGACCTGGGGGTGTCTGGGGGGGGCCTGGGGGGCGATTTATGTGCCTATGTGTCCTGGTGTCAGTGTAGTGTTTTGTGCACTAACCTGGCATCTTCTCTTGTGCGGCGCTCGGTATATGTGAGCGCCGCATGAGAGATGACATCACTTCCTCTGCCTGTGTTTACATTACACAGGCAGAGGAATCTCTCTCATTCGCCGGGAGCGATCGCGAGGGGGTGGCCGGAATCGAACGGCCGTCCCCTCATCCCGGATCGCTCCCGAACACTTAACCACCGTTCACTGTAAAGAAGGGGGGTCCAATCGGACCCCCCAACTATACAAAGGCGATCACGTAGATATACGTGATTCTGCCTGTCGGTGTCATTCTGCCGACGTATATTTACAGTGGGCGGTCGTTAAGTGGTTAACTAGAGTATATCTTGTTGAGTTTATCAAGATTATGAACCTGTCCCCTGGGTTGATAATTTGTTTGATTAGCAGGAAAGCAACAGTAGCCCGAATTACAACTAATGCGTCTCCTCATATTATGTCAGAGTGGTATTTAAGAGTTTCTGACCAGAGGGATGAGCACTTAGCTGGATGATTGAGCCCTTTAGCGTTTATAAATAATATATTATTAGACATAGACATAATGAGATGACATATAGATGCTGGGATCAAAGGTACTCACATATAGAGTGTAGTCTAGCTGAGTGATAGTAGATGTAGAGCGCCACAAGATGGTTTCAATCATGGCAGAGCACAGTAGGTGTAGACTTGTTTTTCAGGTTCGGATTGGATTGCTCAATTCATGTAAAAAAATACAGAAAATAACATATAAACAGAAACACAAGTGAAGGTTATTGAACTAAAAGGTGGATCAATGATCCGTGTGCAGTAGAACACTGTGACAAGTAACCAGAGACAAAAGCCCCGTACACACGATCGGTTTGACTGATGAAAACCGTCCGATGGATGGTTTTCATCAGACCAACCGATCGTGTATGGTACCCATCGGTCTTTTTTCCATCGGTTGTAAAAAATAGAACTTGTTTTAAAATTTTCCGATGGATAAAAAACCGATGGGAATTTCCGATCGTCTATGGGCAAGTCCATCGGTTAAAAAACCCACGCATGCTCAGAATCAAGTCGACGCATGCTCAGAAGCATTAAACTTCATTTTTCTCAGCTCATCGGAGTGTTTTACGTCACCACGTTTGGAACGGTCGGTTTTTTGACTGATGGTGTGTGGCCAAGACTGATGAAAAACAGTTTCATCGGATTTCCGATGGACAAATCCATCGGACGAAAATCCATAGGTTATCCGATCGTGTGTACGGGGCTAAAGTCTACTAGCAGGGAGGTTTCCATATAGCAGATAGGGAAGTTAGCATTGAAGAAAGGGTAATACAGCAGATTAAATGCTCTGTTGGGAGGCAATGACGTTAAAGGCACCCTTTGCCATTCTGGAGACAGCCGGGCAGGAGTGTGATTTCCCTCTAGCAGATGACGCAGGGTTGTCCCAAATTCCCCATGTCCACAGGAGCTGTAAGCCTTTCTCTAGAGTATGGATGACATGAGTGTCTCCATTTCTTAAGATGAGGAGCTTAGTTGGGTTCCCCACTTGTAATTTATTTTGTGGTTTCTTAGGGTTTTAGTGATTGTGTTTAGCTTCTTCCGAAGTTGCATGGTGAATTGAGATAAATCTGCAAAGAATTGCAGATGCTCATATGGAGATGGAAGGGTCCCCAGGTTGCGAGAAGTGAGTAATAGCTGCTCTTTCACATGGTAAAAATGAATGTGCATGAGCACATCTCTGAGCACATGCTCAAGTATGAAGGATGGTTTGGGAATACAGTGTATTCTGTCAATGATTAGGTCAGAATCAGTGAACTCAGGGATCAAGGTTTTGAAGAGATTAGTAGCATATTGGCGGAGCTCCTGTTTCTGTACAGATTCTAGAATTCCCCTGTTCTTCAAGTTATTACTTCTGGAGCGATCCTCCTAATCTGCTAGCTTGGCCTTGATCCAGGTATGCTCACCTGTATTGTCGTCATGAGCATCCACTAAATCATTTATGGTATTGGCAAACTCATCCATTTTATTATCAATGTGGTCAACCCTGGTGCCAATAGCATGAATTTCTCCAGTAAAGTGTTTAGTGAGTTGCATAATATCAGCATGGCGAGTTCTTCTGAGTGATACTAGCATATCTTTAAGTGTGGTCTCTGAGACTGGCTGATTAGTGCCTGGGAACGAAAAGATGGAATCTGGGAACTCCCTTGTAAGCTGCAGGAGATTGGAAGGTAAGTGGGGAACCTCTGTGCCTAGAGCCGCCATTGGAGTCTGTCGGTTGCCTAGCGTGGAGGGATATGATGCGGCGCCATCTTGCCTGGTCTCCCGAGCAGTCTGTTGAAAGAAAGCAGTGAGCTTCTTAGGCTGGAAAAGTCCTTCCTTTTGCGGGTCATGCCGCCTGTGTGATCAGAAAGTGATCTGCCATGACAAGAGAGAGAAATGGAGCCTGAGGAAGTTGCTGGGTGCTGTTAACCTCCGCTGCAAGATGAAGCTCCGGGGACTAGGCATTCATCTTCTTTGCGTGCTAGCCACACCCCCATGTGTAATTGTTTTTGCAGTTAAAAAACTGCTTGGCCTAAATACAGCAGCAGCACCTCAATCTGGTTTGTTACAACTTTTTTAGCTAGTTTTAAAATTAGGTTTAATAGAATGTCAAAACAGAGCGCACAAAAACTGTGTAAAACCACAACCCCACATTCCCTGCTCTCTCCCATCCCCATATATGCAATTATTCCCAAAATATTACAAATATAGCATTCAGGTATTTGTTTTCCCATATGCCCCACAGTGCAAATCCCCCCTAGCATTCCTATATACCCCTCCCAGCCTACCCTCTCAGTACAGACGCCCCAGTACAACCACCTCAATAAAGATTCCCCTCTCAGCACACACTGATTCCCCAACATAGATCCTTCAGTACAGATGGACCCTTCGAGCACAAATCCCTCAGTACAGATTTTCCCCCAACACAGACCCCCTCAGCACAGATGGACCCCCCAGGATGGACTTCTCAATACAGATTAACCTCTCCACACAGATGGATGGGACCACCCCCCAGCACATACCCGCCTTTACATACAGACCCCCCAGCACACCCCCAAGAACACACTATTTGGTACAGATGGATCCCACAGCACAGACTGAAAAGCACAGACGCCTCAGTAGAGAAGGACCACCAGCACAAACTCCTCAATACAGACTCCCCCCAGCATTGACCAACTCCCCTTGCTCAGCACAGACTCCTCTCCTATATCTCCCCCTCCCAGCCCACCTCCTCAGTACAGACACCCTGTCACTGAAGCAGCGGCCACGGACTAGCTGCACCACACAAAACAAGAAATGGCAGACAACTGCAGCACTTGCAGCGAGTGTGAACCTAGAGCAGATCGCGTCCCCACACCCCACTTAGTATGTCACTGTTGTTACTGTGCCCTTTCCTCTTTAAAAGCGCAATGCAGTAATTTTTTTGTAAAGGCTGATAATACTCCCTTTTTCACCTCCTCCTCAAGGGGAAAAAAAAAACTGTCATGTTTTATTTGAACACAATCTGCTCTCTGCAACCCTACAATCTGTTCTCTGCAAAAAAATCCTAGCCCTCTTCTTCTTCCTCCTTATGTGAGAATAGCAGCTATTGTTGGGACTTGCCCATGTGCTTTTTTATCCCCTTAGGGATGCATAGAAGCCTTTTTTGGGCCTGCTGCTGTGCCCCTTTGCTTGTCCATCATCTCCTCAAATACCTGTGTTTTGCTTGTAAAACATGTTTTTTTACTTCTTTTTTCTCCTCCTCCTTAGGTACACAGAGCAGCACTTTATTTTGTATGGTGCTGCTCATGCATCTTTTTCCTCCTCCTCGAAGTGTGCCAAACAGACACTTTATTTTTTACTGTTGCTCCTACACCCTTTTCCTCCACCACCACCTTTTCAGCTAATCCCACTATATCCTACATCAGTGACGGTGAACCTTGGCACCCCAGATGTTTTGGAACTACATTTCCCGTGATGCTTATGCACTCTGCGGTGTAGTTGAACATCATGGAAAATGTAGTTCCAAAACATCTGGGGTGCCAAGGTTCACCATCACTGTCCTCTTCATGGCAGTTTTGCCAAACACCCTATTTAAGCTATTTTTTGTTGCCTGTACTCAGCCACCATTATTTTTCACACAAGGCTATATGACAGCCACCATTAGTTAGCAGAGAAGGCTATCCATGTCCTCTACCAGCACGTGAAATACTATGATGTAGCAGAAGGCAAAGAAGGAATACGAGGAGGAGGTGCTAGTGGTGAGAAGGAGTGTTGGGGTCCTTGAGATGAGGAGGAGGGTTGGGGTGCAGGTGGTAAGAAGGCAGAGTGTTTGTAGTGCTTGCAGTTACAAGGAGGAGTGTTGGGGTGCTGGCAGTTATGAGGAGAAGGATTAGCGTGATGGTGGTGGGGAGAAGGACATTTATGGTATCTTCAAGGGGGCTAGAGCCGCTGGTAATAATCACTGTCTTCTCCCGGTGGGGATGGCTTCCTCCGCTCGCCCTCAACCCCCACATCAGGAGAAGACAATTGCTTATTACCCTGTCAGCACTGTCTATGTTGATGGGGGAATCGTGCAAATTTCTTTCCTGCAACCCGTGGTTGCAGGAAAGAAATTCTCATCATGTATGGCCGGCCTACATAGCCAGATTTTCACCAATGCACCCGCAAGGCAAGGTGGAATTTACTGGTAAGGGTACCTGGTTGCGTTCCCCAGACACACCTGTGCAGATGGCAGCTATGAAGCAATAGAACCAGAGCGTGCAGTCAGCACTCAATATGAGAAACAGGGACATGCAAAATTTCAGGGCAGCCAACAAACAAGCATATTGAAATAGAAGCAGAATGTTAAAGAGAAAACAAGTGATAGTTTGAGTACAGGTAAATGGTGAGCTTTTATCCTGGAACAAAGCATGCCACGTGCTAATAGAACCTCAAGTAGAATATATTATTTTTTACAGATCTGTGATACAGATTTTATTCATCTGAGTGAGAAGCCAAGATAGAAAGGGCAGAAACTTCAGAAAGAGCCTTTTAATAAATAATGTTGTATCCTATAGTACTTGCAGTGTTTTACAGTGCCTTTTTGATTTGATTGATTCATTATTAAAGGAGACATTTGAGGGTTAACAAAGTGTTGTTTTAGATCCCCCTTCCTCTTAGATCATTACCCTCCTTTTAATTTCAATTTAAGACTGTTGTGCTTTTGACATTTTGCTGAATCCCTGAAAAAGACACAATGTTCTACTTTCATTTTTCAAATACAGCACAATAATTATGTTTTTTCTTTATGAACGTATAGAGTACAGTGGAACCTCGGATTGCGAGTAACTGGGTTAACGAGCGTTTCGTAATACGAGCACTGTATTTAAAAAAAGCCTAACTCTGTTGTCTCGCAAAACGAGCAGGATTCAAGCCAAAGCGGTATGCAGTACCGCGTTTGGCCTGAGGTGGGGAGGGCGCTGATCTGCGCCGTTCGGAAAGATTCAGAAATACTCAGTTCCCGAGCCTTTCCGAGGTTTGCCGAGGTCAGCCGAGCTGTCCTCGGGCCTTTCCGTGTGTTTCCGAGGCTCTCCGGCGCCCCCCCCACCTCTGGCCACATGCAGTATTGCATGCCATTGAAGTCAATGCGGAACAAATTATTTTCGTTTCCATTGACTTCAATGGGGAAACTCGCTTTGATATGCAAGTACTTTGGATTACAAGCATTCTCCTGGAAAGGATTATGCTCGTAATCCGAGGTTCCAGTGTAATTCATAAACAAACATTGTCTATGACACTCTTTAGAATTCCTTCATGCCTTTGTGTGATAAATGTTGGTACAGGTGGCAGATTTTATCTTTACTACTGTTGCGCTCCCTCTTGCCACTGTGGCTATCGCACAGACAGCATAGCACTGAGCAGTGAGTGGATGAATCCATAGCCAATAGACAGCCTGCCATTGGCTAAAGAATCTGTCCACTGCCTGATGTCAATCACAATTGGATCAGACCTGATGGGGGGGCATATTGAATCTGGCATAGAACTTTATAAAGGGCCCTACCACTAGAAAATGCAATATATACTCTAGTGCCCTGAATCTGTGATATGCACTACTGACATCTGCACACTCTGTGTTACACAGTCCTGGCCCCTTCACTCTTTGTGATATGCACTCCTGACCCCAGCACTCTCTGTTACATATTCCTGAGCCCTCTAAATTATATGCATTCAGGACCCTTGCACCCTCTACTCTACATACTCTTGAGCCCATCACTCCATGTAATATGCACTCTGTGAAAGTTTGATAAAAGACCACATAGAAGAGTTTTTGCTACTGACCCTTCACTCTCTGCATTACACATTCCTGAGCCCTGCAATCTTTGTGATATGCACTCCTGACTCCTGCACTTTC
This sequence comes from Rana muscosa, assembly GCA_029206835.1. NCBI lineage: Eukaryota > Metazoa > Chordata > Amphibia > Anura > Ranidae > Rana > Rana muscosa. The sequence continues at coordinate 26,594,168 of CM055121.1, forward strand.
TGTTACATATTCCTGAGCCCTGAACTCTCAATCATATGCATTCCAGACCCCTGCACTCTCTATTTTATACACTATTATTGACAGGGCTGCCATCAGGGGGGTACAGCTGTCACAAATGTAAGGGGCCCCAGGACCCGAGGGGCACGCCGGGGCCAGAAGAAGGCAGGACGCGTGGAGGGAGCCTTGCTGTGCATTATAGAAATGTTTTTTTTTTTTTTGTTTACAAACGTTTTTTATTTGGGTTAAAAGGTGGTACAAAACCGACATGACAAAAGTAAAAAAATCAATTCCATAGCGTCAGATATACATATGGACTGTATAAAGTAGAAACGTAGAAATACAATTTGCATCATATATATACATGTAAGAAGGAAGACTGGCTCTATAAACGAAGTTACAGTGATGTGCATATATGTTTGAACCAAAAATTAAGGAGAGGCATGTTGATCTGGGTTAAAATGTTTTTACAGCTTCTGCTATTCTCGTGTCACTGAGCTCAGACATCGAGCTCTTTACTGCCACCTCTGGCTACTATGTGCATGTGCACCCTTCGTGTGATCTGTACTGTGCTTCTCAGCAAGATGTCAGCTTTGTGAAAACGACCTGGGACCAGGTAGGAAGATCTTCTTTACAAGTAGAGGCTGTGAGGGAAAGGTAGGGGGGCCGTTTGTGTACAGGGAGGGGCCAGAGCCTTGTGTGTTTACAGGTTTGTGTACGCAGAGGTGTATTTTGGTTTTGTGCTGCCCTAGGCAAGACTGAAATTGGGTGCCCCCCTTCATCTAAAATGGTACCACCCCTTCCTTCTCCTGTGCGGGGTCTCTGGTCCCTGTGCTAAGTCTCTGGTGGCTGTGCATGGTCCCTGGTCCCTGTGCAGGGTGCTGGGTGCCTGGTGGCTGTGCGGGGTCCCTGGTGGCTGTGCGAGGCCCCTGGTGGCTGTGCAGGGTCCCTGGTCCCTGTGCGGGGTCCCGGGTTTTTGGTGGCTGTGCGGGTTCCCAGGTCCCTGGTGGCTGTGTGGGGTCCCTGCCCTGATTATTGAGTCCATCACTCCATGTGATATGCAGTGTGCACTTCTTGAAAGTTTGATAAAAGACCACATAGAAGAGTTTTTTCTAGAGAAAATAATATAATAAACAATAGTCAACAACCTTTTTTTAAATTGTCAGGTTTTTCTTTACCTGACTACATCTTCAGATCAAAACAAGCTCATCCATTGATCTGGCAAAAAAGGCATCTGCCCTGGGCCCAGGTTTTTTTTGTGGTGGGGGGTTGGGGGTGGGGAGTAACGTGTGGCATTACATGTGGTAGAAATTGTCCCTGCTATTAGTAGATGTAGTCTATTCACTGTAGTGTTCATATCTTGCCACATTATCATTTGTTACATACTCTTGATCTCTTTACTCTGTTTGCTGGGCTGAGTGGTACTTTTACTCCTGACCTCTGCACTCTGTACATTACTTTTATTCCTGACTCCTTCACTCTATACATACCTCTCAACTTTTTGAGATGGGAATGAGGGACACCTATTAGCAAAATAACTTAGACATAGGACACACCCACTGCCATGCCCCCTTAAAGGAGAATTATACAAAAAAATATATTAGTTCAACCCACAAGTTCTTTTTTTTACCACTACTATTCCTTTATACTGGTTTTTGAAATTTACAAATTCAGCAATTTGGAAATTGGATGAACGGTTTAGCACTGGCACTATTTAGCACTATTTGAAAGATAAAAAGTACATTTTATATATAGAACTATATAGATCAGATCAAAATGAAGGACAAATGAGGAGAAAAGAGGGACAGAGGTACTTTGTTCCATATCAGGGACAGTCCCTCAAAATCAGGGACTGTTGGGAGCTATGCTTTATATGGTACACACCCTTGACCCCTGTACTCTGTACAATACCTAAACCTAACTCCCGCACTCTGTGCATTAAACACTCATGAAACCTGCTCGTGGTATGTTTCACACCTCTGACCCCTGCAGTCTGTACATTACACACTGCTGACCCTTGTGCTCGTTACATTACATATTCCTGACCTCTGTGCTCTGTATATTACAGTGGGTATAGAAAAGAATCACCTCCCCTTTAAAATAATCACTATTTGTTGCTTTGCAGCCTGAAATGAAGACAGACACAGTTTTTGTTTTATCCAGCTAGTGTAACTTATAACAGCCAAGTGAAAGATATAACACCAACATATCAGAAAAAAATAAAGACAATTCCAATACAGAATGACTGAGTTGGACCCCCCCCCCCTTTATGTCAGTATTTTTTTGGACCACATTTTGCTTTAATTACAGCCTTTAGAATTTAATTACAGCCTTTAGTCTGTAGGGATACTGTATGTATGTCTTTACTGCCTTTGCACATCTAGACTTTGCAATATTTGCCCTGCTCAAGTTTAGTAAAATGTTATGGTGACAATTTGTGGACTGCAGTCTTCAAGTCTGTCCACAGATTTTCAATGTGGTTTAAGTCTGGGCTCTGACTAGGCCATGCAAGGACATTCACCTTTGTCTGCTCCAACCAGTAGTGGCTGGTGCTCCATATTTAGGGGGGTGGCAAACTAACTCCCTGGCCAATTGGGTCTCAGGACCCACTTCCTGATTGGCTGGGAGGGGAATCAGGAAGACAATATCGAATATTAATTTTCTATTGTCACACAACTGGGTGGGCTCAGGGTGCAGTGCTCTGCACCCCGAGCCCATCCTTTTTTGAAGCCAATTAGAGCCTCAGGCTCTAATCATGTGCTTCAAAGAAAAAGAAACCCCCATTAAAATCCATGCGTCCGACGCCCTGCATGTAGACTAGGGGCCGGGCTCATGGATTATTTTCTTTATCGTACACCACGGAACACAGAGCCTTTAACCACTTCCCTACCCAGCCATAGTCAAATGACGTCCACAGATGGGATCTCCCATCCTGGGTGGACGTCATATGACATCCTCGGCTTTGTGGGGGGATATCTGAATGATGCCTGCAGCTAGAGGCATCAATCAGATATCCTTTTGTGGTGCCAGCGATTCTGTGCACCATAAGAACGATCATAGCGGCGGTTCCGCCGCTTGATCGTTCTTATAGGTGGCAGGAGGGGACATCCCCCCCTCCCGCCACCATCCGGTGCTTCTCCGGGCTCTCCTGTGCTATCGGGGACCCGGAGAGAATCGTCCGGCGCCGGTGGTGGGTCACGTGACGAGCATAGAGATGACTGGTGACCAGATGTCACCAATCATCTCTATGACTGTCGGAGGCTCGGGCGCGATGTGATGACCTCACGCCCGGGTCCTCAGATGTAAACAAAGCCGCTATTGCGGCTAGTAAGTATGAGATCAGTGAAAAAAAATTCACGATCTCATGCTTTCCAGCCTGGAGGACAGATGTGGGGTCTTATTGACCCCACATCTCTCAATAAAGAGGACCTGTCACACACATTCCTATTACAAGGGATGTTTACATTCCTTGTAATAGGAATAAAAGTGATAAAAAAAAAGTAAAATAAGTGTAAAAAATAAATAAATAAGTAAAATAAAAAATAAATAAGTAAAAAAAAAATTAAAACGCCCCTGTCCCCGGTAGCTCGCGATCAGAAGCGAACGCACACGTAAGTCCCGCCCACATATGTAAACGCCGTTCAAACCACATATGTGAGGTATTGCCACGTGCGTTAGAGCGCGTGCAACAATTATAGCACTAGACCTCCTCTGTAACTCTAACCTGGTAACCTGTAAAAAAATTAAACGTCGCCTATGGAGATTTTTAAGTACCAAAGTTTGGCGCCATTCCATGAGTGTGCGCAATTTTAAAGCGTGACATGTTAGGTATCTATTTACTCGGCGTAACATCATCTTTCATATTTTCCCCCAAAATTGGGCTAACTTTACTGTTTTTTTTTTTTTTAAATTCATGAAACCATTTTTTTTCCCTAAAAAAAGGCGTTTGAAAAATTATTGCGCAAATACTGTGCAAGAAAAAAAGTTGCAATGACCGTCATTTTATTCCCTAGGGTGTCTGCTAAAAAAACATATATAATATTTGGGGGTTCTGAGTAATTTTCTAGCAAAAGAATGATGATTTGTACATGTAGGAGAGAAGTGACAGAATAGGCCCGGTATTGAGGTGGTAAAAAAAAGCCCAGTGTTGAAGTGGTTAATCATTACATAGTGGGTTGTATAGTTCACCAGAGGTGATTGGACACTGGCACACCCAATGAAGATGAGTTCCCCTCTATATAACCCCTCCCATAAGGGAAATACCTAAGTTTTTTCGCCAGTGTCTAAGGTGAAGGGCACGACTAAGGATGTGCTAAGAAGGAACTCTGTTAAAAATCCCTCTGGGGGTTAAGGAGCTACGCCACTGGATCCATCCAAACCGCTTATTAAATTATGCCAAATGGATGGTACCCAGGCCTCACAGAAGACCGAGGTGGTGCCTGTAATGTCTCTCTTTTGAGGACTGGGCTCTGGGTTCCAGCACTTTCGCTATTAAATGCGCAAAAGTATTCTGGCATATTCTTTTACAAGGCCCAGGGAAGAGGCCTCCTTTAAGTAGGAACCCATATCCCTGAAGGTTGGCACAAAAATATCCGCCGTGATGGGTGAAGATTGGTACTGTCTGGTCTTCAGCAGTCCTGCGGCGTGGATAAGGTAAGTGGGAAAAGTCTAAGTTAAAAACACTTAAGAACTTTCCCCTTTTTGAGTAGAGTGTCTTGCCTGTAAACCTCCACTAGAGGGAGTAAAGAGCTGGAGTTCCACTTACCATGTCAGGAACGAGTAGCTCAGTGTCAATTCAGCACACTTCCTCCGCTGCAAACTCTGCAAGGCAGAGAATAAATGTCTCTTCATATTGCCAAGACTGGTCAGTGGATGCTGCCTCTCTCCCCTGAGCGCCGCCATTCCCCATTGGCTCGCGCGCAGGGGGCGCGCTTTTCACCTCTCAGTAGGAGCAAGAGGGGGCGTGGTCACGCGAGCGGGCACGGCGGCGTGCGTGCTGCTCTACTGTGTATGCGCAGAGCGGGAAGGTTTGAAAACAGCCTCAGACGCCTGACAGACTCCACTGAAGAGACACAGCAGTTTTGGGGGCATGTGAGTTCTCTGGGTGGTTGGTAGTGTATGCACTGTACCTCTGCTTTTGCTTAGGAATATGTCTTCCCAGAGAAGGAATTCAGGGACTAAGAAAGACAAAAAGGGATCGCCGCCTAAAACAGGGGGCTCTAACCATTCCTGACGGGTATTATCCTCTCCTGAGGGACCTGAAGCACCCATACAGGATGAGCCATTGCCTTTATCAGGAATAGCAGCCTCTCCTGTTGTGCCAGCTCCTGCATATGTCACTGAAAACACTTTGGCAGCAGCTCTAGAAGGGAGGATCGCTACATTAATCGCTAAATCCTCACAAAAGGACAAAAAGCAGAGCAGCTCCCCTTCTGTTGTTCTAGATTCCTCTTCAGAAAAATCTGATGAGGATGATGTAGCACCTTTAGAGGATAAGGATGACGAGCAGTCGGGTGGATCAGGTGGATCAGAGGAACCTTTTTCTGCTTCACAGGTTCTTAAATTGCAGGTGCAATGTTATGCTGAAGCAGTACGTTCTACATTCAAGTTGCCCTCCGCGGGGTTAACTGAATCACCTGTCTCCTCCCTGTCTCCTCCCTGGGTTCATTAAAATTCCCACAAGCTGCATGCTCCTTTCCAGTTCATCCTTTATTGGAGAATCTTATTTACGCAGACTAGCAACATCCAGATAAGCGTTCTTCTTCTCCCAGGAAATTTGATGTTCTTTATCCTATGGAGGAAAAACTTACTAAAAAATGAAGACTACCGGCGGTAGATGCGGCCATTTCTTGTGTAAAAAAAAAACCTAATTTATCCAGTAGACAATGCTCAGGTATTTAAAGATTTTTCTGAAAAGAAGTTGGAATCTTTACTTAAATCTTCCTTTCTTTTGGCTGGCGCTGTGACCCAACCTGCTGTGGCGGCAGTTGGTATGTGTCAGGTCCTAAAGGAACAGGTGAAACAAGGGCTCAAGGATCTTCCTCCAGACCAGGTCAAACTTTGGGAGAACCTGCTTAAGGCCTTATGTTTTATGGTGGATGTCATTAGAGATTCTATTCAACAGGCATCCCGCCTCACGCTCCAACTGGTGCATATGCGCAGAATCCTTTGGTTAAAGCATTGGTCAGTGGAAGCGCCATGTAAAAAACTTTTGTCCGGTTTCCCTTTTCACGGGGAACGACTCTTTGGGGATGATCTGGATAAGTACATCCAGAAGATCTCAAGTGGTAAAACTACACTGTTACCAGAGAAAAAGAAAAAAAAACGCCCATGTTTTAAATGTTCTCTCTCCCCGATTCCCGGGACCTCTGCCTCCAGGCAGTGGCGACGGCATTCTCAGTCAGCCACAAGACCTAAGACCCAGAATCAGACCCAGGGTCACAAAAAGCCGTGGGTACAAAAAATCAATAAACAGAACCCTAAAGCTTCCTTATGGAGGGGCGCCCCCGCTCGGTCGAGTGGGGGGACGGCTTCTGCAGTTTATCAGTTCTTATGCCGCGTACACACGACCATTTTTCATGACGAGAAAAATGCAATTTTTAAAAATGGTTGTAAAAATGGGCGAAAAAAAATTAGAACCTGCTCTATTTTTTCTCGTAGTTTTTCACGTTGTTCTTTTTAATGTAGTGAAAAACAGTCGTGTGTATGCTTTTACGAGGGGGGAAAAATGCACATGCTCGGAATCAAGTATGAGACGGGAGCGCTCGTTCTGGTAAAACTAGCATTCATAATGGAGATAGCACATTCGTCACGCTGTAACGGACTGAAAAGCACAAATCGTCTCTCACCAAACTTTATAAACACGAGGATCAGCAAAAGCGTCCCAAAGTGTGGCGCCATTCGAATGGACCTTCCCCTTTATAGTATCGTCGTACGTATTGTACGTCACCGCACTTTGTTCGAGCATTTTTTTTCACGAACGTGTGTATGCAAGGCAGGCTTGAGAGGAAACACGAAAAATCACGCCGAGAAAAACATTGTTTTTTTCCATGACATGAATAACAGTCGTGTGTACGCGGCATTAAACTCAAATATCTCCAAAGATCCATTAAAGAGAAAACCCTTCTTCCAAGCAGTGGATCACTTGCTGTCCCAGGGAGTAATCAGGGAGGTCCCCCTAAAAGAACAAGGCAGGGGGTTCTATTCAAATCTTTTCGTGGTTCCGAAACCAAACGTAGACGTCAGACCCATTCTGGATCTAAAAGCTCTGAATCAGTTTCTGAACATTCCTCATTTCCGAATGGAAACAATTCGATCAGTGGTTTCCACCCTACAAGGCAGAGAATTATTGGCGTCAATAGACATCAAAGATGCATATTTACACGTGCCTATCCATCCTGCTCACCAAAAATTCCTAAGGTTCGCAGTGGTGCACCATCATTTTCAGTTTGTGGCGCTGCCTTTTGGCTTGGCTACTGCTCCCCGGGTCTTTACAAAAGTTCTGGCCCCGCTCTTGGCAAATTTAAGGGCATAGAGCATATCAGTGATGGCTTATCTGGACGATCTACTCTTGGTAGAACAGTCAGTGGCACGGTTAAATCGCAGTGTGCTCAGTACAGTAAAATACCTAGAGTATTTAGGGTGGATCCTAAACTTTCAGAAGTCCTCTCTACAACCCCTGAAAAGGGTGGAATATTTGGGCATGGTCTTAGACACGTCCAAAACCAGAGTATTCCTTCCAGAGCCAAAAGTCAAACCTATAAAAGAATTAATCCGCATGGTCAGGGCAAAGGGAAAACCATAAATTTGCCTTTCCATGAAGTTGTTGGGGAAGATGGTGGCCTCTTTCGAAGCCATTCCGTATGCCCAGTTTCATTCAAGACTTCTTCAGAACAGTATCCTGGCTGCCTGGAATAGAAACATCCAGGCTCTAGATTGGCCTATGCACCTGTCCTCAGAGGTGCGCCAAAGCCTTAGTTGGTGGTTAAGCACCAAGAATTTGCGAGCCGGGAAATCCTTTCTCCCAGTCACTTGGAAGGTGGTGTGTACGGATGCCAGTCTGTTGGGCTGGGGGGCAATTCTGGAAGAAGCTTCAGCCCAAGGAACTTTGTCTAAGTCCGAAAGGGGTCTGCCCATCAACATTTTGGAGATTCGGGCAGTATATCTAGCCCTCAGAACCTGGACACACAGGTTACAGGGTTACCCGGTTCAGATTCAATCTGACAATGCTACTGCGGTGGCTTACATCAATCACCAAGGGGGCACCCGGAGTCGGGATGCTCAGAGAGAGGTGGACAAGATTTTAGCATGGGCCAAAGCTCATATTCCTTGCCTTTCTGCGATCTTCATTCCAGGGGTGGAGAATTTGCAAGCGGATTACTTGAGCCACCATCAATTGTTGCCAGGGGAGTGGTCTCTCCACCCCAACATTTTTCAGGATATATGCCAGAAATGGGGGACCCCGGGTGTAGACCTGTTCGCTTCCAGGTTAAACAGGAAATTAGACAATTTTGTATCGAGGACAAAAGATCCTCTATCCTACGGAACAGATGCACTAATGATTCCCTGGGATCAGTTTTCCCTGATCTATGCATTCCCTCCAGTTCCGCTCTAAGCCCACGTTCACACTGGGGCTGCGGGAGTGAAGCCTGCGAGTTCAGCTGAACTCGCACGATTTCACTCCCGCTGGCAGTCCCGATTTCAGCCACGATTTCAAAGACATCTGAAACAGATGTCAATGTAAATCGCGGCTGAAATCGCAAAAAGTAGTACAGAAACTACTTTTTGTAATCGGTGCAGCGCCGCAGATGCGGCGTCGCACCGATTAAGACGGTGCCATTGCCCGCAATTTGCGGAAATTTCGCCGATTTCACATGCGATTTGACATGTCAAATCGCATGTCAAATCGCACCAGTGTGAACCAGGGCTTACAGAGACTTCTTTGCAAGAACAAAAAAGAGGGAATACCAGTTCTCCTGGTGGCCCCGAATTGGCCCAGAAGGTCCTGGTACACCAAGATCATAAGGATGGCGGTGGGGAAACCTTGGATTCTTCCACTTTGCCAAGACCTGCTATCACAAGGTCCAGTGTTCCATTCTTCCTTACAAAAGCTACATTTGACAGTCTGGCTGTTGAAACCTACTGTACATACTGAAGAAACGTGGGCTCTCTGGTCCAGTTCTTTCCACTCTCATTAATGCTCGGAAGCCGGCCTCCAGGCTCATTTATTATAGAATCTGGAAGGCATATGTTTCCTGGTCTGAATCCAGAGGGTGGAACCCTCAAAAATATGTCATTGGTAGGATTCTGGCCTTTTGTCAATTGGGGGTGGATATGAAATTAGCCCTCAGTACTATTAAGGGTCAAATCTCGACTCTATCAATTTTCTTTCAGAGACCATTGGCATCTCATTCCCTAGTCCAGGCATTCATTCAGGGGGTGTTGCGGGTAAATCCGCCAGTCAAACCTCCCTTGTGCCCCTGGGATTTGAATCTAGTTTTGTCGGTCTTGCAGAAGCAGCCCTTTGAACCTATTTGTCATATTCCATTGATTCTCTTGAGTCGGAAGTTGGCATTTTTGGTTGCTATCTCCTCTGCTAGGAGAGTATCTGAATTAGCAGCTCTTCCTTGTAAAGAGCCTTATTTGGTTTGTCACAAAGATAAAATTGTATTACGGCCCCATCCTACTTTTCTTCCTAAAGTGGTCTCGCCGTTCCATTTAAATCAAGATATATTGTTTTACCTTCCTTTTTTCCTGAACTGCAGTCAGCGGGGGAAAAATGATTGCAGTCTCTAGATGTAGTGAGAGCAATGAAAGTTTATCTGCAAGCAACTGCTCAGATACATAAAACTGATGTTTTGTTTATTCTGCCAGAGGGTCCCAAGAAGGGCCAAGTAGAATCAAAATCGACTATTGCTAAATGGATTCGACAAGTGATTATTCAAACTTATGGTTTAAGGAATAAAATTCCTCCTTTTCCTGTTAAAGTGCACTCGACCAGGGCAATAAGTGCCTCCTGGGCAGTTCATCATCAGACTTTGATGCCTTAGATCTGTAAGGCTGCAACTTGGTCTTCAGTCCATACATTTATCAAATTCTACCAAATAGATGTAAGAGGACATGAGGATTCCACCTTCGGGCGTAGTGTGCAGCGGTATAGGGCCTCATGTCTGATGGCGGTCTGCTTGATCTGTGTCTCCCTCCCCTCATATTGAGCATTGCTCTGGGACATCCCACTATGTAATGATTAAAGGCTCTGTGTCCCGTGGTGTACGATAAAGAAAATAGGATTTTTAATAACAGCTTACCTGCAAAATCATTTTCTTGGAGTACACCACGGGACACAGAGGTCCCGCCCCTCTTTCTGGTATACTTACTGCTTTGCTACAAAACTGAGGTACTTCCCTTATGGGAGGGGTTATATAGAGGGGAACTCGTCTTCATTGGGTGTGCCAGTGTCTAATCACCTCTGGTGAACTATACAACCCACTATGTAATGATTAAAGGCTCTGTATCCCGTGGTGTACTCCAAGAAAAGGATTTTACAGGTAAGCTGTTATTAAAAATCCAATTTTTTTGTAAAATAATTTTTATTGAATTTTTAAATGACATACAAAGTTTGCTGTGTGCTTTGGGTCATTGTCATGTTGGAAGGTAAAACCTTCTTCCCATTGACAACTTTCATCCATTTTTCTTCTATCCTGACAAGTGCTCCAATCCCTGCTGCATAGAAACACCCCCATAACAGGATATTACCACCTCCATGCTTTACTGTAGGAATTGTGTTATTTGGATGGTGAATTGTATTGGATTTCTGCCAGACATATCGTTTGGTGTTGAGGTCAAATAATTTAATTTTAGTCTCATCTGACCACCTTAAATGCACCTTGAAGATTCTGAGGCCACATGGAAAAAGGTGTTATGGTCAGATGAGACTAAAATTGAATTAGCACTGGAGCACTTGTCAGGATAGAAGAAAAATGGATGGGGCAAAATACTATCAAATTCTTGAGGAAAATCTGCTGCCCTCTGCCAAAAAGTTGTCAATGGGTTTAACTTCCAACATGACAATGACCCAAAGCACACAGCAAAAATTACCACACATTGGTTGAAGGAGAAAGGGGTGAATGTCCTTGCATGGCTTAGTCGGAGCCCAGACTTAAATCACATAAAAAATCTGTGGAATTACTTGAATACTGTAGTCCACAAACGGTCACCATCAAATCTAACTAAGCTTGAGCAGTTCTGCAAAGAAGAGTGGGCAAATATTGCAAAGTCTAGATGTGCAAAGTTAGTAGACATATCCCAACAAACTAAAGGCTGTAATTAAAGCAAAAGGTGGTTCAAAAAAATACTGATATTAGGATCCTTTTTCCAACTCTGTCAAGCCAACTCAGTCAATCTGTTTTTGAAATTTTCATTTTTTTATGAAATGTTGGTGTTATACCTTTCACTTGGATGTTATAATTTGCACTAGTAAATAGAGCTGGGTAAAAAAAAAAAAACTGTGTCTGTCTTCATTTCAGGCTGCAATGCAACAAAATGTGATTATTTTAAAGGGTTGTTATTCTTTTCACTGTACTCTGTACATGTACATTGCACACTCCTGATCCTTATACTCTTTACATTACTGACTCCTTACCCCTGTTCTTTGTACATCACACACTCCCAACCCCTGCACTATATACAAAGTAACTTCTGACTTAATTTAGGAGTTGTAATTGCCGGCAAGTGGAAGAGGCTTGTGGAAGGGCAGAAGGATTAAATGTACTACACAGGTCCTGTTTAAAATGCTGACTTTTTTTGGGCATGTATAGCACACCCAGTGTCTTAAACAAGTTATGTGTTAGTTAGGTCCATCTAATTTTGTTAGTTTATCCCTAGACCAGTGATGGTGAACTTTGGCACTCCAGATGGTTTGGAACTACATTTCCCATGATGCTCTGCAGTGTCGTTGCGCATCATGGGAAATGTAGTTCCAAAACATCTGGGGTACCATGGTTCACCGTCACTGCCCTAGACTGACAAGGCTTCTCTTCAAATGTGTCTTTGTTGCTCCTTCAGTGGAATGGAGACACCCTAAATAAGGTCCTAGTATGTGTATGTGTGAATGTGATTTAGAGATCTTAGATTGTAAGCCACTTGAGGCCAGGGACCAATGTGAATATATAATATATACATATGTGAAGTGTTGCATAAATTGTTGGCACTATATAAGTACTTGTAATAAATAAATAAATAAGACAGTGTGTTATGCTGGCCATACACTACATGAAAAATCGGCAGAAATTCAGTCATTTAGTCCATTTTTCGGTCAGTTGATGGGCACAAATCGGTAATCAGTTGGGACGTTTTTTAGCCAAAAAAAAGGACAAGTTTGGAAATTTTCTGCCGAACAAACGATAAATTGAAAGGTTATTGTGTTTTCCGTCCAAACTGTTTACACTAGGTATTTGTGAAAAAAAAAATGAATTAATTTATGTCCACTGAACAATTTATCGGTCATTACATGATGTTTACATGATGTTGTTGTTGTTGGTGATGTTGATGATGTTGTAATGATGATATTGTTTGCTCTCACGGCCGAATGTTATTTTTTCGAAAATGAGTTCGAACTATTTTTCATATAGTGTATGGCCAGTATTACTGGCTGGATCACCACATGAAAAATAAAAATAAAAATGAATGCAGCAACCACCTTTATGGACTGGTAAACTGTAATATATTATATTTTTGTTTTGGGGTTTAATTCTGCTTAACATTCTTCCAAACAGCTAGGGGTACTCTCCTATTGAATTCTCTACAATAAACCCCACTAAAAGCCCAAAAGGGAAAGTAAGACTTGTCTTAATGGTCATGGCACACATGCAAACTACCAAGAAATAAAAGGGGAATAATTAGTCTTCCTAATACTCTAACATCTGCTGGCAACTAAAATAAACATTTTTAATAACCTAAATTTTTAAAAAGTGAACAGAATAAAATCTGATTTTTAATTGGCTGCTGCTGAATTTTTTTGAGGGCTGTTCTACACCTATGTTCCTTAGTTGTGATTCAATAAGACCATTTTAGTAAGAGTGAGACTTGTAACATTTCAGTGATAAGCAATATATAGCAGTGCTGAATTACATGGCATGAAAAGACACAATATATGTTTTTGGAGGGGCTTCCTTGGATAGATTTTTGGCCTCTGGGTTTGTATTTTCTACTCGCCCAGTACGCCGTATTTTTAATTATTCTCTGCATACTTGATTTATCATTAAATGCTTATATGATTCTTCTTCCTATCTTTTCTTTTTCCATCTTTTCTATCTTTTCTTCTAGAACTCAGCTCCTCCCCGGGGTAAGTATATTTAAATATTTTGCATATATATTGTATGTTTATATTGATTTCTTGATATGTGAATGGCCCCCTTAAATGTCTTATCTTTGAATGTGCAAGGCCTCAACATACCTCAAAAGCGCACGAAAGCATTTCGCTCACTAGCTTCAACAAAGGCACATGTAATTTGTCTCCAAGAGACCCACTTTACTAAAAATTCCGCTCCTAAATATTTTGGCTCTCTATACCCTCAGGTTTTTACAGCCTCGGCTGACACAAAGCAGCGTGGTGTACTGATAGCGTTTCATCGCACAACTCCCTTCTCACTTCAGACAGAGATCAAAGATCCTGAAGGGCGGTATCTCATACTTACTGGGCATATAACTGACTCTCCAGTTACTGTGGTGTCATACTACGCCCCAAATAAAACCCCTTCATCCTTCCTCTCTCACTTGTTACAGGTAGTTGAAACTCATAAAACTGGCACGCTACTAATTTGTGGAGATTCGAATCAAGTCCTTTATCCATTTTTAGACAAATCCCCTATTCCTAGCACACCTATCTCCCGTAAAAACACATTTCAACAATTACTCCAGCAACATCACTTATTAGATACCTGGCGAGAAGCAAACCCAGCTAAGCGACAATTTACTTTCTACTCACATCCTCACAATTAACTCTCCCGAATAGACCACATACTTATAAATGTACCTATGGCCCCTGAACTTCTCTCTTCCTCCATTATACCCTTCACATGGACTGATCATAGTGCAGTGTTAACCTCATTCACCTCTGCAATTCCAAAAGCACAAGACCCCACTTGGCAGATAAATAACTTCATGCTATCCCACCCATCCCACTATGCAGATTTGGAGACAGCCTTAAAAGATTATATTTCTTTTAATAAAACCTCTGATATCTCTCCTCTGACATTGTGGGAGGCTCATAAATCAGTGCTCCGTGGAGCATGTATTCAAAAAGCCTCATACCTCAAAAAGGAAAAACGGCTGCTCCAACATAAACTGGAGGCAGAATTTAATTCAACCCATGCACTCTTTCAGGCAAACCCTAATCCTACTACGAAATCACACCTGGATAGAGCACGTCTAGACCTTGACCTTTTTCTCTCAAACTCTGCTGTTAAAACGCTAAGTAAATATAGGCATTCATTCTATCTTAAAGCCAATAAACCTATGACACTCCTTGCCCGGGCCCTTAAAAAATCAATACACTCCTCCAAACCGATACGTCTAAAATTGTCCCACGACACCTACACCAGTAACCCAGTAAAAATTCTTCACACTTTCCAAAAACATCTTGCCACATTATACAATAAAGAAGAACCCCTAAATCAGGCCTCTGCAGATTCCTTTTTTTCCCACATCACACTTCCATCTATTCCCTTGGTCAACCGGGATAGCCTTGAAAGCCCTATAACCACTGATGAAATTAACATGGCAATAAAATCTCTTAAGCTAAATAAACGTCCAGGCCCAGACGGCTTTTCAGCCATGTATTATAAGAAATTTGCACATATATTAACCCCACTATTGACCGAAGCCTTCAATTCTATACTCTCTGGGCATTCCTTCCGACCTGAAACACTGACAGCTATTATTTCCATGATCCCTAAACCAAATTCAGATGAATCAGCTCCCTCCAATTACAGACCTATCTCTCTACTTAATTTGGACATAAAGCTTTTAGCGAAAGTTTTGGCAACACGTTTAAATAATATAATAGGATCTTTAATCCACAAGGACCAAGTAGGCTTTATCCCGAAACGCCAATCTGGTGATGCGGTACGTAGAGTGGCCTTACTTACCCATATTGCCCAAAAAAGACGGATACCTCTTTGCCTGTTATCCCTAGACATCAAAAAGGCTTTTGATACTGTATCATGGCCCTACCTCCAATTTGTCCTACAACGCTGGGGATTTGGCCCCCACTTCCTTAGTTGGATCTTGTCACTGTATAACCACCCCAAAGCCTATGTGAAATATGCAGGTTATAAATCCAACCTATTTAACATCCTTCGAGGAACCTGTCAAGGTTGTCCTCTTTCCCCAATTCTATTTGCCCTTCTCATTGAACCCTTAGCTCAATCTATCCGTTCTGATCCATCTATTAAAGGCCTTGAGATAGCTGGACATCAGCATAAAATTTGCTTATTTGCTGACGACATTTTACTTTTTATGTCCTCTCCCCATATCTCTGCTCCTAACTTAATACAGAAGTTAGACCAATTTGCCCGTATTTCAGGTTTGCACGTCAATCTGCAAAAATCCTCAGCACTCAATATCTCCTTATCTTCCTCAGAATTACAACAATCACAGGTATCCCTTCCCTTTTCCTGGTCCACTACGCGTCTACCCTACCTGGGAATCAACCTCACGTCTCATATTACAGGACTCTTCTCAGCCAATTACCCACCTATATTACGCCATATCACCTCTTTGTTAACACATTGGTCTTCTCTTCCTATATCGTGGATAGGTAAAATGAATATTATTAAAATGTCTATACTTCCCAAAATTCTGTACTTTTTTCGAGTTTTACCCATCTCTCTACCGGCATACTTCTTAAGAATACTACAAAGTAGAATAACAAAATATGTTTGGGGTACATCTAAACCCCGTTTACCTAAACATACTCTTTACCTCCCTAAATGTAAAGGTGGTCTGGGATTTCCTAATTTATCTACCTACTACTACGCGGCCCAACTAGCACAATTAACCAAATACCATGCAACCTCGGAAATTCCTCTTTGGGTAACTCTAGAATCAATAGATTGCGATCCTTATTCTATCTCCAATCTTTTATGGCTGAGACCTTCTGATCATAAAAGAATCACTAACCCAGTTACCAAAAACTCATTAACTATTTGGAACAGATTTAAAATAACAAATGAGCTACAATCTCCTCACACTCCACTTTTAGCATTTATTAAAAATCCCCTTTTTTATCCTGCCTGGAAATTCCCCAAATCTTTTAAAGCCTGGACTAACTCTAAATTAATCCATCTCCATGACCTGCTGTCCCAGACTACCTTTATACCGTTCCCAGATTTATGTGAAAAACATGGTCTTCCAAACTCTGAGCTTTTTAGATATCTGCAGATTAAAAACTTTTTTTACACCCTGTATCCAAAGCAGAACCAAACTTAATAAATTATCACACTTCGAAACCAAATGTAAAAATGATCCCCAACTGATCTCTAACCTCTATGCTCAACTCATCACTAAACCTGTTTCTGACCCTCCTTCTTATGTAGCTAAATGGGAGGCAGATCTCAATCTTAATCTTGAAATATCTGATTGGGCTGCAATCTGGAATAATACAAAATCCTCCTCACAAAACATAACAGCTTTGGAAACTAATTACAAAGTACTCACCCGCTGGTATTTGGTCCCTTCCAGAGTTGCAAAATTTGCCCCCAATTACTCCTCATTATGTTTTCGTGGCTGTGGTGATCTTGGCTCCTATCTACACACTTGGTGGGATTGTCCGGTAGTTCAAAAGTTCTGGAGTGATATATTTCTCATACTCTCAGCCTTGTTTGCAATATCCATCCCTCCAGTACCTTCAATAGCACTCTTAAATCTCAAACCGGCAACACTCACCTATAAACAATTTAAACTTTTATTGCAGATCACAACAGCCGCGAAACAGACCATAGCTAAAGCCTGGAGAACTGACAATTTGGTATTAAATGAAACCAAGCATAGAATTAACCAAGCTATGGTCCATGCCAAAATGGAAGCCATAATTCAAGATAAAATAAATTCCTTTAAAGATATTTGGCAACCATGGATAACTCAGTTTTTGCCACCAAACTTTGATGACACCTTGTTGATGCCTTGATGTTTTACACTCTCTCGCAGTAACTATCTATAAGCAAATGGCTATTGATGCATTTATCCTCGGGGATTCCTGTCACTTCCTCTTCTCCTTCTCTTCTTCTCTTCTTCCTGCTCTTCCCCTTCTTTTTTTCTCAACTTGTTTATATGGTTGTTTTTTTTTGTGTTTTTATTTTTATTTTTTATTTTTCATGTATATATAGGTTCAACAAGTATACCTACATATGCTCCTCTCAATTTTTTTAGGCACCGATTCTTGATTTTTAAGAGTTATATAGTTGCGATCATTCTGTCTCATACCTTTTGAGGCTTTAATACATTTCTTTATCCTCCTTAGGTGTTTACCTTTAAGGCTTCAATTGTATTTCTCATTCTGAGTCTACACTTTATTTAGACTAAGTGAAGTAACTCACTCTGATTATTGAGTGAAGCAATTGTCTCTTGATCCATGATATATATATGATTTCATATGCTAATTTTGAACCTATTGTAGTGATTACTGTGATTGTTGCTTTATTTTTTTTTTTTTTATTTTTTTTTTATTATTATTTCTCTGTAATTTGATAAAATTCAATAAACAAATTTGAACCAAAAAAAAAAAAAAAAAAAAAAAGAAAAGACACAATATAAATAGAATTTTATGTATCGGCAATTACACAAGCATTTTAATTCATGTTACGAGGGGGTAAACTGTTCCCTAAAATGCAGAACAACATTATTAACAACACAGAATATAACAGCATACAGCTATAGATACAAAAGAGCTGTTAAGATCCTCTGTAGTTTGGCATGGATGCAAAAACTATGCCAGCTGTGCTGTGGTATTTATTCAGGAAACACTGTGTAATAGAAGTCTTTATTTCATCAATCAAATTTGACCTTACTGCAAAAAAAACAATAATACACAACAATCATGCATGACCATATAACATGCACTTTAAGCAAATTATATCATTTTAAATTTGTCCGATCTAAGCACAAAAGCAACATGAATGTATGTTTAACCAATAATAGCACAGAATACACAGTCATATTGATGGCACATCTAAAATAATTTTCTGAACAGGTAAATGATATCAATAAAAACAAAAAGATTTACTCACCATAGGTCACTTCTGCATGGTTCAAGGGATGCCTGTGAGGACAGCTCTGTCTCAGCTGGAGGTGCATGTGAGGAGATGGGAGAGACTGCAGCCCTCCTTCAGCTCAATGCTCCTGGGCTAGAACTGTCACTTGCTACTCATTGGTTTTGGAGGCGAGAGGAACTAATGTACTCCTCTTGTTACATAACCTTCAGACTCAGCAGTCAAATCTGTGTGCTCACTTCAAAAGGCAGCACAACATAGACATTGAACAAAGCTGCCCTGTCTTCCTCCTCTCTGCAAGATAACATCCTTAGAAAGTTAATGCAAGTGCATTAACACTTTATGGCAGACAGTGCAATTACAAATCAACAAATCTGCGGTGCAACATAATTGCCAGAGATATGAATACATGTGCCTTAATTATAATTTTTATAGGGTCATTGGTTGCTACAATAATGAGATAGCTATAATGTAGTGTTCCTGATTAATAGATGCTTTCCACCTTCTCCCTGTTTATTACTGCACTGCACCACACCTTTGACCTCAGCAGCCACTGCTAGAGCTTTTGAACGTGTTGACCTGCGCAGGAGCTGGCAGAAAGATCTATTGTAAAATAAAATTGATTGTTTAAAGAAATATACACATAAACTCTTTCTATTGGCTAGAATATTCATTTGTTCCAGCCATTAGAATAAATTCATGTGCATGCGTGCGCATTTACACAAGTTTATAAGTACATGCCCCTAAATGCTGCCCTAACATCTGGATCTAATTGCCACAAAGTGCATGGACATATTGGCTAATATAAAAAAAAAAAAAAAATGTAGCGGCCCCACTCTCTCCTCATGTGAATCGGGTTTCCGATAGCTCTTTTCTAGGGGTATCTTGTATGTGAGAGTGAGATGCGCTACGGCCCATGTCCTCCCCATTGCAGCGGGTGAGGTGAAGGCCAGTACCTATTGTTTTCCTCGGGCCTGTGTGTTTCTGCAGGAATACCAAGTCCTTCTGTGCTGACACTTCCCTTAGCTCCCATTAACCAGAGTACCACACACCGATAAGGATCCAACACTTGTTTTATTGTAGCACACAATTAAACAGTTCTTTGTCAGCCGACTGATTGGGACCCATAAACAGTTCAACACGGTGGGGTGAGCAGGTCGAGGCACTGTCCTGATAATAAACTAAACCACTGTGGTTTCACCAGCGGTTGCTATAGCCATCGGCTAAAGAGAGAAACTTGAAACCTTTGAGTCTCTACCAGCGACTCTGGAGAACATGAACTGGAGTATCTTCGCTGCGTTGTGGCCCCTGTCAGGGGGAAGATGTCCCTCCAAGGGAGTTACCAGAGGCCCCTCCGTCACCGGGTTGATGCTGCTCCGGGCTCTTCAGACTGGTAACCTCTCCGGCCTCCTCACCTCAGACATGGGCCCCATCCACCTCAGGGTCCCTCGGACTCATCCGCCCTTGCGGAGCCCAGTCGAAGTCACTGGGCCCCAGGCCTCCGGTGTAGTACCTCACCCCAGGCTTAAGGTGCCTGAGATGGATGCCAACACTGCTCCGACCAGGCCATGGGCGCCTGGGCTGGAACTCCGGACTGACCGCACCCAGGCCTAAGGTGCCTGGGCGCCGGATGCAGAAGACCTCGTGGCGAGGGCGTCTCTCCCCTTTATCTCCTCCTGTGATGCCACAGCAGGGTCTCCGCCCCCGCTGTACCACCGCCGGAACGGGACAAAAAGGACAGCACTGCGGCAGTGATTCTACCTCGACCTGTGGGAACACCGCCACCCCAGGCCAAGGAGAATAGTACACCACCAAAGTCCTCCACGACTGAAAATGGTCCAAATCCTCTTATGATTTATACACACCTGGGTCATACTACCACCCAGGTGTACCCCCTAGATTTAGACCCCCACTACACTCTCCCCCCCAGTGATTTGACGCTGGTCCCCAGCGTCTGGTGCAAACCCATGTCTCCCAAGGAGTGGTAACATAAGCTTGACCCCAGAGGCCATCCCTCAAATTTGAATCCTAATTGTGCCAAGACCTGCTCAAAGGAAAGGGAACATAAAATAGTAACTTTGCAATAAAACCATCTGACCATGTACACATATACGATCCCTCCCATCACTGTCTAAGAACCACCCCATACTCAGCAGCCTTGACAGACGGATCTCCTGCAGAAGGGAAACAAAAACACAACATCCTAACATATTTGTGTTAATTTGGAATGAATGGGTCTATCAGCTGAGAGACCCATTCGCTCCAATGAGTAAGGTGGTGCAAGTGTAAAAAACAAACAAACAACCGTTGCGCAACACTGCCACCTGGTGACAGTGCCGCGGTAATGACACTTGGAGGAATCTTCCAGGCAACCTTCCTTCTTCTACCTGTGTCCCTACTCTGATTCTACCCCAAAGTCTTTGCCTCTGATGTATGAAGAAAGAGAGAACAAAACAAACAGCTCCCATTTCTTAAAAAAAACAAAGCCCAAATAAAAACTAGGACACAGTTCTGTCATTCTGGCAAAGGCACTTCCAGAAAGTTCAACAGCAGAAAGAACATACAAGAGAGTTTCTTTTTCTCAAGTCGTCTTTCAGGACGGCACAATGAGAGATGACTGGCTCCACCTGACAGGAAACACAATCAATTCAAAGAGGTTAAAGCACCCGCCCCTCCCCGTGCTCCTCAGTTCTTGATTGTGTTTCCCCACAGCGAAACCGTTTATTTTTATTTTTTTCCACAGACTGAAGGCCTGGGGCTGGAAGTCCCCCCCGGGAGCTGAGCCGCATGCCTGGGAAGCCTCTGGGCCTAGCAGGACTCTATTTGTCCGTCCTGGGGGGTATCCCATTCCTTCTCAGGGAGGGCAGTTGAAGAGCCTCCCTGAGCACTGAAGCTCCCTAGGTGCGGGGCTGTACCCGGGACTTCAGGGGCCAGATATCCTCCTTCCTCCCTCCTACCTGTTTGGGTGTCCATCCTGGAGGGGGGGGCTGGCAGGTTCCTCTGTCCGCTCGCGCGGTCCGTTTGCTTAGGGCGCCACTCTATGCAGGTGCATAGCTTTGCGGCGCCATTTTCCCGGCGTCTAGGACATTCGTCCTCTAGCGTCAAGGATGACGCCATCGCGTGCCGCGTCATTTCCGGTTCCGGTCTCCGGCAAAATGGCGGCGGCCGGCGTCTGTTACCGCATTCAAAAACGGAGGGACGCCAGGAAGGAGGCGCCCTTTTTTTCTCCTCCAGTGGAACTGCGATCGGGAGCAGAGCATCTCACCTACATGGAGCATGAGGAGAGGCCGACTACGGCCGCGGCTACAGAGGAGACCACAGGGGGTGAGTCAACCCAGCCAGCAGGGGTCATGATGGGGGATGGTACCCCGACTCTTTCCCCTTGCCTGTCACAGGGTTCTTTTTGGTTGTTAATGTATTCCTGTGTACCCTTACATTGCAGGAGAGGACGTCACTGCCCAGGGGGTTGCCAGTCGTTCCTCTAGAACCCCTGCCCGCTCCAAAAGATGCGGTTACTGTAACGAGAAATTACCCTCAACCCATTCCAAGCCCTTCTGCTTCAAATGTATCCAGAAGCTGGCTGGGAAGGAAACATCTCAGGTGATGAGAGACTTTCTCTCTGTCCAAACCCAGATGCTTGCCACCCTTAAGGATTTTCAAGCCTCCCTTAAAGCTAAGGAACCAGAGCCCCAGACAAGCAGGGAGGGCCCTTCCTCACAGGAGTTTTTCTCCTCAACCAGGGGGAGAGGACACCCAGAATCCCTGAGATCCCTCCTGTCTCAGGACTCAGAGGCAGAAGAGGATTCGGAGATCCCTGATCAGGGACTATCCGATGAGGGCCTGATAGATAGTCAGGCTGAGGAGGAGGAAGAAGGCTCTAGGTCAGGAAGACACATCTTCTCAGCTGACGACATGGAAGGCCTCCTTGGTGCAATCTACGCCTCTGAAGAAATTCAGGAGCCGACGGAACAGGTATCCGCACAGGATAGATTGTACCGAGGCTTGGTAAGGGCCCAACCCAGAACCATCCCGGTTCACCAGGCTCTCCATGATGTGATTCTTAGGGAGTGGAAGGAACCTGAGAGGAAGCTTCTGAAATATAAAACTTGGAAGCGTAGGTGCCCTTTTAAGGGGGAGGATGAGGAGAAACTCTTTAAGATTCCCAGATTGGACGCCTCTTTGGCACAGGTGTCAAAGCAATCCGACCTCTCCTTCGAGGACGCAGGTAATATCAAGGATCCTATGGATCGCCGTACTGAGACGACCTTGCGTAGAGCCTGGGAAGCCAATGCGGCAGCAATGAGCCCCGCGTTGGCTTCAGCTTGTATAGCTAGGAACGCGGATACATGGATAACCAAACTAATAGAACATGTTTCCCGTGTGTCCAAGTCCAGGGAAGTCCTAGACTCTCTACAGGTAATAGGTAGCGCAGTGGCATACCTAGCAGATGCTGCAGTTGAGACCGTGCGAACCACCGCAAAAACGGGTGCCCTCGTAAACTCGGCTCGCAGAGCCGTATGGGTCAAAACATGGGATGGGGATAACGCATCCAAGACCCGCTTATGTGGACTCCCATTTGAGGGCTCACTCCTTTTTGGTACAGGGCTGGACCAAGCCCTGTCAAGATCTACCGAAAAGGGCAAAAAGTTCCCCACTAAACCTAAAAGGGACCAAAAAAGATTTTTTCGAGGCCCCCAGGGTAGAAACCGTTTCTCGAGCAAGAAGCCTGCTGGTAATAGGAAGTGGGGCGTTGGAAAGGATAAGCAAAAAGGAGGTATCCTCTTTTCCAACCAAAAATCAAATGAAAAAGACTTTAAGTGACGTAAGGGTAGGGGGAAGACTTTCCCAATTCCTTTCCAGGTGGGAGAGTATTACCCAGAGCCCTCATATTCTCAACATTATAAAGGAGGGCTACAGGCTGGAGTTTCTTCATCCCCCCCCCCTCAAAGTTCCTATTAACGCATCTCCCCAGGGACCCCCTCAAGGCAGCAGGTCTTCTGCAAAACATTTCAGAACTAGCAGAACAGGGAGTTGTAGTCCCGGTACCTGCGGGACAACGCGGACTGGGGGTCTACTCCCACATCTTTGTTGTCCCAAAGCCGTCAGGCAAGTACCGGTTGATAATAAACCTGAGACCCCTGAATACCTCCTTGCGTCACAAGAAATTTTGCATGGAAAGCATATACACCCTCAGAAGACTCCTTCTGAAGGAGGTATACATGGTAACGATCGACTTAAAGGACGCCTACCTTCACGTCCCGATCTTTCCAGGACATCAAGCCTTCCTCAGATTCGCAATCGGGTCTCCTTAGGGGATTCAACACTGGCAGTTTGCTGCCCTCCCCTTTGGACTGGCTTCCAGCCCAAGGGTATTTACAAAAATCGTAGCAGAGGTGGTTGCCTTCCTACACCTAGAGGGTATAACGATAGTCCCTTATCTCGACGACCTTTTACTTTACAACCAGAGTCGAGATCTCCTCCTCGCAGACCTGGCCAAGGTTGTGAGTACCTTGGAATCCCTGGGTTGGATCATCAACCGAGAGAAGTCCTCGATGATCCCGGACCAAAGAAAGATTTACCTGGGTTTCCTGATAGACTCCTTACAAAGGAAGCTTTGTTTACCCCAGGAGAAGGTCCAGGGCCTCATGACAGCGGTCAGGTCTCTGTTGGAGGTAAGGGAGTCCTCTTTCAGGGGCATCATGAGGGTACTGGGTCTAATGACCTCTTGTATACCTGCGGTTCCGTGGGCTCAGCTCCACTCCAGACCCCTCCAACAATTCCTCTTATCCTCCTGGGACGGAACAAGAGGAACATTAGACCACAGAATCTCCATCCCAGAGGTAGTAAAGGACTCTCTGAGCTGGTGGCTTCTTCCTCAGAAGTTGCAGGTGGGTCATCTATGGACTCAGACAGACCCCCTCAGGATAACGACGGACCCAAGCTCCTGGGGTTGGGGGGCCCACTTAGGCGAACTCCGAGCCCAGGGTTCCTGGAATCAGGATCAGAGACACGCCTCCTCAAACTTCCGGGAATTATTCGCGGTCGGGGAGGCCCTAAAAGCGTTCGAGGAAAGGATCCGAGACCGGGAGGTCCAGATCCTCTCCGACAATGCGACCACGGTGGCCTTCATAAATCATCAGGGGGGAACCAGGTCTCCCTCCCTGCTGACCTTGTCTCTAGGAATTCTGGGCTGGGCAGAGCTTCGGATTGCCTCTATTACGGCAGTACACATAAAGGGAAGGTACAACATAGAGGCGGACTATCTAAGCCGTCATCGGATTCTCCAGGGGGAATGGGAGCTGAACCCAGAGGTGTTCAACCTGGTGTGCCAACATTTTGGAAGGCCAGAAATAGACCTCTTTGCCCGCAAGGAGAACAGGAGAGTAAGAAGATTCTTTTCCCTGTCCCGGGAGTGGGGCTCAGGGGGGGTGGATGCACTGGCTCAGGTATGGAGTTTTCACCTGGCTTATGCTTTTCCCCCTCTGAGTCTCATTCCAAGAGTCCTACAAAAACTAGGTCTCTCAGAAACCAGACTCATTCTAATTGCTCCTTGGTGGCCCAAGAGAGCCTGGTTTCCCGCTCTACAGAACTGGTCCGTAGCACCTCCCCTCCATCTACCAGTTCGGGTGGACCTTCTTCGGCAGGGACCAGTCTTTCACCCAGATCCCAGCTTCTTCAAGCTGACGGCCTGGTGCTTGAGAGGCAGAACCTGCGGGAGAGGGGATGTTCCGAGAGAGTGATTAACACTCTCCTCTCAAGTAGAAAAGAAGTCACCAGACGTATCTACAGGAAGGTGTGGGGAGTCTTCTCTCACTGGTGTCTAGTGAGAAAGGTATCCCAGCAAGAAACCTCGGTCATCCTGGACTTTCTCCAGGATGGCGCCGACTTAGGTCTCGCTACCAAGACTCTAAGAGTACAGGTAGCAGCCTTATCGTATTTTTTGGACAAAAAGTTATCACTGGACCCTCTAGTTAAAAGATTTCTAATGGCCAGGGATAGATTGTCCCCGGTGCGGATCTCTAGAGTCCCGCCCTGGGACCTTACGTTAGTTTTGGAACAATTAACTAAGGCTCCGTTTGAGCCACTAGAAGATATTTCAGTTAAATTACTGGCATTTAAGTTTGCTTTTCTTCTGGCAATTACTACAGCCAGAAGAATAGGCGACATGCAGGCTCTGACGATTAAAGAGCCTTTCTTTAGTTTATTCGAGGACAGAGTTATTCTTAGGCAGGACCCCCTGTACCTCCCTAAGGTAGTGTCAAAGTTTCATAGATCACAAGAAATTATTCTTCCTTCCTTTTGTTCAAATCCACAAAATGAAAGAGAGGCCTCCTTTCATTGTCTGGATGTCAGACGGTGTCTGCTAGCTTATCTGGATAGAGTGGGTGAATTTAGGAAATCCAGCCATTTACTAATTAATTTTTTTGGACAGAAAAAGGGCCAACAGGCATCTAGAGCATCCATATCTAGATGGATCAGACAGACAATCTCCATAGCTTATGACCAGGCTGGTAAGACAGCCCCGAAAGTTAAAGCTCATTCTACTCGCTCTTTGGCAACCTCCTGGGCAGAAAGAGCCGGAGCTTCGGTGGAACAGATCTGTAAAGCTGCGACTTGGTCAAGCCAGAATACATTCCTAAGGCATTACAGAGTGGAGTTGCTGTCACCTCAGGACCTGTCCTTTGGTAGAAAGGTCCTGCAAGCAGTCGTCCCACCCTAAGGTAGGCCTGAAGCTACTTGCTTCTCTCTCATTGTGCCGTCCTGGAAGACGACTTGAGAAAGTGACCAGTTACACTTACCGGTAACGGTGTTTCTGGGAAGTCTTCCAGGACGGCAGGCCTACTTCCCACCGCTTTGGTTGATACATTGGTTTGTATAGAGTTATTTGGGTGTGTGTTTTCTCTCTCGTGCACTGGTGTGGGTCTGTACTTTATCATAACTGAGGAGCACGGGGAGGGGCGGGTGCTTTAACCTCTTTGAATTGATTGTGTTTCCTGTCAGGTGGAGCCAGTCATCTCTCATTGTGCCGTCCTGGAAGACTTCCCAGAAACACCGTTACCGGTAAGTGTAACTGGTCACTTTCTTCTCTCCTCACAGATAAAACTTCGGATGTGGCAAGAACAGGGGCCTCAGATGCTCATCAAAAGTTTCCACAGCATAGTCAATGTCCTCTCCATCCTTTCGGCAGATAAGCACTGTAACGAGCCCCTTTGCTCGCTCGGCTCCACTCTCCCGACACTCCTCTGCTCTATTGGATCATCCGGTGCTCCAGGATTCAAACTACAGCTATGTGCCATTCGAATCCATTTGTGATCGGTCAGAACAAACACCAGGCAGGCTGTATGTAAGTTCCAACAAGAGAGACTTTATTAGAACCAAAAAAAAGTCTTATATACAGAAACAGAGGGAGTAACCAGAACATAATTAACATGAGCTAATTAACTAAATCCTTTAGACAGCCAAGGTGACTCCTAGATATGACCTTTCAGGGTAGACATCCCGGCACCTGCTATACAATACACATTATCCTAAGTGTAAACATCACACACTTAGCAGGGTCAAATTAGCACAGAGGACAGACAGATGGCTGGAGGTGATTGCATTCGCATATCCTTAGAGGGAATGTGTGAACGTCCCAACAGTATGACTCAGTCACTCTAATATGGCATATACAGGGTCCCCAGCGTCTGTGTGTCTTGGGGGGACATGGACCTGAATCCAAAGTAACACCCCCTCCAACAGCCTGTGTCCCGGCTAGGTCTGTCACAGATTCAAAGGAGAAATACTTCAGTATTCAAAGGTCTATGACAATACTCCCCCCTGGGAAACAGTCCAACAGCCACAGTGGGACCCCAAACGGGTCAACTTGAGGATGTTGGAAAAGTAGTCTTAAGGTTCCAGGTCTGTCTGCCGGGATAACCAATCCGCATTCCCGTTTTGAGGCCCTGGCCGATATTGTATGGTAAAATTGTACGGTTGCAAAGCCAGGCTCCACCTTAGTAATCACCCGTTCTCTCCCGCCACCCGGTTAAGCCATACCAAGGGATTGTGGTCCGTCATGACGGTAAAAGAGCGTCCATACACGTAGGGCTGCAATTTCTTTAAAGCCCAGACTAAGGCCAAACACTCTTTTTCCACGGCAGCATATCCAACTTCACGGGGTAACAATTTGCGGCTGAGATATGCCACGGGGTGCTCTTTCCCGTCATCGCCAACTTGGCTTAGTACGGCTCCCAGTCCGAACATGGAGGCATCTGTATGAATGACAAAGCGTTTGTTAGGATCAGGGGCCGCCAGTATGGGAGCTTGCGTTAGGGCGGTTTTTAACTGATGAAATGCTATCTCGCACTCCGGGGACCACAGGACCTGTCTAGGGAGAGTCTTTTTGGTCAGGTCCGTCAGGGGTTTGGCTATGTCACTATAGTGGGGTACAAACTTCCTGTAGTACCCTGCTGTCCCTAAAAATGCAAGTACCTGGGTCTTGGTTCTGGGAACCGGCCAGTTTAGGACAGCCTCTATTTTTGCAGGTTCTGGCCTCTGCTTCCCACATCCTACTCTATGTCCCAGATATTGTACCTCAGACATCCCGATATTACATTTGTCTGGCTTCAGGGTCAGGTCTGCGGCTCGGATCCTATCTAGCACTATTCCCAGGTGTCTAAGATGTTCCTCCCAGGTCTGGCTATAGATTGCGATGTCGTCAAGATATGCGCATGCAAAATCTTGCAGACCATCAAGGAGTTCATCTATCATCCGCTGGAAGGTAGCCGGCGCATTCTTCATCCCGAATGGCATTACCCGAAACTGGTAAAGGCCGAACGGGGTGATGAAGGCCGACTTCGGAATTGCTTCCGCTTCCAAGGGAATCTGCCAGTAGCCCTTACACAAGTCAATAGTCGTCAGATAATGTCCCTGAGCTATCTTGTCCAGCAATTCGTCCACTCGGGGCATAGGGTAGGCATCTGTCACAGTACAGTCATTCAGTCGCCTATAGTCCACGCAAAATCTGGTCGTGCCATCCCGTTTTGGGACTAATACTACAGGGGAAGCCCAGGGGCTTGCTGATGGCTCGATCACCCCTAACTCGAGCATCTCCCTAATCTCCGCTCTCATCCCTTCTTGCACTGCTCCAGGGATCCTATAGGCTAGTTGTCTCAGGGGCTTCTGCCCGGGGGTCTCTACCTTGTGCACAGCTATGTGAGTGTACCCAGGGCGTGCCGAGAACATCTCCTGACGGTCTTGGAGTAATTCTCTGGCCTGTTCTCGTTCTTGGGATCCTAATCTATCTCCTAGCCGTATATCCTCCACACCCCCAGGACAGTTACTGATTTCGGGAAGCTCCAGCATCGGTAGATATTCAGTGTCCCCGGTGGCAGGAGCACATATGGCGGCTACTGCCTCAGCCCTCTCATGATAGGCCTTCATCATATTAATGTGGAACGTCCTCTTAATTTTTGTGTCTGCACAGCTGGCAACCACGTAGGTTGTATCGCACAGCTGTTTTACCACCTGATAGGGGCCCTGCCAGGAGGCCTGTAATTTATTTTGCTTCAGGGGTTTTAGTACCAGGACTTTCTGTCCGATATAAAAGGTGCGATTCCTCGCAGACCGATCATACCAAACCTTCTGCTGACTCTGGGCCGATTGCATATTCTCATGGACTAGATCGGTAAGTTCCCGCAGTCGCTCCCTGAGTTCCAAGACATAACTAAGGATGGGGGGGGCCTTCCGGATCCTCTACCCCCTCCCACTGGGCCTTCACTAAGTCTAAGGGTCCCCTAACCCTTCGCCCATATAACAGCTCAAATGGGGAAAACCCAGTGGACTCCTGGGGTACCTCTCTATAGGCAAACAGTAGATGGGGAAGATATTTCTCCCAATCCTTTCTACTCTCCACAAAGGCCCGAAGCAGCTGCTTCAGGGTCCCGTTAAATCTCTCACACAGCCCATTAGTCTGAGGATGGTAGGGAGCGCTCTGGAGGGGTTTAATCCCACAGAGACGCCAGAGCTGCTGCGTCAGCTCAGCTGTGAACTGGGTACCCTGATCGGACAATATCTCCTGGGGGAACCCTACCCTAGTAAATACCCGCAGCAAGGCATCTGCTACTGTATCAGCCTGGATATTGGATAAGGGAATGGCCTCCGGGTAGCGGGTGGCGTAATCCACCACCGTAAGAATATACTTCTTCCCGGTGGCACTGGGGCGGGCCAGTGGGCCTATAATATCTACCGCTATGCGGCTAAAGGGTTCTCTAATAATCGGCAGGGGTTGCAGCGAGGCTTTTGGGTGATCCCCTGTCTTCCCTACTTTCTGACAAGTCTCACAGGTCCGGCAGTATTCTCGCACCTCGGCATGTAACCTGGGCCAGAAGAAAGCATGAGACAACCGACTCCGGGTCTTGGCTATCCCTAGATGTCCGGCCAAGGGGATGACGTGAGCCAGGCGCAATAGCTCCCGTCTGTATTTCTGGGGTACAACTAGCTGTTTGTGGGGACCTTGTCGCTTCCCAGTGCCCAGTCCCTCAGTGTAACGATAAAGAAACTTCCCCTCCCACCCTATTCTGTCTTCCCCGAACCCCCCTGGATCCTTGCCCGCCCTGTCCTGATAACCAGCTAAAGTTGGGTCACTCTGAGTCTCTTGCCTAACGTCGGAGGGAGAATCCCAGGACAAGGGTTTGTCAAGTCTGGGTAACGTAGGAGGATTTGGTCTTACCTGGGTCCCCATAGGAGTGGAGTTGCCTTGAAGTTGGCTCTGCCGTCTGGTGGTCACGGCCATAGCGTCCTCTGGGGCATATGAGGAAGTTAAATGTCCCAAATCGTTTCCCAAAAGTACTTCTGCGGGTAACTCGCGTAGTAATCCCACTCGCACTTGTCGCTCCCCTGAGCCCCAATCCAAGAGGACTTGGGCGGTGGATAAACGTAGTACCTTGCCCCCTGCTACCCTGACTGCAACAGTCTGGCCGGTCCGGGCCGACTGGGGAATCATGTGAGGCTGGATGAGGGTAATCGTAGCCCCGGAATCGCGGAGTCCCTGGGCCGGCTTCCCATTAACCCATACTGCCTGGCGATGGTGCTGCCGATTATCTCCGGCAGCAGCTTGGACGGGATCAGCCTCGAAAAGTTTGCCGCACTCTTCCTGAACATCTCGATGGTTGGACTCGTTCTGGACGCAATGAGCCGCTGGTCTGGATGGATGATTAGTCTCTCGGTACCTCGTGGATCGGGTAGGGCAATATCGCTGCAGATGACCGGTTTGGTTACAGGTATAGTACTTAGGTCCGGTAGGAGGGTTGGGTCGGGCTAGGGGTCTAGAGGCAGACCACTGAGGTACTGAAGTTGGGTTAGAGGCTGGTAAACTGGGCCAAGATAGTGGATAGCGCTCGCTTTCGCCTGACCTTCGAGAGTCCAGATATTCATCGGCCAAAGTAGCCGCTTGCTGTACAGTCCGTGATCGCTTATCTCGCACCCAATCCCGTAGTACCGGAGGGGTGTGGTTAAAGAACTGTTCTAAGAGTACTAGCTGGGTGATGTCCTCTATGGTATGAGCGCAGCTTACCTGGAACCAGCCCTTAAGGTTTCGCTGCAGCCGATGTGCCCACTCCACGTATGCTATGTGGGCTTGTTTCCGGGATTCTCGAAACTTCATCCGGCTGGCTTCGGGTGTAATGGCAAATCGGGCTAGCAGAGCTTCTTTTACCCGGTCATAGTCTTTAGCGTCCTCGTCCTCCAGGGCCCGATACGCATCCGCCGCTCTGCCAGTTAAATTACTCGCCAGTAACTGGCATAGTCTCTCAAAGTCCTGCAGGAACGCTTCAATTTCCTCCTCTCCTTCCTTAAATAGTTTGAACGCCCGAAAGGGCAACTTACGGAAAGGCGCTGCATCTTTAGGTGTTGTCTCCGATTGCCGTATTTCCGCCATTCTCTGCTCATGTAGCCGCTCTAGTTCTCTCTCTTGTCGCTCATCCTGCAGCTTGATGTCTGTAATGGCATTCTGTATGGCGGTCTCTGATGGGTTAGCCCCCATATAATGCCAACCGCTCTCGGACTCATTGCTGAAACAGGTCTTCAACTGACCGGGGTCCTGCATCATCATCCCTCTGGTCCATCTCGGCTAGCTCCCTGATCAGGGTGGCCTTGTTCTTTGTCCCACCGGTCCCTCCACGGCTCTCAAGTAAGTCTTTCAGCGTGGCTTTCCTGCAGGCTGTATAGCTAGTCATTCACTGTGGTGGTTTGGAGTGTCCCAGGAACTGGAGAGCAAATCCCACCGCTGCCAACCAATGTAACGAGCCCCTTTGCTCGCTCGGCTCCACTCTCCCGACACTCCTCTGCTCTATTGGATCATCCGGTGCTCCAGGATTCAAACTACAGCTATGTGCCATTCGAATCCATTTGTGATCGGTCAGAACAAACACCAGGCAGGCTGTATGTAAGTTCCAACAAGAGAGACTTTATTAGAACCAAAAACAAGTCTTATATACAGAAACAGAGGGAGTAACCAGAACATAATTAACATGAGCTAATTAACTAAATCCTTTAGACAGCCAAGGTGACTCCTAGATATGACCTTTCAGGGTAGACATCCCGGCACCTGCTATACAATACACATTATCCTAAGTGTAAACATCACACACTTAGCAGGGTCAAATTAGCACAGAGGACAGACAGATGGCTGGAGGTGATTGCATTCGCATATCCTTAGAGGGAATGTGTGAACGTCCCAACAGTATGACTCAGTCACTCTAATATGGCCTATACAGGGTCCCCAGCGTCTGTGTGTCTTGGGGGGACATGGACCTGAATCCAAAGTAACACCCCCTCCAACAGCCTGTGTCCCGGCTAGGTCTGTCACAGATTCAAAGGAGAAATACTTCAGTATTCAAAGGTCCATGACAAGCACCTTATCTGCATGAATATGACGCCCCAGCATCCACTCTGCTCTGCAGTCTCTGAATTTTTTCGAAACGGGTGGCGAACAGGACAAGTACCGCCGGGCATGAGGCACTTTAAGTTTCTCTCAAACAAACTCGGCATACCATCGCTGTCGCAGGACTTCGACCTCAAAAAGTAAGTCCCGAGGCAAGTAAGGATATTCCCATCCATACTCACGGGCGACCCTCTGACAGAAGAGCCGCTGCAGTCGGGCCAAAGGAGGCATTGTGGCCCGCTCACCTTCTCCCGGCGGAACAATGGCCTCTGGGTGCCAAGGTACTTTAACTACCTCCGTTGGCTTAAATCTGGGTGCGCAGTGATGCGCGCTGTGTCCCCGCTACCTGAACGGTAGATGTTGCGGGTGGTGGCAAAGGACTAGGCTTCCTCGTAAGCTCTGGGGCTCCCGCCCGGGGCGTACTGTCACCTGTGGACATCGGCAGATCCTGTGGTGCAGGTAACACAGGCAACGACCTTCTGTCCCAGCCCTTGCGGTGAAAAAGTTTGTCTATTTCACCATCATCTCCACAGTCCGACAGCGATTCTAGGTCGGAGGTGTCATACATCTCTGCGGGTAGGTAGTCCCTAGTAGACGTGGAACTACCCTCCCTAGCAGGCTCCACCGACTGTGGACTCCCGACACCTCCAACCACCACCACAGTCCCAGCCCCTGGCTCACCTTGGCCTTTTGAAGAGCAGGGATGTCCAGGACTCTTCCAACCAGATCAATCCAGGCCCGGCAAGCGACAGGGAGAAGCTCGACCACGACCACAGGATGCCTGTACCAGGCCGACTTTTCTCTTCAGAGGTGGGAACAGGGAATCTGTGGCGACCGAAGCAGCATCCTCGGATTTTCCTTTCTCAGTCTCTGGTTGGGCAGTCACGTCGCCCTGGTCAGTGCGTACGGGGACCTCCGCAAAGGCCTGGATCTCCCCTTCCGGAGTAGTGGTACCTGTGAGGCAGTTGAGGCGAAGGGCCCGGGGCCTTGCTGTGGATGGCTCCACCTCGAATAGGAACTCTTTACATGCCTCACAACGCCCGAATGGCTTCAGGAGGACCACCAGTCCTGAGCATCCGGGACAGATCACGCCGAGGGCCTCCGTGTCTCTGCAGGAATACAGAGCCAACTGTCCTCTGGGTCTAAGTCTTATCCCCGTGTCTGTAAGGGGAGCAGCAAAAGTAGTCATCTTCGTGGGGTAGGGAACCGGAATCCATGGGGAACTTGAGGTCATCCCGACTGTCTGCTGCTCCATCACGCACTGACCTCGCGCCAGAGTTTCCACGTGTGTCCTTCCACATGGCCAGACTCCTCCCACAACTTGCACGTTTTCGCGGGCTTCCATCAGTCTCCGCCCACGAACTGCGCAGTCATGGGGTGCCTCATGGCGCAGTGCAGTAAAAGCCCCCACATGTAGTACGTCACACGGCTGGACTTCTCCCTCTTCTCGCTCTTCTGCATGGGCCTTTCCCGGCTTAGGGTCATGTCTACGACTTTAAAGCAGGGATGCACTTTGGCCGATCACATGGCCGACCCACTCGGAACTCCTCCGGGCAGCAAAGTTCAAACACAGCCATTCTCAGTTCCATGGTTAAAACACACATCATCCTGGACTTACGAGCCCCCACGTGTAGCGGCCCCACTCTCTCCTCATGTGAATCGGGTTTCCGATAGCTCTTTTCTAGGGGTATCTTGTATGTGAGAGTGAGATGCGCTACGGTCCATGTCCTCCCCATTGCAGCGGGTGAGGTGAAGGCCAGTACCTATTGTTTTCCTCGGGCCTGTGTGTTTCTGCAGGAATACCAAGTCCTTCTGTGCTGACACTTCCCTTAGCTCCCATTAACCAGAGTACCACACACCGATAAGGATCCAACACTTGTTTTATTGTAGCACACAATTAAACAGTTCTTTGTCAGCCGACTGATTGGGACCCATAAACAGTTCAACACGGTGGCGTGAGCAGGTCGAGGCACTGTCCTGATAATAAACTAAACCACTGTGGTTTCACCAGCGGTTGCTATAGCCATTGGCTAAAGAGAAAAACTTGAAACCTTTGAGTCTCTACCAGCGACTCTGGAGAACATGAACTGGAGTACCTTCACTGCATTGTGGCCCCTGTCAGGGGGAAGATGTCCCTCCAAGGGAGTTACCAGAGTCCCCTCCATCACAGGGTTGATGCTGCTCCGGGCTCTTCAGATGGGTAACATCTCCGGCCTCCTCACCTCAGACATGGGCCCCATCCACCTCAGGGTCCCTCGGACTCATCCGACCTTGCGGAGCCCAGTCCTTTTTGTCCCGGAACGGGACAAAAAGGACAGCACTGCGGCAGTGATTCTACCTCGACCTGTGGGAACACCGCCACCCCAGGCTAAGGAGAATAGTACACCACCAAAGTCCTCCACGACTGAAAATGGTCCAAATCCTCTTATGATTTATACACACCTGGGTCATACTACCACCCAGGTGTACCCCCTAGATTTAGACCCCCGCTACATAAATATGCCACTAAAAACATATTTTTTCTGCCTCTGTGTGTGAGGCTTAAGGCTGTATGGACATGGACATTAGAAAAAAAAATCTGATTCATGCTGGATCTTTCTGCCAGGAGCTGGAGTTTGGCACATATTTACGCGTGTTGATGCGTGTAAGGTGTATGCGCATAATTTCATTCTAGTGGCTAGAATATTCATTTGTTCTACCCACTGGACTGAAATAATTTGTACTGGCGTGCGCTTATGCGTATATATGCATAAATTATGCCTGTACATTTCTATTTGAATGTGGGTTTGGGCCATTTTTATCATGCCCCTAAAAGGCTGCTTTAAAATACAGATCTAAACACCACAATGTGACATCATTGCCCTTCCCCTGCACCTCATACAATCAAAGAACGCTTTGCATTCATTCAGGAAATGCGAAGCATTCTCTAAATGGTACCTGTGCCAAGCAGCCGACCTCCTGTTTTCATAATGCATCAGGCTGGCCACTCAGCACAGGACTCGGAAGCAAGTAGGGGTCACTGAAGCAGCAGTGTCTACTTTAGTGATTTCCAGCTTCCAGAGGCATTGGCCAGGTATGGTGTATACATAGTTAAATGAATCCAAGCTGGACTGGTGTAACTATGTGTAGCGGGGTATTGCCCTTTAATCCCTCAGAGACTACATTACCCAGTACACTTTAAAGCACCCAGGGTGCATTGCCCCGCGCAAGGACTGCAGGGGTGGACTTTATAAGGAGGAGGCGGAGCCCAGTTCTGTCCCTTTGGACACCGCCCGCCCAGCAAGTTGAACTGCTGCTTGAGCTCCTGTGACTTTAGGCCATAAGCCTGGGCCTTTTCTCCAAAGAGCCTTCCTGTCAGGAAAGACGTTCTCTCACTCATCCCAGCAATCGGGGTCTCAGAATCTCTATGCACAGGCAGACCCGTTCGGCGCATGCGCGATAGCGGCAAACGAGCGTGCGCGGGCACGCGATAGTGGCGAGCGGGTGCGCGCGGATGCGCGATAGCGCGCGCGCGCCTATGACGCAGTTTGGCGCCAAAGACTGCCTATTTAAAGAGAGCTGTCACTCTGCATCCTTGCTGTCCGGTCTACAGCGTTTCCTGAAGACCCTTGTTACCTGAACCTCTGATCTAATTGCTCTGGTACCTGACCCGGCTTCCCTTGGCTTCTCCTGTCTGCTGCCCGCCTCTGACCACGGCTTGTCCCGACTTCTCTTCTGCCTTCTCCTCTAACCAGTTTGCTGCCCGCCTGATACACTGACCCGGCCTGGACTTTAACTATTCTTGGATCCTGCTTTGTACTCATCTGCCCGCTTGTGTCTGACCCAGCCTGTCTTCACCAAGTCTGCTTCCTGATCCTCTAGTGCCTGCTGCGGACCACTGCACGTCTCCCATCAGTTACCCACCGCTGCAGTCTGCTGCTTCTACTTCCACCTGCCTCAGTTCCTGCCAGGCACTTGTGCTCCTTTGCCCTCCTGAGCCCCTGTCTGCTCTATCAGGGGTTCTCGAGCCAGAGGTCTACGAGAGGCCACTCCCTGCACGTCGGGCTCACCTACCAGGTACGTGACAGTACCGGACAGCCATGTCTGAGCCCACGCAGGGAGCCTCTCCCATGGAGGAACTCTGCCGTCACCTAGATGGACTTACTACGGCAGTCAGGAACTTACAGGAAGGCTATACCCGCCTAGAGGAGCGTGTCCAGACCCTGTCTAACATGGCACCTGCCGCATCTGGAGCTTCTCCCGCATGTTACCACCTGAACCCCGGGTTCCTCCTCCCGAGAGGTTTTCTGGAGATCGTAGTAAATACAGAGCTTTTCGTAACGCCTGTGAGCTCTTTTTCGCTCTTCAACCCAGGACCTTTTCCCTTGAAACCACCAAGGTGGGCTTCGTCATCGCCCTACTATCAGGCGAACCTCAGTCTTGGGCCCACCGCCTTCTGGAGCATAAAGACACCTGCCTCAACCTCCTGCGCACGTTCTTTGAAGCCATGGATCTTCTCTACGAGGATCCCCAACAAGCAGCCACCGCGGAAGCAGCATTATGTTCCCTGCAGCAGGGTCGCAGGCCCGTGGAGGACTACGTGTCCGAATTCAGACGTTGGAGTTCGGACACAAATTGGAATGATGCTGCCCTGCGCCACCAGTTCCGTATGGGCCTCGCCGAGCCCCTTAAGGATGAACTGGCTCGAGTTGGCATCCCAGCAACACTGGACGCTCTAATTCTTCAGTCTACCTTAATTGACAGGCGGTTAAGGGAACGAAGAGCTGAACGTACCGCTGGTCCCTCTCGTCCTGTATGGATGCTACCTCGTGTGTTCAACCCTGCTCACTCCGCTCCTCTGGCTCCCGCTCACCCGTCTGCTGATACTTCGGAACCCATGCAACTTGGCCTGCTTCGCCCCTCGCTCACCCCCGAAGAGCGCCAACGGCGGCGATTCAACAATCTCTGCCTCTACTGTGGGGAACCAGGTCATTTTGTGAGGACCTGTCCTGCTAAGACCCGTAAGTGTTCCTCTATCTTTTCTACCTACTCACCTACTTCGTTTGACAACTCAACTCATCTGGCTGTCTCTGTCTCCTTACAGCTTCCAGGAAGGAATATACTAACTACCGCAATAATTGATTCCGGAGCATGCAGCGGTTTTATGGACGCTTCCTTTGCCAACAGATTCCAGGTCCCCTTGCAACCTCGAGCTAAGGGACTTTCTGTACACCTGGCCGATGGATCAGCTATTAAGTCAGGGCCAGTCATACTGGAAACCGTCCCTTTAAGTGCAACCATCTCCGGTAATCACCGGGAGTTACTTCGCCTGGACATCATTGAATCCCCCCTGTTTCCCATCATACTGGGTATGCCCTGGCTGAGGGCACACAACCCACAAATTGACTGGACCACGAGTAAGATCAGCTTCCCTTCTCCTTACTGTCGTCAGCACTGTGTGCCAGAAGTTGCTGACGCTCCCTCCTCACTGCTCTGCTTAGACGCTGACTCTGAAACCCGCCAGTCCGTTCCCGAAGTTTACCATCATTTTTTGGATGTATTCAGCAAAAAGGGTGCAGAAACACTTCCCCCGCACCAATCCTATGACTGTCCGATTGAGCTCCTCCCCGGGGCAGAGGTGCCATTCGGAAGGATCTTCCCTCTAACCGAACTAGAGCTCGGGACCCTCAAGACCTATATCGACGACAACCTGGAGAAGGGGTTCATCCGCCCTTCTACTTCACCAGCAGGAGCAGGAATCTTTTTAGTCGAAAAAAAAGACCATTCCCTACGCCCTTGCGTAGACTACCGTGCGCTAAATAAGATTACAATTAAAAACCGGTACCCTCTCCCTTTGGTGCCAGAACTATTCCAGAGACTCGGGGCTGCAGCCATATTCACTAAATTGGATCTTCGTGGGGCCTACAATCTGGTCCGGATTCGTAATGGGGACGAATGGAAGACTGCCTTCCGTACCCGATTCGGGCATTTTGAATATCTCGTGATGCCCTTCGGTTTGTGTAACGCCCCTGCCACATTCCAACACTTTGTGAATGACATTTTCAGAGACTACCTAGACTTGTTTGTGATAATTTACCTGGACGATATCCTGATTTTCTCCTCGTCCTTGTCCATTCACCGAGAGCATGTCAGGAAAGTGTTAACCCGACTCCGTCAGCATGGCCTTTATGCGAAACCCGAGAAATGCGAGTTTGAACAACAGAGCATTCAGTTTTTGGGACTAATTATCTCCATAGAAGGTGTCAAAATGGACCCACAAAAAGTTTCCGCCATCTTGGATTGGCCAATTCCTACAGACAAAAAAGGGATCCAACGCTTTGTAGGATTTGCAAATTTTTATCGCAAGTTTATCCGGGGATTTTCTACCATCATCTCGCCCATCACCAGTTTGACGAAGCAAGGCATACGATTCCATTGGACCCCGGAAGCCCAAGTTGCCTTCTCCACCTTAAAGGATCAGTTTGTCTCGGCCGCAGTCCTGAAACATCCAGACCCCGCTCTGCCTTACATTTTGGAAGTAGATGCCTCGGAGATCGCAGTAGGGGCGGTGCTCTCCCAGAGACAGGGTCTCAAGTCGCAGTTGCATCCAGTCGCATTCTTCTCTCGGAAGTTGTCCGAAGCTGAGAGGAACTATGATGTGGGGGACAGAGAGCTACTCGCAATTAAGGCCGCCTTGGAAGAGTGGGCTACTTATTAGAGGGGGCAGCACATCCTATTTTGATCTACACAGAGCACAAAAATCTGGAGTACTTGAAAGTAGCCAAAAGACTGAAACCACGTCAAGCCCGATGGGCACTTTTTTTCACCAGATTTTCATTCCATATAACCTACAGGCCCGGGTCCAAGAACACCAAGCCAGATGCGCTTTCACGGATGTTTAGCGGAGCTGAAGCTCTCTCACCCCCAGACACCATCCTGACTCCCGGAAATTTCCTTCTGCTGCAAGGAGACCTACTTTCTCAGATTAAGCAGGCTTCTACCAATGAGGCCTACCCACCGGATGTTACCCTACAGTTGAAAGATGACCTGCTGTGGTTCAAGGACAAGATCTTCGTACCTCCACAATTACGGATTAACGTTCTCAAATCTTGTCACGATCATGAACTGGCTGGCCACTTTGGGGTGCACAAAACATCTGAACTTCTCCAGCGCACGTTTTGGTGGCCTCAACTGTCTAAGGACTGCAAGGACTATGTGGAATCATGCATTACGTGCATTCAGAACAAGGGCAGCAAGACCAGAGCTTGGGGTCTGTTGAGGCCTTTACCCATTCCAGACAGACCTTGGAGAATGATTTCGATGGACTTTATTGTGGAACTACCATCATCAGAAAATTGCACTGCCATTTTCGTGGTAGTGGACAGACTTTCCAAGATGGCCCACTTTCTGCCCATGAGATGTACACCTTCTGCCCCCGAGACCGCAAAACTATTCATTAAAGAAATCGTAAGACTGCACGGCATTCCTGTGAACATTGTATCTGACCGGGGGGTGCAGTTTACATCCAGATTCTGGAGGGCACTCTGCGAATCTTTAAAGATTGACCTTTGCTTCTCTTCAGCTTATCATCCCCAGACCAATGGTCAGACGGAACGCACAAATCAGACCCTGGAGCAATATTTGCGCTGTTTCTCTTCCTTCTCTCAAGACGACTGGGTACCACTATTACCCCTCGCCGAGTTCGCCTACAACAATTCCGTTCATTCAGCGACCAAGCAGTCACCGTTCTTTGCGAACTACGGCTTCCACCCTCTGTTCCTGTCTAATAATATTCCAGAGTGTGCGGTCCCAGCCGCCCAGGAGACCCTGAACTTCCTCAGTACCAACAGTAAGTTGCTTCAGGAGACAATGGCAAGGACTCAGGCGCATAATAAGGAGGTGTTCGACAAAAAGAGGAGGGGGGAACTTAACCTTACACCCGGAGATCTAGTCTGGCTGTCCACAGTGAATCTAAAAATGACATGCCCCTCTAAGAAACTGGGCCCCAAATTTGTGGGTCCCTTCCCTGTAACAAGGAAAATTAATGACGTGGCATACGAGCTGAAATTACCGGAATCTTTTCGGATACACCCGATATTCCATGTGTCGCTACTCAAACCTGCAGTCCCAGATCCCTTTCCCAATCGAGGTATTGGCCCTCCTGAGCCCGTGCTCATCAATGGTGAGGAAGAGTTCGAAATCGAGTCTATCCTGGACTGCAGGAAGAGACGCAACCAAACCCAATATCTGGTTAAATGGAAGGGCTATGGCCCCGAGGAAAATTCCTGGGAACCAG
Organism: Rana muscosa; assembly: GCA_029206835.1. Taxonomy (NCBI): domain Eukaryota; kingdom Metazoa; phylum Chordata; class Amphibia; order Anura; family Ranidae; genus Rana; species Rana muscosa. Next base: position 26,634,630 of record CM055121.1, read on the forward strand.
AAACCAACATTCATGCCAAAAGATTGATCACGGCCTTCAAAAGGTCTCACCCAGGTAGGCTGGCTCAGTTGGGCATCCGGAGGCTGCCCGTAGGAGGGGGGCAATGTCAGGAAAGACGTTCTCTCACTCATCCCAGCAATCGGGGTCTCAGAATCTCTATGCACAGGCAGACCCGTTCGGCACATGCGCGATAGCGGCAAACGAGCGTGCGTGGGCACGCGATAGTGGCGAGCGGGTGCGCGCGGATGCGCGATAGCGCGCGCGCGCCTATGACGCAGTTTGGCGCCAAAGACTGCCTATTTAAAGAGAGCTGTCACTCTGCATCCTTGCTGTCCGGTCTACAGCGTTTCCTGAAGACCCTTGTTACCTGAACCTCTGATCTAATTGCTCTGGTACCTGACCCGGCTTCCCTTGGCTTCTCCTGTCTGCTGCCCGCCTCTGACCACGGCTCGTCCCGACTTCTCTTCTGCCTTCTCCTCTAACCAGTTTGCTGCCCGCCTGATACACTGACCCGGCCTGGACTTTAACTATTCTTGGATCCTGCTTTGTACTCATCTGCCCGCTTGTGTCTGACCCGGCCTGTCTTCACCAAGTCTGCTTCCTGATCCTCTAGTGCCTGCTGCGGACCACTGCACGTCTCCCATCAGTTACCCACCGCTGCAGTCTGCTGCTTCTACTTCCACCTGCCTCAGTTCCTGCCAGGCACTTGTGCTCCTTTGCCCTCCTGAGCCCCTGTCTGCTCTATCAGGGGTTCTCGAGCCAGAGGTCTACGAGAGGCCACTCCCTGCACGTCGGGCTCACCTACCAGGTACGTGACACTTCCGCTCGCACACAGGAACCTGAGGGATGTCTCTCCTTTGATACTGTACCTTTGTCAGGAGGACCAAAGGCCTAGATGTCAATGGATCTGTGTACTTAGACACAGCAGCAGAAGAAACGGACGCGGACTGGTCCGGTTGGGTGAGAGAGCACCTGCTCATAGACAGACACAGTATCCCTGTTATATTGGTGGATTACAAATTCTATTCTTCAAGTGCACCACTGTTGCTAGCGAAGATTTCCCTACAGAACTTCTCCTTAGTTCAGTCAGGCCTGACTGTGTAGCGTAGACATTTCTGGGGGCCATTTTGTCCACGGGGGCAAATAGCTGAAAAAGGGACTGTTAGATAGCATATTATACTTGTCTGCTCATTTGAACACTGTTTATTGCAGGGCTCTGCACATGACATGTACATTCCTGTTTGATTGCTTACCCACTAGTTTAAATAAACATACAAGGGTTAAATATATTGGTGTCTGTGTCCTTTACTGTAAAATATGGTTTTCCGTTATAAGGTTTTCCTTAATGTATTCGCCTGAGACAAAATTTGTGAATCAGCTTGAAATCAAACCGTGTGTTTTATTATACACACTAAAAAAGGAATTAATACAGTTAGGCCCCTTTCACACTGAGGCGCTTTGCAGGCGCTATTGCGCTCTAAATAGCACCTGCAATGCGCCTCAAAAAAGCCTCTCAATACTATCCAATGTGAAAGCCCAAGGGCTTTCACACTGGAGCGTTGCGCTTGCAGGAGGCTCAAAAAACTCCTGCAAGCCGCATCTTTGAGGCGCAATAGGAGCGCTAAAAATAGTGCTCCTGTAGCGCCCCTGCCCATTGAAATCAATGGGGTAGCGCCTCTAATACGCCCGCAAAACGCCTCAAAGAGGCGTTATTGCGGGCGTTTTTAACCCTTTTTCGGCCGCTAGCGGGGGTTAAAATACCCCCTCTAGCGCCCGCAAATCGCGGCAAAAAAATGGTATAGCAGCGCTAAAAATAGCGCCGCTATACCGCCAGCGCATCCAGCGCCTCAGTGTGAAAGTAGCCTTACAGTATATTAATTCAAATGCTTCAAAAAGGCTTCAAGTAATAGTTCAAATATAAAAGAAAGTTCAATATATATGAGATGCCTCGTGCTTCTTATCCTCAAAATATGTCCTTAAAATGGCCGATTAACCCTGTGTATGCTGAATAGCAGTTGAAGAAAATCTGTGTGCTTCTGGAAGTGGATGAAGGATGTAAGAGAGCCCTTGCTTTCAGCTCAATCTTATTTATAACCTTCAGGAACCTTTGTTAGAATTTGCGCCGAAAAGTAAACCACTCCTACATCACTCCTACAATTCACCCCCCTTAAAGTGGAGTTCCACCCAGAAAAACAACTACATCCCGGCACAAGCAGAACACTATCACCAAGTTAAATAGCCACATCAAAAAAAATAATTATAGTTTAAATACCTTAGATTTTAGTTTTTAGCTGTCACTTCCGGGCTTTCCCTCCCGCGGGAGTAGGCGTTCCTACTCCTTTCCCCGGCGCCGCGATGTCTCCTGGGAGCACAGAGTCATGTTTCCCAGGAGACAATACAGAACGCTGCTGTTCTATCGTGCTGGTTCTGCTATCAGATAGGTTCCGGGATGGTCTGCGCAGGAGCAATTGAATCAGACGGAAATCCCCGAGTCTGAACAGTTCGTCAGCTGGGGATGCTGCTCGTCGCTCATTGGATAAACACACCGCTCGTTCGTTCTATACAGCCAATGCTTTTCTCATAGGGGCGGTGTCCTATCGATACAGCTACTCGCCGTAAACACTGCAGGCGCTTCCAGGAAATTATTGCTTGTGGGCTTCACAATGCCCACAAGCAAAATGGGAACTGTCAGGAAGCGATTTTAAAAGTTCTTATTTGCCATGAAAACGGACAGGGGATATTTGAAGACACCAAACAAGTGAGTTTAACCTTGTATTGTGAAACCCAATTGAATGCACCAAAAAAAAAAAAAAAAAAATCGCCGCAGAACCTCCGCTTTAAGGGACAAAAGCAACATCTGTTTTCAACTTATATTTCATCAGGAAATGGCCAGGCTTCCAACAGCATGTCTTATTACAGGATGTGGGGGAGGTTATTCAGTCTGCCTTAGAATGCATCTATATTCCAAACAAAATATCAGTTACATAGTGGTATTGTCTAGAAGGTCAAATATATTTACAAAATACATCAAAACCCTGACATTTTCTAGAATCTGAAACTCAATTCCAGATGCCACATTTGGAAGTCATTAACTCAGAAGCCCAACCATTCATACAATTATAGGAATTCATATTCTCAATTATGTTTTTATGACCAAATTAAATTTTGAATATAACATTTACTTACAGAAGAGACAGGTAAAGAAAGTTTTAATATTGCTGTGTGTTCTTGTCATAGGACTGTGCTGCTGTGAGTTACAGGCCTCACAGTCCTATCACCCCCCCCCTACTAACTGTGCCAAGGGAGGTTAGAGCCGATTGCCAGGGGTTGACAGCGGTGCACTACAGGGCCCAAAAATCATACAGGCAGCCCTCTTAACTGGGGGTATTGCTACACGTGGGGGTTGGGTCCGGGAATTCTGTATACTGCACGCTGCAATCAAGCCAGTCAGAAGTACCAGCATGGACCCGGCAGAAATGACACAGTGGTGCACAGCGGTTGGCACAGATTCAACCGAGGCGGTAGTTATTGAACTCCCGGGGGGGATCTGGCAAGAAAACGAGATAAAGCAGCTCATAATGTCGTTGTCTCCGAGTCAGAAGGCATGGGTGATGGATATAAAGCCAGATATCTTGTGTACATACGCATTAGTGGAATGGAGAGGAGAAGTTCCGGAAGATTTTAGAGGTCAGAACATAAAAGCCATAGATAACCAGCTTTACCGCTTAGTGCATACGAGGGCTGCAAAGAAGGAATCTCCAAAAACCTCTCCACCATCATCCCTGCTACTCTTCCCCAAAATGGAAAGCAGTCGGGAAACGATAGCCCTGGGAGACTTTGTCACTAAGTGCCAGAAGAGCAATACGGTTCATGTGGAAGCCGGGTACCGGAAGCCCTGGATCTTTTCAGGAAAGCTACCGGTGCCTTCCGGGGAAGAGGACCTCGACACCTGGATTGAGCAGGCAATGCAGGCAGTGGAAGGATGGGAGGTACCAGAAGCGCACAAGAAGCAGCGCATCAGTGAAAGTTTGAGGGGCGCTGCTGCTGAGGCTTTGAAGAACCTTAGGTTCAGCAATGCTGCTTGTACTGCATATGACTATCTGGCTATGTTGCAGGAGGAATTTTGTCAGCTGGAGAAGGTGACTGAACTAATGTACCAGTTCGAGCATACCCTCCAACAGCCGGGAGAGAAATTATCCGAATATGTCCGGAGGTTAAACAGAATGCTGTGCCAAATTGTACTCAAAAAGGGAATGCTGCCCCAAATCATAGATGCAACTAGGATGAAGCAGATCCTGAAGGGAGCTTTACGTTCGGATCCAGTTTAGCTCCACTTGAAGACCTCTGAAGGAGTCATGGCTTTGAATTACCCAGACCTTGTGCAGATCATAAGGGACGAAGAAGCCCTGTTGGAGGACCAACAGGCGGTTGAGAAGATCACTCAACTCCCTTCAGTGGGAGTCAGAGCAGCAGTAACCACTGAACGGGACTTAGAAGTGGAGACCTTAAAGTCCCCGGTGACTCAAGTGCTGGATTTATTGACCTCTCAGGAAGGAACCACGCCAGAGTGTTTCCACTCCAACATGCCCGCAGGGAAGAAGAGAAACTGTCTGTTTCAACTGTGGAGGAGTCGGCCATTTCGGAAGAGTGTGCCCCAGTCCAAGGAAGAACCGAGGCACTTACCACCAGCTGGCAGAAAACTTCAGAAGGCCCCGGTGAAGGAGTCAGCCGGGCGCCACTATTTACAGAAAGCTCCAAAAAAATCCAAAAGCCAGAAGAGGCAAAGGAAAAGAGAAACAATGCCCCTCCTAAAATACCTGATGCCACTTGTCGGGAGTTGAAATCTAACAATCTAAGGGAAATCAATGCATATCAGGCCCAACAAGGGTTGAGATCCAGAAAGAAATGGAAAAAAAAGAAAACCTCAAAAGGAAAGAGTCCAAAGAAGGAGATCCCCCAGAAGAGTTTTCCAGCCAAGTTAATAGGGCCCTCCCCCCTAGTCCCCATTCAAGTGGAGGGAGTCTACACCAAGGCCATCCTAGACACAGGAGCCCAAGTGACCCTTTTGTATAAAGACTTTTACCAGAAACACCTGAGTCACGTGCCCCTACAAAAGCTGGAAGACCTAGAGATATGGGGAATTGGTACTCAGGTTTCCATACGACGGTTATGTCTCAATCAGGCTGGCCTTCGACCCCTCTGTGACAGGAAAGGCAGAAGTCTTTGACACCCTGGCAGTAGTTTGCCCTCGCCCACCAGGAGCCAACACGAGTTCCCTGATTATAGGGACCAACACTGATCTGGTCAGGAGACTGCTGACTCCCCTAGCACAGGAGCAGGGTACCTCAGGAGACAGGATCCACCCCATGCTGCAGCAGGTCTACCGGAAGTTGGTTCTGGAGCAGAAGGCCCCGGAAGAGGGGGTGGGGAAAGTCTGGAGACTGTAAAGAAAGGAGAAGATGTTGCAGCCTGGTGAGATGACCTGCCTGCAGGCTACTGTGAAACTCTCATGGGAGCAGCCTGGCCCCTTTGTGGTCCTGGAACCAGACCCCCTAGACACCCACCCAGGGTTGGAAGTGATCCCCGAAGTGGTCCCGTTAAGGGCATTGAAGAAGGCGAAGGGCCAGATCCCAGTGAGCATCAGGAATGTCACTAGTTCTCCCATGAAGATTCCGGCCCGGATGTTGCTGGGAAAAGTAAACCCTGCTACCCCAGTGGCCCTGTCCGACTTGAAGAAGGCTGAAGGAGGAGAACACACTCTAGAGAAACTCTGCCTAGAGAACACCACCCTACCACCGGTGTTGAAGGAGAGAGCCAAGGCCCAGCTGACTAGATGGAGAAAAATATTCTCAAAGGACGAGTTCGACTTAGGGTGTGCAAGGAGTGCCACCCATAAGATCCGTCTGCAGGAAGACAAACCTTTCTGGGAGAGGGTCCGCCGAGTTTCCCTGGCTGACTTAGAAGATTTACGTGAACAGCTGACGGAGCTGAAGAGAACTGGGGTTATTCGGGAGTCCAGAAGCCCATATGCCTCCCCTATCGTGGTAGTCAGGAAAAAGAATGGGTCGCTGAGACTTTGCATAGACTACAGGACTCTCAATAGAAGGACCATACCCGACCAGTATACCACCCCCAGGATAGAAGATGCCTTACAGAGTCTGTCTGGAGCCAAGTGGTTCAGCGTCATGGACCTGAAGAGTGGGTATTATCAAATCCCAATCCACCCTGATGACAGGGAGACGACAGCATTTATCACCCCAGTAGGATTCTATGAGTTCAACAGGATGCCTCAGGGCCTGTCAGGGGCCCCTGCCACTTTCCAGAGATTGATGGAGAAGACTGTGGGAGACATGAATCTTATGGAAGTCCTGGTGTACCTAGATGACATCATTGTCTTCGGGAGGACTCTGGAGGAGCACGAAGAAAGGCTGGAGAAAGACCTGAAGAGACTCAGTGAAGAGGGACTTAAACTCTCCTGGGAGAAGTGTCAGTTTTACCGGTCCTCAGTCCACTATCTGGGACACATAGTGTCTGAAGAGGGAGTGTCTACAGACCCTGACAAACTGGAAGCAGTTACCTCCTGGCCCCCGACCAACTACAGTGACTGAGCTCAGATCCTTCCTGGGGTTCTGCTCCTACTACCGCAGGTTTGTGGAAGGGTTTGCAAAAATTGCCAAACCTCTGAATGAGTTATTGAAGACAGAAGGTGTCAGGAAGGGCACACCAGAAATGTCAATGGCGATATCGGCGCATCTTCGCGCATGCACGGTAGTGGCGCATCAGCGCACGCTGATGTGCGCATGCGCGATAGCGGTGCGCGTGCGGGCACGCGCGGGAGCGCGCAGCGGCGGCTCATGGCGCCAGATGGGGCTATTTAAAGGGGCTGATGGCTGGGCTCTGTGCTGTTCGGTCTACAGCGTTACCTGAGACCTCTGACCCCTGCTTACCTGAATCCTGCTCCAGCTGACCCTTCCTGGCTTGTTTGACCATTCTTGCTGATCTGCCTGTACCTGACCCCCGGCCTGTGTTGACTACGTTCCTGCCTGCTCCTTCTGCTACCTTGTTGCCAGCCCGTTGCCGAACCTGCCTGTACCTGAGACCTGCCAGCTGCCCAAACCTGCTCATACCTGATCCGGCTCCAGTACTTACCTGTACCTGAGACCTGCCAGCTGCCTAAACCTGTTCATACCTGATCCTGCTCCAGTACTTACCTGTACCTGAGACCTGCCAGCTGCCTGAACCTGCTCATACCTGATCCTGCTCCAGTACTTACCTGTACCTGAGACCTGCCAGCTGCCTGAACCTGCTCATACCTGATCCCGCTCCAGTACTTACCTGCTTGGGACTGGTGTACCCACGCTTCCAGCCCATCTGACCGCACCTGCCTGAGCTCCAGTTGTTAGTCTGTCAGCTGTTTCCGGATCCATTCCAGTCTCCGTCCCAGCTCTGGTCCAGCGCACCACCAGCGACTTTACCAGGCTCTCGTGCGACTCTGCACTCCTGCGCCTCCTGTCTTCACTACCAGGGGCCTCGAGTGAGAGGTGTAAGGGAGGCCTCCCTCTGCATAATCAGACTCTTCCACCAGGTACGTGACAGAAGGAGAGGAGGATGATACTGGCCCCAGGAAGCCCGGAGAGTCCGTGGAAGACCAGTGGACAGAGAATTGTGAAGAGGCCTTCGAAATGCTGAAGAAAAGTCTAACCACTGCCCCGGTCTTGGCCTATGCTGACACCAAGAGACCATATGAACTACATGTGGATGCCAGCCATGATGGTCTGGGAGGTGTACTTTACCATGAGTATGAAGGACAACTAAGGCCAGTCGCCTATGTAAGTAGGAGTCTAACACCAGCGGAAAAGAATTACCCCACCCACAAATTGAAGTTCCTGGCCCTGAAGTGGGCAGTTGTGGATAAACTCAAAGACTACCTGTATGGAGCGGACTTTATAGTAAAGACAGATAATAACCCACTCGCCTACCTTTTCACCACAGCCAAGCTGAATGCCACTGGCCACCGTTGGTTGGCAGCCCTCTCTGGATTCAACTTTAGCCTCAAGTATAGACCGGGAACTGGAAACAGAGATGCTGATGCATTGTCCCGAAGGTCTCATGTTCCAACTTACCATACAGAAGACTGGACCCAGGTAACTCCAGATGGGGTGCGGGCTTTGTGTCAGGGAGAACAACTTCAAGCTAGTGGCGGATCCAGGGCGGAAGAAATTTGAGTTTCGGTAGTGGGGGTGCCCAAATGCTATTGGGATGTAACCCAGAATGGAGAAGACGACTTGCCAAAATTATCCAAGAAGGACATAAGAAGAGATCAGTTTGAAGACCCCTGGGGAAGATTGGCTTTGGAAGCTCTGGAAGACCAGGATCCAGACAGGCTCTTGCAAGACCTCTTAAAGGAGGCTCGATTAATCCACAAAGAATGGGACAAGTTGCAGGTGCATCAAGGGGTGGTCTACCGAAGGAGCCCCTCTGATGACCTAGAAGAGAAGTGGCAACTGTTTCTGCCAGGAAAACACAGAAAGACTGTCTTAGCTGCCCTACATGACAACCATGGCCACTTAGGGGCCGAACGAACCTTCCAGCTTGTAAGGAATAGATTCTACTGGCCTTGTATGTGAGCTGAAGTGGAGGAGTACTGTCACTCATGTGCTTGCTGCATACAGAGGAAGACATTGCCACGTCAAGCTGCCCCGATGGGCCACCTGCAGAGTCAAGGGCCCTTGGACTTGGTATGCATCGACTTTCTCTGTCTGGAACCTGACTTGAGTGGACATAGAAATGTTCTGGTGATAACCAATCATTTCACCCGTTATGCCCAGGCCTTTCCAACTAAAGACCAGAAGGCCTCCACTGTAGCCAAAATCTTGGTGGAGAAGTACTTTGTGCATTACGGGTTGCCTCAATGCCTTTACTCGGACCAAGGGAGAGACTTTGAGAGCCGACTGATTCGGAAGTTGCTGGACTCTTTAGGCATAAAAAAAAACTCGTACTATCCCTTATCACCTTCAAGGTGATGCCCAACCAGAAGGATTCAACAGGACTCTGTTAAATATGTTGGGGACTCTGAACAGTGAGGAGAAGCAACATTGGGGCAAGCACATAGCTGCCATAGTGCACGCCTATAATAGTACAGCCAGCGATGTTACAGGGTATTCCCCTTACAGACTTATGTTTGGAAGAGAGGCCTTGATTACCAGTGGACTTGGCCTTTGGCACCTCCATGGACCATACATCTGTCGACTCACACAAAGGATATGTGGACAGACTGCGGAAGAGCTTAAGGCTGGCCTATGAGAAGGGCCAATCAACTTCTGATCAGAGAGGAGTCCGGAACAAACGGAACTTTGACCTTAGGGTCCGTATTCAAGATTTACAGCCTGGAGAATGAAGAATTTAGGAGTCCCAGGGAAGCACAAGCTAGCAGACAGATGGAAGTCAGAACCTTATGTAATTTGTAAGAAGCTGCCTGGATTGCCCGTGTACCAGTTGAAGCCTGAAGGAAGAGCGGGGCCACTGAAGACCTGGCACAGAAACCATCTGCTGCCCCTTTCTGAAGCAGTCAGGATGCCCCCTACTCTGGATTCCTCTGAGTTACCACCCGCTCCTCATACTCCTAGACCCAACACCAGGTCTCAGACAACTCTATTAAGGGAGGAAGAAACTTCAGACCAAAGTGAAGAAGAGGAAATAGAGCTTAGTTGGCTGTGGCCGTCCCAGGCGCCTTAATCCCTAATAGTGGATCCTTTGTTACCTGAATCCCCCATAAATGACAATTTGAATGCAGAAGCTGCAGAGTTTATTCCTTCTAATGCACAGAGTGATGAATGGGAAGATGCACTAGAATCAGTCCTGGATGAAGATCCGAGAAACTCTCTATACCTCCCTGCACCTGAATCGGATGTCTTTGAAGAAGAAGGTCCCATTGTACCGGTCTTAGTGGAGACACCCTTAGAGCCAGAACCCATAACTCCCAGGGAGCAAAGGGTGAAAAGAATTATACGCCCTCCTCGGAAGTTGACATACACACAGATGGGAGAAAGTTCTGAGGACACAGTGACTACCGCAAGAAGGACAATTCAAAAGCCTGGCCCCTCCACTGTGCATTTGGTGGAGGGCAACCCCAGCTCACTTTCTGGCACAGTTAGGCAGGTCACTTCTGCTAATGTGGTCTGTGGTCAGAGCAACCTCCCATACCAAGTTTGGTGGGAGATTCCCCTGCCAAGTTCTTTTGCCATGGTTAATTGCATTACTGTTAGATAATGTTTATGTTATCTTTGGGGACCAAAGATTTAAAGTGGGGGGAGTGTGTAGTGGGGTATTGCCCTTTAATCCCTCAGAGACTACATTACCCAGTATACTTTAAAGCACCCAGGGTGCATTGCCCCGCGCAAGGACTGCTGGGGTGGACTTTAAAAGGAGGAGGCGGAGCCCAGTTCTGTCTCTTTGGACACCGCCCGCCCAGCAAGTTGAACTGCTGCTTGAGCTCCTGTGACTTTAGGCCAGAAGCCTGGGCCTTTTCTCCAAAGAGCCTTCTGCTCGCACCGAAGAACCTGAGGGACGTCTCTCCTTTGATACTGCAACTTTGCCAGGAGGACCGAAGACCCGGATGTCGATGGATCTGTGTACTTAGACACAGCAGCGGAAGAAACCGTCACGGACTGGTCCGGTTGGGTGAGAGAGCACCTGCTCATAGACAGACACAGTATCCCTGTTATATTGGTGGATTACAAATTCTACTCTTCAAGTGCACCACCGTTGCTAGTGAAGAATTCCCTACAGAACTTCTCCTTAGTTCAGTCAGGCCTGACTGTGTAGCGTAGACATTTATGGGCGCCATTTTGTCCACGAGGGGAAATAGCTGAAAAAGGGACTGTTAGAGTTGCATAGCATATTATACTTGTGTAGCGGTCCTGCCCCAGCTTCTCCCCTCTCTTCACGGCTGGTTTTACTCGTCTAGGGATATCTGGGAGAAGGGGGAAAGATGCACACCACCAGCTCGGCTCTCTGATGTAGGATGCAGAGATATGAGCTAAACCATTTACCCTCGGGTCTGCGTTTTAGGCCGGAACCTCAGCTTCCTCTGTGGAGGATGATTGCCACTGTCACTGACAGGGACACTTAGCTTCCAGTAACACGAGTTCCACACCAAGAAAAGTCCAACACTGTTTTATTGCCTTGAAACTGGTTGACTTTTAAAAGAACAGACAAGGTGTAGGGAAGAGTAGGTCCAGGCACAACTAATGAATTAAAGTTTCGCTGCCACCGACCGTGAATTTGGTCACTGCCACTGACCTGGGTGAACGTTGAGGCCCCTGCCACAGGCCTTGGATGAGGCCTGCCACTGACCTGAGAAAGATGGGTCTCTGCCACAGACCATGAGAACATGAAGTACCTTCTTTAGAACAAACGACCCCTGTCAGAGGAAGACATCCATCCGGACGGTCACCAGAGGCCTCCACCGGCACCAGCAAATGCTGCGCTGGCTCTACGGGGAGGTCACGTCTCCGGTCCCTTATGCCCAGGATTCAGGCACCCAATACCTGGGGCACCTTAGGAATGCTTCGCCCTCGCGGGACCCAGTCGAAGGTACTGGGCCCCAGGCCTCCTGGTATAGTACCTCACCCCAGGCTGAAGGTGCCTGGGATGGAACTCGACTCTGCGTGCCCAGGCCAAGGGCGCCTGGGCACAGACGAAGCGCAGCAGCCCCCAGGCTAAAGGTGCCTGGGGAATGGACCTTGTGCGCAAGATGTCCACCCCCTTTTATATCCTCTCCCAACAGGCACGAGAGGACAAAAAGGGCACGGCTCTAGAATGGTAGTTCAACCCTGGTCCCAGGAGACAGTGCCACCCAGGGACCGCATGGAACATGACACCATTCATACCTCCCACACTCCAAAGTGTCCATGAATCCCTAAAATCAATGTATCTGGGCCATCTATTGCCCAGATACACCCCACTAAATTTGACACCCGCTACACTTGTCTGCTCATTTGAACACTGTTTATTGCAGGGCTCTGCACATGACATGTACATTCCTGTTTGATTGCTTACCCACTAGTTTAAGTAAACATACAAGGGTTAAGTATATTGGTGTCTGTGTCCTTTACTTACAGAAGAGACAGGTAAAGAAAGTTTTAATATTGCTGTGTGTTCTTGTCATAGGACTGTGCTGCTGTGAGTTACAGGCCTCACAGTCCTATCACCCCCCCCCCTGCCCTACTAACTGTGCCAAGGGAGGTTAGAGCCGATTGCCAGGGGTTGACAGCGGTGCACTACAGGGCCCAAAAAGCATACAGGCAGGTGTATAACTGGGGGTATCGCTACATATGTATAACATGCTGATGCCTGAAATTATTCTTTAAAGTTTACAAAAAAGGCAGTCCACGAAAGAAAGGGTTACTATTGTGTCCTGTGGTGACATAGGGATCAGCAGATGGAACCACAGCATGCAACAGAGGACCAGGCATTGGACACAGATGCTGAAGATTCTTCAGCAAGCGTAACTGTCAGGACCCAGGTATGAACCTGCGACCTCTGCTGTGCCTGGCAATGTCTCTTCTTGCTGAGCCACCTGAGATGCTGGACAGCACACGTTCTGATCCATTGGACAATCCTGCCTTGTGCCTTGTATCTGCTGAACCTTGAATGCCTTGCTCCTCCCATGAACTTCCTATTGAAGCCATGCCAATTCACTTCCTGTTCGCAAGATTATTTTGCTCCCTCCAGCCAATAGCTCGCTATTGTCGCTCCTGCTGCCATCCGTATCACTGCTACCACTCATTCCCAACATGTGACTACTTGTTTCTAACCTTTGGCTTTTTTACTGACTATGCCTCTGCTTGATCCCTACCTGCTATATCTGTTTCTGGCCCCGGCTTGCTTACATTTTGGTAGGGCAATCCTGAGAACCGTGACCTGGTACTAACATGCAGCAAAACCCATCTCCACCATCAGGAGCTCTGGTGAACACCATTTAGTACTTAGACCTCGTGCCTCAGATGAGCCTGTGTCATCCGTCAGGGTGACCTGCTTCTGCACATATCCAACTGGACGGTGGGAGCTTCTCTAGTACTATAGCTACTGGCCTCCAAGCCCATGACAAAAACTCTTCAACAGAGCAAAGATTAGTGGTGCAGGCGAAAGGTGAGTAAATTAAGGCTGAATTTGAGTGATAAGCGCATATTGTCTTAATACAAGAGGCATTTTAAGGTCCAAAACGCAGACACACCAGTCAGAGTAAATAGTGTTTGCATGCTTCATCTTAAGAGCCCCTCTTCCCTTAAAACAGTGATAATCATTGTGCTGCCTATTCTAAATCCAATTGTTGTAATAGTGACTATTCCTTCCTGAGACCTCTATGCCTGGCCTGAATATAGAAGAGACAATCATTGAGGACAATCTTTGTCAGATAGCTGAACTCACCAAAAACTTGTGTAGCGCCCTGCTCCCAATGAGTGGGCGCTATGTTAAATTTAGAGGGTATCTGAGCCAAAAATTGGGCTCAGATGTAAAGAATTAATGTTAAATTAGCCTCTGTTCTGGCTATAGCTGTGTTGGAAAACTTCCCACTGTTTGCCTGTGGGTGGCGTTGCCACCTCGGGCCAATGTGGAAGACTGACAAGTCAGAGTGCATTGTGCGCAGTACGCCTGCTGCAGAAAGTGAGTCTGAAAGAGATGTCGCTACCAATACAGCGGTACCAGCGGACATCGCAGCGGATACCACGTCCACAGCATGTGTCTCCGTCCCACCCGTGAAACGGAAGGTGGGATATGTGAAGGCTTCCCGCGGCCGCGGTCGAAGCCTACCCCAGTGTTTACCGGAACCGGACCCCGTGAGCGATGATATTCCCGGGATGTCCACGTCAGGAGCTGGTAAGAAACCTGGGAGAAAAGTTGTAGATAGAGTAGGGAAAGACTTTTCTACGTTCATGCATATAGACTTTAAAAATTCAAGAAGGAAAGTTCCACCTCTGAGAGAGGTGTAGCTTTGCTTCTATAGAAATATTTTAGGATGGCTACAGTTATTTTGCTGTATATATCTGTGTTTTTTGTTTTCTCTTTTAGGCAACCCGATCTTCTTTCAAGACCTCCGGAGAATGGGGAGGGCTAAAAAGGTAGTGATGGGTGGTAATGTGTAATGTTTAATGTATATTGTGCTCTTACCTCATTGAAAGTGTATGTCATAGTTATATCTTGTCTCTTTCCTTTCTCTCCTTCCACATCCAAGTTTTTTTGGTTCAGGTATCAAACCTTCAGGCTTGAGGTGTTGTTTTTTTTCTCTCCAGACACTGGGGACAGTGTCTTTGTGTAGCAGGGGGAGTATGTAGCGCCCTGCTCCCAATGAGTGGGCGTTATGTTAAATTTAGAGGGTATCTGAGCCAATAGTTGTAAAGGATTAATGTTAAATTAGCCTCTGTTCCGGCTATGGCTGTGTTGGAAAACTTCCCACTGTTTGCCTGTGGGTGGCGTTGCCACCTCAGGCCAATGTGGAAGATTGACAAGTCAGAGTGCATTGAGTACCTTCCCCCGGGAACAGTTCAGTGGATGTGGTCTACCCGCTGAGCATGCTGGGGAAGGGTACTTAAGGGGCAGACGCCATCTGTTGGGGTCCTTCGTCCTCCCGCGGCCCTCCTGGCGCGAGGGGTATATTGTGTGATTTCAGCCTTGGAGCCATGTTGGTCCGAGGCTGCAACTCTGTCGAGTAGGCCCAGTTATGCTGACTGGGGCCTACCCTTTGAAGGTGATCCTGTGCTGTCCGTCCTGAGGGAGGAAGCTACTCAATGGAGGAAACCAGGGGAGGACCTGTCCTGGAAAAGACCAAGTGGAAGGCTGGTGTCTTGAGGAGGGCCTGGTAATTCTATTGGAGGATGCACCTCAACTAAAGTTTACCTTGCACTCTGCCGGGTCGGCTTAAAGGCTCTTGACTGTTTGTGTGACACTTACCTGCAGGAGAAGCCCACGATGTCCCCGTCTTCCTCGCTAGTAGCGAGCGTCCATTCTTTACCCCTCTTCCTTCCGGGGCCGCGACTGACCGAAGTCACGTGACGTCACTCCCGGCATGCGCGCGGGAGCCGCCTTTAACGGCATGACCCGAGATAGAAACGGCACAGCATGCCCTTTCTAACTCCGGCGCATTTGCAAATATCTCCTAGACCGTGGAGGTCTGGGAGATATTTCAAGCGCCTACAGGTAAGCCTTAATCTAGGCTTACCTGTAGGTTAAAGTAGTTGTAAAGGGTTTACAACCACTTTAAGCCTTAAAATTGGGTGCACCCATGAAATGATGACAAACTTCGGTACACTACATTTTTCATAGGTGACACTTTAAAGGCCCTTACAGTTCCTCATTTTAACGTTACTGTAACCATGAATAATGGCACTAGAATTATTGTTTACACTCCAGTGTGTCCGGTGATATTTAACATGTGTAGCTCAATCAATGTTTTCATACGTAGGCACCCCCCCGCGCATGTTTTTACATTTGCATGTACGTGTAAGTGGAGGAGCACAATTTTTTTTTTGAAGGGGGGGGTTATCTGCTTGGGTGTAACTTTATTTTTTATACACTTATTCCTTTTTTTTGTTTCTATGTTTTTATTAAATAGAAGACTAAAAGTCTGGGAAAATTGGAGAGGGTGCTCCAGGGGGGCCAGGGGCGGGGGGTGGCCCCAAGTATGTGTAGAAGCATTCAGGCAGCTTTACAGCCACCTGACAGCCAGCAGTCGACTTGTTAGTCTTACACACATTTACCCTGGAGTGAGCATAGACCACCCCCATCACCCCGCTGCTGCCAATGTATGCCAGTGGCAGAGAAACAGTTAAACCCCCCAAAAAATTATCTGTAGCGCCATCCCCGAAAGGGCTGCTGAAAGATGACTGCCCCCAAAGGTTGCCCTGACCTTGCAAGCCTCCCGACACCTCTGACACCCTGAGTTCGGACATAATTAAGAGAAATCCTATAGCAAAGTAAATGATTATTTTACTAAGGATTCTTAAGGCAGCAAAGAGAAAGGAATGTTAATGCAGATATCTTTCAAACTCAAACTTTAGTTTAGCAAGTATACAAAGTATGTACAAAGCAAAGAAAGATCACAGAAAATCAAACGGTAATAACCAGTAGGCCCTGGAAGAACCTATGACTCCAAGTATTAAAGGGAAGAGAATGACCTTTCTTTATCAAACTGCTCCCTTAAAGGGGTTGTAAAGGTATTTTTTTTTTAAATAACAAACATACCATACTTGCCTCCACTGTGCAGTTCGTTTTGCACAGAGTGGTCCCGATTGTCCTCTTCTGGGGTCCCTCGGTGGCTGTCTCGGCCCCGCAACAGCTAACCCCTGTTCTGGGAAGCGCTCTCCCAAGGGGGTTAGCTTGCGGGCACGCTCCCGTAATACAGTCGGCGGCCATAGCCGCTGAATGTATCACTCGGCCCTGCCCCCCGGCGCGCCGCGTCATTGATCTGAATGAAAGCAGCGGGAGCCAATGGCTGCGCTTGCTATCAGTCTCCAATGAAGAGTCGCCTCAAGCTGGGGAAAACCATTGCGGGATCGTGCACAAGGAGTTTTGTGGCTCAGGTAAGTAAAACGGGGGGGGCTGGGGGGCCCGATAGTGCAAGGTGTTTTTTCACCTTAATGCATAGGATTCATTAAGGTGAAAAAACACAAAGCTTTACAACCCCTTTAAATTTCTGATGCCATGGGCCCAGAAAGCAAACAGCACAATATGTGAACAATTCAATAAACAAATTCTGAGTTATGCTGCGTACACACAACCGTTTTTCATGACGAGAAAAATGCAATTTTTTAATTTGGTCATTAAAAACGATCGTGTGTGGGCTCCAGAGCATTTTTCACGACGTGAAAAATGGCCATTTAAAAATTTGGAACATGCTCTAATTTTTCTCGTCGTTTTTCACGTCTTCGTTTTTCTCGTCATGAAAAACGACCGTATGTAGGCTTTAACGACGTGAAAAAAACGTGCATGCTCAAAAGCAAGTGTCGAGATGGGAGCGCTCATTCTGGTAAAACTAGCGTTCGTAATGGAGATAGCACATTCGTCACGCTGTAACAGACTAAAGAGCACAAGGCTGAAAAGCACGAATCGTCTCTCACCAAACTTTACTAACACGAGGATCAGCAAAAGCAGCCCAAAGGGTGGCGCCATCCGAATGGAACTTCCCCTTTATAGTGCCGTTGTACATTTCGTACGTCACCGCGCTTTGCTCAAGAATTTTTTTTCATGATAGTGTATAGGTAAGGCAGGCTTGAGAAGAAAAAACTGTTGTTGTAACTGCTTAAAATTTGTTAGCTGAAGTTCATCTTTAACTTGTTAGGTAAATCGATTTAAATCTGCTAGTGCAGCTAAAACTGCCCTCTTTCCATATTAAAAATGCCACTGTCCAAAAGTGTCTCCATTGCTCGTGTATACAAAGCGGAGACACGTTTATGACCACGTACACACGGGCGTTTTTAATGTCATTGAAAAAAACAAAGTTTTTCTCGGCGTGATTCTTCTCAAGCCTGCCTTGCCTACACACTATCGTGAAAAAAAATGCTTGAGCAAAGCGCGGTGATGTACAACACGTACGACAACACGTACGATGGCACTATAAAGGGGAAGTTCCATTCGGATGGCGCCACCCTTTGGGCTGCTTTTGCTGATCTCGTGTTAGTAAAGTTTGGTGAGAGACGATTCGCGCTTTTCTACCTTGTGCTTTTCAGTCCGTTACAGTGTGATGAATGTGCTATCTCCATTACGAACGCTAGTTTTACCAGAACGAGCGCTCCCGTCTCAAAGCGCACACATGGCCGTTTTTCACGACGATAAAAAATAGAGCATGTTCTAAATTTTTAATGGCCATTTTTCTCGTCGAGAAAAAAGCTCTGGAGCCTACACACGATCGTTTTTAACCTCCCTGGCGGTATGATTCTGTCTGGAATTATGTACCAAAAGCGGTACAATTATTTTGCATGGAAATTTGGTGTTATGTATTGTAGGCCTGCGATTCCTAGTAATTACTTACTTAAACCTGACCAAACAAGAGTCTAGTAGACATCCCGGGTATGATAAAGTTTGAAACACAAAATCATAAATTATAATTGTAGCGATACCTCCAACTAAGAAGGCCGCAGATTTAGTTTGGGCCCTGATGGCAGCTCCGCCAACCCCCGGCAATAGGCTCTACCCCCTACTGGCACAGCTAGTATTGACAGCTAGTATTGACAGTAAATTGTATATCTTATACTTTATGAATAACTGAGCATTGAGGCAATACTAAATTTAAATAAGTATAAGGTTTTACTTAAGCTCTTGGTAAGAAAGATATAACAGTAATCACAGTTTACAGAATAATCATTGGTAATGCAGAGCCCTGCAACGCTAACACGCTAAAGAGCTGACATGCAACAAGTGCGCCACACGGGCAACCGTTAGTTAATTGCCCTATGGCGCAGTAACCCAAAACACATTAGAAACCCCACCAGGCCTGGTTCTGAGATCTATAACTTAGTCCTTTTTCTTCACCGGCAGATCTTTAACGGTGGTGCACATTAACAGAGTACAAACTTTGTAATCCAATGGGGTAGGTAAAGATGGGTGGGAACTTGGCTATACGAACTGTAAGTTCAGCTATGGTACGGCTCTTCAATAAGGGTATCAGGAACAACTGGTGGGCCACGACAGTCTATAGGCCTATATGTAGTCACAGTATATCGTTTGGGCGTATGCCCTCTCACCCGCCCGGACTACGGTCTCAGTCCGGGAAACTTCCACCGACTGTGTCACACACACACTCCGTCTCTCCAGCGATCGGGTCCCCGATCCAACAAGGCTGTAGCTGAGCAAAGGTAGATGCCACCCAGGCTCGCAGAGGGGGGGTGGAAAAGGCTCTTTGGTGCTGAGCAAGGCCTCAGGCTTCAGGCCTTGCACTCCGACACATCCGCACAGGAGGATCAGTCTGTGTAGTCTCGTGTCCCAAAGAGACCGAGCCCAGCCTCCCCTCCTCCTTTTATATCCCCTCCCATGAGTCTCTGCGGCGGAACATTGCCGGATGGGGTTCTGGGTAATGTAGTCTGTCTGCATTAAAGGGGAACACCCCGCTACATAATATAATAAATAACTATAAATAATTATAACAAATAGTAATGTAATTATAATAAAAATTATTTAATAATGTAATCAAGTCAAAAACACAGAAATTTGCTCAGTTGCAGAATTGTCGCTGTCATTAGATTTAGTGTTTGATGACGAATTTCCCCACAAATCGCTATCGCTCAATTCTGCGAGTGATTCTAATTTATTGTCGCTGTTTTTTAGCTGGTCTAAAACCACTTTTGACATAAAGGGACACTTTTTGGTTGCTATGGAAATCTACAGTTTCCAGGCAGAAAGAAAAGTATTTATAATGTAAAAGTGCATGCAGGACACTGGGCAGACCACTAGGGACAAAGGGGGTGTGTAATTATTACATACAGTACTGTAATCAGTAAGATTATTACAGTATACAGTATGTATACTATGTGTTTCACTTTTTGAATTTGGCGCCGAACTCCGCCCCTGTGCGCCGCAACGTCGCAGGGAGCGGAGCTCGGCACTCGGCAGTGAGGATCGAGCGAGACACGGCTCGCAGACACTGCGGGAGGACATTGCAGGATCCAGGGAACAAGGTAAGTAACTTCCCCTGGATACTGCGATGCAGCCCGAGTCTGGCTCGGGGTTACCGCTCCTAGCATAAAAAAAATCACCCCGAGCCCGACTCGGGAATACCACTAAGGTTAATGACCAATTTAAAAAATTGCGTTTTTCTCATCATGAAAACGGTTGTGTGTGTACGCGGCATTAGACTTGAAGTGTGTTACTGGCCAGGTGAAATTAAAAAGGTAAAAGTGCAGTCTTGTTTTTGGGTGTTTTTGCAAGTACAGAAATATGTTTATATTGACAGAAATTCAGTATTCTTGTAATTTCCTGTGTACATAACTGAAATCCCTAGCAGCCTAGGGTACTAATGCTGTTCCCAAATGGAGACTAGGGATGAGCTTCGAGTTCGAGTCGAACTCATGTTCGACTCGAACATTGCCTGTTCGCATGTTCGCCGAATAGCGAACAATTTGGGGTGTTCGCGGCAAATTCGAAAAGCCGCGGAACACCCTGTAAAAGTCTATGGGAGAAATCTAAAGTGCTAATTTTAAAGGCTTATATGCAAGTTATTGTCATAAAAAGTGTTTGGGGACCCGGGTCCTGCCCCAGGGGACATGTATCAATGCAAAAAAAAGTTTTAAAAACTGCAGTTTTTTCAGGAGCAGTGATTTTAATAATGCTTAAAGTGAAACAATAAAACTGAAATATTCCTTTAAAATTTCGTACCTGGGGGGGGGGGGGGGGGAGGGTATAGTATGCCTGTAAAGCAGCGCTTGTTTCCCTTGCATAGAACTGTACCTGCACAAAATGTAATTTCTGAAGGAAAAAAAAGTAATTTAAAAGCACTCGTGGCTATAATGAATTGTCGGCTCCCGGCAATACAGAGAAAAGTCATTAATAAAAAATAAAAAAATGCGTGGGGGTCCCCCCGAATTCAATTACCAGGCCCTTCAGGTCTGGTATGGATATTAAGGGGAACCCTGCATCAAATTTTAAAAAAAAATGACGTGGGGTTCCCCCCAAATATCCATACCAGACCCTTCAGGTCTGGTATGTATTTTAAGATGAACTCCACCCCAAATGTAAAAAAAAAATGGCGTGGAGTTCCCCCAAAAATCCATACCTGACCCTTTATCTGAGCACGCAACCTGGCAGGCCGCAGGAAAAGAGGGGGGGACGAGAGAGCGCCCCCCCCCCCTCCTGAACCGTACCAGGCCACATGCCCTCAACATGGGGAGGATGTCCCCATGTTGATGGGGACAAGGGCCTCATCCCCACAACCCTTGCTCGGTGGTTGTGGGGGTCTGCGGGCAGGGGGCTTATCGGAATCTGGAAGACCCCTTTAACAAAGGGGACCCCCAGATCCTGGCCCCCCCATGTGAATTGGTAAGGGGTACATTGTACCCCTACCATTTCACGAAGAAAGTGTAAAAAAAAATGTAAAAAAAAACACACAGTTCCCTGGTTCCCAATTATAGACAAGGGAACCAGGGAAAGTAATGTGCAGCCATGATGAGTAAATGCTTGGTAGAACCAGGAGATTGCATTCTTTTACCCTACAACCGGCACACTAGCACGGGGAGGCAGTGTCATTGCTATGTGGGTGCGGGGGGTGTGCGGCCCACACCAGGTGACACCCGCCAGAGGGGTGACACCGGGGCCGCCGCGCCGCTAAACACTGTTCTGTATTGCTTGTCAAGGACTGAAGCGAGCATGGCACTCAGCCGTGTGGGGAGGCTGCCTGTAACATTCCTCAGTCAGGCTAATATCCGCCAGTGAGCCAGAGTTGGTGGGCGGAGCTGGGTGTGTGGCTGCTTCCTCCTCTCCTCCCACAGTCTCCTTCACTATGGATGATGCCGCAGCTGAAGCAGATAGAGGCGAGGACAGACACAACAGCCCCGCCCACGCGCCCGGGTCTTCCTCTGCAGGCATGAGGCATGCTATGTAAGTTACTCTGCACAATGCACAGTGTCACTACATAGAGTTCTAAGATGCCCTGTGTCACCCCAGCCTGCCCCGTGCCACCTCAGCCTGCCCTGTGCCACCCCAGCCTGCCCTTTACCACCCCAAACAGCCCTATACCACCCCAGCCTGCCCCATACCACCCCAGTCTGCCCAGTGCTACCTCAGCCTGCCCTGTGCCACCACAGCCTGCCCTTTACCACCCCAAACAGCCCTATACCACCCCAGCCTGCCCTGTACAGCCCAGCTTGCCCTGTGCCACCCCAAACATCCCTGTACCACCCCAGTCTGCCCCGTGCCACCTCAGCCTTCCCCGTGCCACCTCAGCCTGCCCCGTGCTACCCCAGCCTGCCCTTTACCACCCCAAACAGCCCTATACCACCCCAGCCTGCCCCGTACCACCCCAATCTGGCCCGTGCCACCTCAGCCTGCCGTGTGCCACCCCAGCCTGCCCTGTACCACCCCAAACAGCCCTATACCACCTCAGCTTGCCCTGTACCACCCCAGCCTGCCCTGTACCACCCCAAACAGCCCTGTGCCACCCTAACTTGCCCTGTGCCACCCCAACCTGCCCTATACCACCCTAACTTGCCCTATACCACCCCAGCCTGCCCTGTGCCACCCCAACCTGCCCTTTACCACCCCAACCTGCCCTGTGAAACCCTAACTTGCCCTGTACCACCCCAACCTGCCCTATGCCACCCAAACTTGCCCTATACCAACCCAACCTGCCTTGTGCCACCCCAACATCCCTATACCACCTCAACTTGCCCCATACCACCCTAACTTGCCCCATGCCACCCTAACTTGCCCCATACCACCCTAACTTGCCCTATACCACCCAACCTGCCCTGTACTACCCCAACATGCCCTATACCGCCTTAACCTGCCCTATACCACCCAAACCTGCCACTATACCACCCTATACTACCCTAATGTGCCACTATACCGCCCTATACTATAATTTACAGGGGCTGGTTTGGGGTGCGCCCGTGACCGTGCGCTGCCTGCATGGTGCTGGGCAGCCTAGACAGAGGGGGGTGACACCATGTTTTACCGCACCGGGTGACACCAACCCTAGTGACGCCACTGGGGGGAGGTGTGACACAGTTTACTGTTACCTGCCCCTGCTGCTAGGTGGGGAAACACTGTGTGCCATGATCTAGCAATCTAGACACAAGCCTCCACTTGCAGGAAGGAGAACCGGGAGCAGACTGTGAGGAATGCCAGCAGCCAGATAATTAAAGCAGGTTGCTTACAAGTACAGTGCCTTAATAAAGTATTCATACCCCTTGAAATTTTCCACATTTTGTCATGTTACAATCAAAAAACTTAAATGTATTTTATTGGGATTTTATGTGATAGACCAACACAAAGTGGCACATAATTGTGAAGTGGAAGGAAAATTATAAATTATTTTAAATTTTTCTCTACAAATAAGTATCTGAAAAGTGTGGCATGCATTTGCATTCAGCCCCCTTTACTCTGATACCCCCTAACTAAAATCTAGTGGAACCAATTGCCTTCAGAAGTCACCTAATTAGTAAATAGAGTCAGCCTGTGTGTTATTTGTTCTCAGTATAAATACAGCTGTATGGGAGAAGCTCTCAGACATGGGCGTCCGCTCCATAGGGCAGGGGGGGCCGCTGGACCCCCCCTGGAATCTAGCAGGGTCGGATTGCGAGTGAGTGCCGTGGATGGAGAGAGCGCTTGGCGGGCTGGTGAGAGGGAGCGGGCCGCTGACGGGTGTTGGGTGACGGTGGCGCGGCTTGTGCAGTGTATTTCCGTTCCCGCACACGGCCCGCGAGCTCCACTTCACTGTGCATTCCACTGCCCGGCATAATTCTCTCTCCAGCTGCCTGAGACACACGAGGAAAGGAAAAACGTACCGCTCAAAAGCTTGAGAATTCACCAAATAGCTGCTTCCGCCCGGTCACTCACACAGGTGCTGGCTCTGCACTGATGCATGGGAGAAAAAAAAACCCTGGACTGCCGCACTCTGTATAGACAGTTATTTATTCCAAAATTTCAGGTAAAAAATCCAAATTCAAAATAAATCCATAAATCCAAAACAACAAATGCAGATGGTGTGCATGCAGGGAAGGGTGGCTAACGCGTTTCACGTCACGAATTGACGCTTACTCATGCCTGAGACACACACAAGAAACAGTGCAGTGAGTGCACTGCGGAACGGAGCGAACTAAACCCGCCCCTCCTCCTCCTGTGCTGTAATGTTTTCATGTGCACAGAGGTCAGAGGAGGAGGAGGAGGGAAGGAGGCACACGCCGTGACCACCTGTACCGAGAGGCGAGCGCGCTGGTCTGAGTAATCTAAAAGTGAGTCTTTTACAGAGGAGGGGAGGGGGGCATGAAGAAGAGGGTGAGGGACGGGACAAGCAAAGATTTCACTTGGAGTGATTTGGGGGAGAGGATATATCCATGAAGGGGGGGTCCGTCTGTGCTTAAAGGGGGTCCATCTGTGCTGAAAGGGGGGGGTCTGTGCTGAATGGGTGGTCCGCCTTTGTTAAGTGGGGGGTCTGTGCTGTGGGGGGCTCTATAATGTAAAGGGGTCCAGAGCTGCAGGGTGCTGTGTAATGTAAAGGGATACAGAGGTGCAGGGTGCTGTGTAATGTAAAGGGGTCCAGTGATGCAGGGTGCTGTGTAATGTAAAGGGGTCCAGAGGTGCAGGGTGCTGTGTAATGTAAAGGGGTCCAGTGATGCAGGGTGCTGTGTAATGTAAAGGGGTCCAGTGATGCAGGGTGCTGTGTAGTGTATAGGAGTCCAGTGATGCAGGGTGCTGTGTAATGTAAAGGGGTCCAGTGATGCAGGGTGCTGTGTAATGTAAAGGATTCCAGTGGTGCAGGGTGCTGTGTAATGTAAAGGGGTCCAGTGGTGCAGGGTGCTGTGTAATGTAAAGGGGTTCAGTGATGCAGGGTGCTGTGTAATGTAAAGGGGTCCAGTGGTGCAAGGTGCTGTGTAATGTAAAGGGGTCCAGTGATGCAGGGTGCTATGTAATGTAAAGGGGTCCAGAGCTGTGGGGTGCTGTGTAATGTAAAGGGGCCCAGAGCTGTGAGGTGCTGTGTAATGTAAAGGGGTCCAGAGGTGCAGTTGTGGAGAGGGGGTACACAGTAGTGACAAAGAGATATTGAAAGATGCAGGGGGCACAGTGGGGTGTTTTTACATTTTAACGTGGGGGGGAGGTCGCTTTTAACCCCCGCTAGTGGTTGATGAAAGTGTAAAATGCGACTGTGTATCGCCACTGCCAAAGTGCCCCCCCTGAAAAAAATTCAGCGGACGCCCATGCTCTCAGAGGTTTGTTAGAGAACCTTAGTGAACAAACATCATCATGAAGGCCAAGGAACACACCAGACAGATCAGGGATAAAGTTGTGGAGAAGCGTAAAGCAGGGTTAGGTTATAAAAAAATGCTCCAAGCTTTAAACATCTCATGGAGCATTTGTCAATCCATCATCCGAAAATGGAAAGAGTATGGCACAACTGCAAACCTACAAGACATGGCCAAAGGTGGCTCTAGGCTTTTTGAGGCCTTAGGCAAACCTTAGACATGAGGCCCCACTCACTCCCATAATGGGAAAAATAATTAAAGCAATAAAAATTAACGGTATAAATTGCATATATAAAGAGCCTTAAAGGGGTTGCAAAGGTTCGTTTTTTATTTTCTAAATAGGTTCCTTTAAGCTAGTGCATTGTTGGTTCACTTACCTTTTCCTTTGATTTACCGTCTAAATGTTTTTTTTCTTTGTCTGAATTTCTCACTTCCTGTTTCTCCTCAGTAAACTTCACACCATCATCCGAGTGGTGTGGAGTCATCCAGAACAGCTTACTGAACAGCTTACTGAGGAGGAACAGGAAGTGAGAAATTCAGACAAAGAAAACAAAGAAAACAAATATTTAGAAGGTAAATCGAAGGAAAAGGTAAGTGAACCAACAATGCACTAGCTTAAAGGAACCTATTTAGAAAATAAAAATCGAACCTTTACAACCCCTTTAAATCCTATGAACTATGAATTTACAGTTTCTAGAACTTTCTCTAACCAATTCTTCTTTAATCACTTAAGGACCGCTCACTGTATATATACGTCATTTTTTTAAAGATGGATATCTCGGTAACGGCAGCAGCTGCTGCCACAACTGAGATATCCATCTCTTCAGTAAGCGGTCCTGTTTACGATAATGGTGGTCTCTGTGGCGGATTCACCGCGAGATCACCGTTATCGGCGACGGGAAAGGGGCCCCCCCTCCCGCCACTCTCCCGCGCCCTCTGCCGCTTACCGGAGCCGTCGGTATCGGCGGAGGCGATTGGGTCCTTCTCCCTCTGTGGTATGGATACGAGTGAGGGGAAGATGGCCCCCACTCGTCTCCATACCATACCAAAACGTCAGCTCCGCCCATACGTCTTAAAGGGACATTTTTTTTTTGTCATTTTTTCAAATGACATTTTTTTTTTTTTATTATTGCATTTTAGTGTAAATATGAGATCTGAGGTCTTTTGACCCCAGATCTCATATTTAAGAGGACCTGTCATGCTTTTTTCTATTACAAGGGATGTTTACATTCCTTGTAATAGGAATAAAAGTGATCCATTTTTTTTTTTTTTTTAAAACAGTGTAAAAATAAATAGAATCAAGTAAAATAAATAAGAAAACCAAAACATTTTTTTTTAAAGCGCCCCGTCCCGACGAGCTCGCGCGCAGAAGCGAACGCATACGTGAGTAGCGCCCGCATATGAAAACGGCGTTCAAACCACACATGTGAGGTATCCCTGCAATCGTTAGAGTGAGAGCAATAATTCTAGCCCTAAACCTCCTCTGTAACTCAAGATGCAACCTGTAGAACTTTTTAAACGTCACCTATGGAGTTTTTAAGGGTAAAAGTTTGACGCCATTCCACGAGCGGACGCAATTTTGAAGTGTGACATGTTGGGTATCAATTTACTCGGCGTAACATTATCTTTCACAATATAAAAAAAAATTGGGCTAACTTTACTGTTGTCTTATTTTTTAATTAAAAAAAGTGAATTTTTTCCAAAAAAAGTGCGCTTGTAAGACCGCTGCGCAAATACGATGTGACAAAGTATTGCAATGACCGCTAATCTATTCTCTAGGATGTTAGAAAAAAAAACAATATATAATGTTTGGTGGTTCTAAGTAATTTTCTAGCAAAAAAAACTGTTTTAAACTTGTAAACACCGAATCTGAAAAACAGGCAAGGTCCTTAAGTGGTTAATGAAATATATGCAGTATACTACATATATATTATATTACATATATAAATATTACACGCACACAAATATAGATAACATTTGTGCAGCTGCTACTAGCAATATTTTTAAGGTATAACAAGAGTCAAAACCATAATTCTCCATTTACATGAAGGTCAGGTTAACCGCTTCCCGTCCGCCGTATGCAGAATGACGGCCGAGAAGTGGTTCTGTTATCCTGACTGGGTGTCATATGACGTCCAGCTGGATAATATGCCGGCGCACGCCCGTGGGGGCGTGCAGCGTGGCAAGTGCGGCGTGTCAGTTTGACACCCCTCATCTTCGATCGTGATAAGAGGCTTCTTACCATGTGATCAGCTGTGACCAATCACAGCTGATCATCACCTGAACCAGGAAGTGCCGGTGAACGGCATTCCTTGGTTCACACAGACAGGGAGGGCCGATCGGCGGCTCTCCCTGACAGAAGGGGGGTCTGTGCTGATAATCAGCACATTGATTATAAACACAGCCCCCTCAGATGTGCCAATCACCTGCCAACTAGTGCCCAGCAATGTCCCAACATTAAATTATGCCAGCCCCCACCACAGTGCCAATCACTGCCGGCCACAGTGCCAATCACTACCCACCACAGTGCCAATCACTGCCAAGCAGTAACACCTGTCAGTACTTATCAGTACCTCATCATCAGTAGTGCCAATCAGTGCCGCCTGTCAGTGCCCATCACAGCCGCCTGTCAGTGCCCATCACAAACGCCTGTCAGTGCCCATCACAAACGCCTGTCAGTGCCCATCACAGCCGCATGTCAGTGCCACCTATTGGTGCCCACCAGTGCTGCATATCAGTGCCCATCAATTCTACATATCAGTGCCTCCTTGTCAGTGCCTGTCAGTGAAGGGGAAAACAACATTTTATGACAGAAACTAATAAAAACTATTTTTTTTTCAAAAATGTTGGTCTTTTTTAGTTTGTTTAGCAAAAAATAAAAACCGCAGAGGTGATCAAATACCACCAAAAGAAAGCTCTATTTGTGGGAATAAAATGATAAAAAAATCTGTTTGGGTACAGTGTAGCATGACCGCGCAATTGTCATTTAAAATGCGACAGCGCTGAAAGCTGAAAATTGTCATGGGCAGGAAGGGGCGTAAGTGCCTGGTAATGAAGTGGTTAATATAACCCAGCACAGAGTTCCCCTTACAGTGCAAGGGGAAATTTGATGCAAGGGGGAACTCTGATGTAAGGGGGGGGGGGCTCTGGTGACGAGATCACCTTATATCAGAGTTCCCCTTTATGTCATTGTCCACAGAGTTCCAACTTGCATTTAAAATGGAAACTTTAATGTGGGGAGGACTCTGGTCACCATAGAGCACCTTTCACAAAGTGAATGCACTAATGTAAGGGGGGGTTACTGATATAAGGGGGAACCTTTATATCAATGCCTCCTTACCTTACTGTATTCACTGCCCCCTACATCAGTGATCCCCCCTCAGACTGGCCTTGCTACGCTGTTACTGACCACCACTCAGGTGCACCGTGCAGGGCTCAGTCAGATGGTCCTCTCTGGGCTCCAGCTTGATGGCTCTCATTTCATCCTATATTACACTACGAGACTGTGAGGACTTGATAAAAGAGATGGTCAGACCCTGCAGAAATACTACAGGAGATAGTCACAGAGTGTGTGGACATGATACAGGAGAGGGTCAGAGACTGCATACATGGTACAAGAGATGGTCAGAGAGTGTGCATACATGATACAAGAGATGGTCATAGACTGCATGCCTGATACAGGAGATGGTCAGAGACTGCAGACATACTACAGGAGACGGTCAGAGACTGCAGACATACTACAGGAGACGGTCAGAGACTGCAGACATACTACAGGAGATGGTCAGAGACTGCAGACATACTACAAGAGATGGTCAGAGACTGCAGACATGATACAAGAGATGGTCAGAGAGTGTGCAGACATAATTGGGCTGAAATTGTACCCGGGTCACACGTGCATTGCACAGATCACACAGCATGGTCCTGTGTTTTTCACTTTGCTGCAATAACTTGCCTGCAAGGGGGGGGGGGGGGGCACTAGTTTGGGCACCTGGAGCAATTTTGCACATCACTTGTGGGGTGCCAAGGGCCACCCCCTCTGTGGCAGACAGCATCTATTTAATTTGGGGGGGAGGATATGTGCTAATGGGGTGGATTTAATATCCAAGCCCCCTTGTAGCACAAGTCCTAAAGTGCCCCCTAGAACATATCCTCTCCTCCAAAATCACTCAAAGTGAACTGTAGGCTTGTTCCCCCCTCCTCTCCTCTGGAAGACTTACTTTGAATTAGTTCAGGCAGTAAATGTCAGACGAGCCTCCTCCTCCCCCTCTGTGTACACACAGGAAACATCACACAGAGCAGGAGAAGGAGGGGGCGGGTCCAGTTCTCCACGGCTCTCTGCAGTCTGCAGTGATTGTGTGTGTCAGCAGGGCCAGGCAGCTGGGGACTGCGGGGAGAGATGTCGGCTGACTCGGCTCTCTCTGCAGTGAAAAGTGGAGCTTGCGGGCGGCGTGCGGGAACGAAAATAGCCCGCACAAGCTGCAGGCATTCCAGATGACTAGTGATAGTGACTAATTAGGCGGCCGCGCGGGGCCCCTGGAATTTGCGACTCTTGCAAGGCCTAAGGCCTTCGCCTAATCTGCCTAATTAGAGAGCCGCCTCTGGACATGGCTGTCCACCCAAACTGACAGGCCGGGCAAGGAGAGCATTAATCAGAGAATGTATAAAAAACCAAGAGGTTAACGCTGCGCTAGAAATGTAAGCAAAAAGACTATAAATTAATAAAAGTATATAAAAGAAAGCTGCTAGCACCAAAGTTTTGAGAATTATTGATGTACCGCTCATGAATACTCTTCGTTTTGTAAGTGCAATTAATTTTTGATCATTAAATCTGATTTTATTGAATACTACACTATGGGAGATTCACTTTTTTGTATCTTTTGAATGTCCCGGGTCTAGCAGCGGTTCCAGGCATCCTTCGAAGTTTTGGGGAGACTGAATTCCCTGTGCGCGGTGAGACTACCTTTATGGCAGTCACGGAAAGCTGGTAAGGAGAATACTTACTCACTGGGTGTGAATTATCTTGGATGGAGGATTTCTTTTTACAAAAGTTTGGTATCTACACCCCTATATGGATGTTTACCGGCTAAATCTTCTCTTCACGGATTCATAATACATTGGGACTTTGTTTTAGTTTTGTTTTTTATCCTTGATTTCACTTTCATTATTTTAAATATTTGGATAATTTTTTTAATGTATATTTCACAATATTATTGTAATTTTCACGTTTTTGGTTCAATAGTTTTCCCGCTATTACCTGGAGACTTTGCCTTAGTTTTCCTCTTTCAGCTTTTTTTCACTTCAAATTTCTAATTTTTTTTCCATTTTTTCCATTTTAATATTTGGAATAATTATAACAAACTTTAAGATTCCAGCGCTGCACCCACTTTTTCTTATCCATTAATCAGAGAAGCAGGCAAAAGGCCCATGGTAACTCTGGAGGAGCTGCAGAGATCCACAGTTAAGGTGGGAGAATCTGTCCACAGGACAACTAGTAGTCGTGCACTCCACAAATCTGGCCTCTATGGAAGAGTGGCAAGAAGAAATCCATTGTTGAAAGAAAGCCATACGAAGTCCCATTTGCAGCAAACATGCGGAAAAAGGTGCTCTGGTCAGATGAGACCAAAATTGAACTTTTTGGCCTAAAAGCAAAACACTATGTGTGGCAGAAAACTAACTCTGCACATCACCCTAAACACACCATCTCCATCTTGAAACATGGTGGTGGCAGCATCATGTTGTGGGTAATGCTTTTCTTCAGCAGGGAAGCTGGTCAGAGTTATTAGGAAGATGGATGGAACCAGATACAGGGCAATCT
The DNA here is from genome assembly GCA_029206835.1 of Rana muscosa. NCBI lineage: Eukaryota > Metazoa > Chordata > Amphibia > Anura > Ranidae > Rana > Rana muscosa. The sequence goes on from CM055121.1 coordinate 26,665,392, forward strand.
TAGAAGAAAACCTGTTATGCCCCGTACACACGGTCAGGTTTTCCGATGGGAAAAAGTACGTCGGGAATCCCGACGGGAAAAAAGAGAGCCAGTTTTCCTGTCGGAAAACCGACCATGTATACGAGGCATTAGAGTCTGCAAAAAGACTTGAGACTGGGGCAGAGGTTCGTCTTCCAGCAGGACATCGACCCTAAACATACAGCCAGAGCTACAATGGAATGGTTTAGCTCAAAGCATATTCATGTGTTAGAATGGCCCAGTCAAAGTCCAGACCTGATTCCAATTGAGAATCAGTGGCAAGACTTGGAAAATTGCTGTTCACTGACACTCTCCATCCAATCTGACAGAGCTTGAGCTATTTTGCAAAGAAAAATTAGTAGAAATCTCGCTCTCTAGATGTGCAAAGCTGGTAGAGACATACCCAAAAAGACTTGCAGCTGTAATTGCAGTGAAAGGTGGTTCTACAAAGTATTGACTCAGAGGGGCTGAATGCAAATGCACACCACACTTCAAATATTTATTTGTAAAACAAATTGAAAACCATTTATCATTTTCCTTCCACTTCACAATTATGTGCCACTTTGTGTTGGTCTATCACAGGGGTCTCCAAACCCCGGCCCTCGTGCCACATCCAGCCCGCTTAGATGTTTTATCTGTCTTGCAGCTCATTCAGAGACTGCCTGCTTTAATTCCCCTGTGCGGGCAGTGGAACAGAGTAGAAGGCAGGCGGGACGATGTATGTGTACCGCTGACAGAGCGGATCCAATAAAGCAGAGGAAGGTGGATCGGTGGGCGGATTACCATGCAAGCAGGGAGGAGGCGGCGCCCCGCTGTCAGGCAGCATGGATGTGGGCTGGAGTCAGGCAGGGTCCTGCAGATACATGTTCCGGCGCGGGGGAAGGGGGCATGGCGCAGAAGGAAGGAGGCGTGCTGTGCCAGTTAGCTTCACCCCCTCTCTGCACCTGCTGCACCCCAAGAACTAAGCCGGGGATGGCTCTGATGTGAACGGCATGAGGAGCCGGGAAAGCAGTGAGCTGAACCCGCACGAGACTTAGAGACTGACACTGCAGAGAGGCAGACACCCGGAGACTAGGAGGGGGCGGAGACACTGAAGAGGCAAGGCCATCTTAACGTACGGGCAAGGGCCCGAGGTGCATGGGGAGCCCCTGAAGTTTCGTCCGCCGCAGACTGTGAACATGGGGGAGCTGCCTGTCAGTAACAATGACAACTCCGCCGAGTGCTGGCAAATACAAACTGCACAGTTTAACAGCCAGCCATTCTTCATCAGCTGAGCTTGGAATGGGGCATGCTTAGAGTTCTGTCTGATGACACTCGGGGGCGGACCCTGTGTTTTAAACATCTCGGGAGCCGGGCATTTTCCCGCTGCCCTATGGAGCTGAAAGTGTGTTGCATGCAGAGAGGGGTACACTGCCTGCAAAGAACTGCTACACCAGCCAGACTGAGTGGATAAAAGACATCAGAATATGCAGATGTGTGTTTATCTCTCCCCTTCACTGAGAAGCATGACAGCAGTCATATCACCTGGAGCTACACACAGGAGTCGTGGAAGGCTTTGATCTTCAGATGGTCATGGTAAGCCTGACACTTTACTCCTGGATACTATGCCCTTTCCAGGTCACAGAGCTCTGTAACACCTCCTGTACTGTGCACCCCTTGTACTGTGCCCCCCTTGTACTGTGCCCTCTGTGCTGTGCCCCCTGTACTGTACTGTGCCCCCCTTGTACTGTGCCCCCCTTGTACTGGGCCCCCCTGTACTGTGCCCTCTTGTACTGTGCCAACCTATACTGTGCCCTCCTGTACTTTGTCCTCTTGTCCCCATGCTCCATGTATTATTTCCCCTGCCTCATGTACTGTGCCTCCCCTGCATTGTTCCCTCCTGCTCGCCCCAAACTGTGTAAAGACATACCTAAATACAGGCCACTGATAGGCTGTGAGAGATATTTATGACAGGGGAGCAGTGTGTACATGGCGCGGGATGGCATAAAAAAGGAGTGGGAGCAGCTCCCCATTATCTGTACACCATCCATCCCCCTTCTACTGCACCAAGTATAGTGTCAACACTGACTGTGGCTATGTACAAGGACAGCAGGAGCCTTCCCCACTCTACCCATATAAATGTCTATATAGCACCAACATCTTCACAGCCCAGTACAAGGACATTTGTCCTTCCAGCAACACTATCAATGCAGAGACATTTTTTTTTTTTGTGACACCACATATGCAGGTGCATTTCTACCCAAGACCCTGTTCACCCATACTGTAGTGGCCTGTGTTTTAACATTTTAGATTATTTGGGGGGGTGGCAAGTAGCTGGTCTTGCCTAGGGTGCAAATTAGTCTAGCACCAGCCCTGGGACGAGGTTGGAGTGGGGGAGGCTCCCGCTCTGTGCAGCTGCCACCACCAGATTTCTAGGAAGGTATTGTGCCTTTTCCAGTGACAGCTAACCCACCCTGGTGTGCTGCATATACCTCCACTGACATCATGGAGGAGGAGCGCAGGACTGGGAGGAACTGTCTGCAGGAATGCAAAACCCAAAGGTGTGTGTGACAGTGGAGGGGTGTGTTAGGAGAGAGGTATGAGGAGGGGGTGTGTGATCAGAGTGGAGAGATATAGGGGTGGCGGTGATCAGGCTGGGGGGGTATCTGGGGTGGTGGTGATCAGGCTGGGGGGGTATCTGGGGGGGAGGAGTGGTGTTATATTAGGGGGGTATCTGGGTGTATTATCAGGGTGGGGGACACAGACATGCGGAAAGGCTCTGACGGGGACACAGAAGTGAGGAAAGGCTCTGACAGGGACACAGACGTGTGGAAAGGCTCTGACAAGATTATTTACATTTTTATTCATTTATTTCTAAATACATTTTTTCGGCCCGCAAATATTCATAAAATCTCCAATGTGGCCCTCAGGCTAAAAAGTTTGGAGACCCCTGGTCTATCACATAAAATCCCAATAAAATACATTTATGTTTTTGGTTGTAACATGACAAAATATGGAAAATTTAAAGGGGTATAATACTTTCCACCCAATATCTGTCTACCTATCTACAGTGGGGCAAAAAAGTATTTAGTCAGCCACCAATTGTGCAAGTTCTCCCACTTAAAAAGATGAGAGAGGCCTGTAATTGTCATCATAGGTATACCTCAACTATGAGAGACAAAATTTGGAAACAAATCCAGACAATCACATTGTCTGATTTGGAAAGAATTATTTGCAAATTATGGTGGAAAATAAGTATTTGGTCACCTACAAACAATGGTCACCTACAAACAAGCAAGATATCTGGCTCTCACAGACCTGTATCTTCTTCTTTAAGAGGCTCCTCTGTCCTCCACTCATTACCTGTATTGATGGCACCTTTTTGAACTTGTTATCAGTATAAAAGACACCTGTCCACAACCTCAAACAATCACACTCCAAACTCCACTATGGTGAAGACCAAAGAGCTGTCAAAGGACACCAGAAACAAAATTGTAGACCTGCACCAGGCTGGGAAGACTGAATCTGCAATAGGCAAGCAGCTTGGTGTGAAGAAATCAACTGTGGGAGCAATAATTAGAAAATGGAAGACATACAAGACCACTAATAATCTCCCTCGATCTGGGGCTCCACGCAAGATCTCACCCCGTGGGGTCAAAATAATCACAAGAACGGTGAACAAAAATCCCAGAACCACACAGGGGGACCTAGTGAATGACCTGCAGAGAGCTGGGACCAATGTAACAAAGGCTACCATCAGTAACACACTACGCCGCCAGGGACTCAGATCCTGCAGTGCCAGACGTGTCCCCCTGCTTAAGCCAGTACATGTCCGGGCCCGTCTGAGGTTTGCTAGAGAGCATTTGGATGATCCAGAAGAGGATTGGGAGAATGTCATATGGTCAGATGAAACCAAAGTAGAACTGTTTGGTAGAAACACAACTCGTCGTGTTTGGAGGAGAGAGAATGCTGAGTTGCAACCAAAGAACACCATAACTACTGTGAAGCATGGGGGTGGCAACATCATGCTTTGGGGCGGTTTCTCTGCAAAGGGAACAGGACAACTGATCCGTGTACATGAAAGAATGAATGGGGCCATGTATCGTGAGATTTTGAGTGCAAACCTCCTTCCATCAGCAAGGGCATTGAAGATGAAACGTGGCTGGGTCTTTCAGCATGACAATGATCCCAAACACACTGCCCGGGCAACGAAGGAGTGGCTTCGTGAGAAGCATTTCAAGGTCCTAGAGTGGCCTAGCCAGTCTCCAGATCTCAACCCCATAGAAAACCTTTGGAGAGAGTTGAAAGTCCATGTTGCCCAGCGACAGCCCCAAAACATCACTGCTCTAGAGGAGATCTGCATGGAGGAATGGGCCAACATACCAGCAACAGTGTGTGACAACCTTGTGAAGACTTACAGAAAACGTTTGACCTCTGTCATTGCCAACAAAGGATATATAACAAAGTATTGGGATGAACTTTTGATATTGACCAAATACTTATTTTCCACCATAATTTGCAAATAAATTCTTTCCAAATCAGACAATGTGATTGTCTGGATTTGTTTCCACATTTTGTCTCTCATAGTTGAGGTATACCTATGATGACAATTACAGGCCTCTCTCATCTCTTTAAGTGGGAGAACTTGCACAATTGGTGGCTGACTAAATACTTTTCTGCCCCACTGTATCTATCTATCTATTTATCTATCTATTATCTATCTATCTATCTATCTATCTATCTATCTATCTATCTCTCTCCCTCCCACCCAATGTATGTCTGTCTGTCTGTCTATCTCTCTCTCCCTCCCAAAAAAATAGAGCACCAGCCGCCACTGAATTTGTTGCAAGTGGAAGGTTAGTTAATTACAAGGGCTTCCCAAAGATTCAATGCTAATAGAACAGCCGAGCAGAGTAGAGATATCTATCTATCTATCTATCTATCTATCTATCTATCTATCTATCTATCTATCTATCTATCTATCTATCTATCCCTCCCACCCTCTATCTATCTATCTATCTATCTATCTATCTATCTATCTCTCCCACCCAATATCTATCTATCTATCTATCTATCTATCTATCTATCTATCTATCTATCTATTTATCTCTCCCTCCCACCCAATATCTATCTATCTATCTATCTATCTATCTATCTATCTATCTATCTATCTATCTATCTATCCCTCCCACCCAATATCTATCTATCTATCTATCTATCTATCTATCTATCTATCTATCTATCTATCTATCTATCTATCTATCTATCTATCTATCTCTCCCTCCCACCCAATATCTATCTATCTATCTATCTATCTATCTATCTATCTATCTATCTATCTATCTATCTATCTATCTATCTCTCCCTCACACCCAATATCTATCTATCTATCTATGTATCTATATATCTATCTATCTCTCCCTCCCACCCAATATCTATCAATCTATCTATCTATCTATCTATCTATCTATCTATCTATCTATCTATCTATCTATATATCTATCTATATATCTATCTATCCTCCCACCCTCTATCTATCTATCTATCTATCTATCTATCTATCTATCCTCCCACCCTCTATCTATCTATCTCTCCTCCCACCATCTATCTATCTATCTATCTATCTATCTATCTATCTATCTATCTTTCTCTCCCTCCCACCCAATATCTATCTATCTATCTATCTATCTATATATCTATCTATATATCTATCTATCCTCCCACCCTCTATCTATCTATCTATCTATCTATCCTCCCACCATCTATCTATCTATCTATCTATCTATCTATCTATCTATCTATCTATCTATCTATCTATTTATTTATCTATCTATCTATCTTTCCATCCCACCCAATATCTATCTATCTATCTATCTATCTATCTATCTATCTATCTATCTATCTATCTATCTATCTATCTATCTATCTATCTATCTATCTATCTATCTCTCCCTCCCACCCAATATCTATCTATCTATCTATCTATCTATCTATCTATCTATCTATCTATCTATCTATCTCTCCCTCCCACCCAATATCTATCTATATATTTATCTATCTCTCCCTCCCACCCAATATCTATATATCTATCTATCTCTCTTCCTCCCACCCAATGTATGTCTATCGCTCTCTCCCTCCCACCCAATGTCTGTCTGTCTATCTCTCTATCTATTTATCTCTCATTTTCCCCCTCCCACCCAGTATCTATCTATCTATCTATCTATCTATCTATCTATCTATCTATCTATCTATCTATCTCTCCGTCCCACCCAATATCTATCTATATATTTATCTATCTCTCCCTCCCACCCAATATCTATCTATCTATCTATCTATCTATCTCTCTTCCTCCCACCCAATGTATGTCTATCTCTCTCTCCCTCCCACCCAATGTCTGTCTGTCTATCTCTCTATCTATTTATCTCTCATTTCCCCCCTCCCACCCAGTATCTATCTATCTATCTATCTGTCTATCTATCTATCTATCTATCTATCTATCTATCTATCTATCTATCTATCTATCTATCTCTCATTCTCACCCTCACACCCAGTCTCTGTCTATTTATCTGTCTTTATATTTATCTATCTATATATCCCCCTCCCCCCCCTCCCACCCAATATCTATCTATCTGTGTGTCTATTTATCTGTCTTTCTGTCTATTTATCTATCTGTAGGCCCTATTGCGGGTGAGTGACGGCGTGGGGGGGGGTATGGGGTTTGTTGGGGTTTTGTTTGCGCCCCCCCCCCAAAAAAAATAGAGCACCAGCCGCCACTGAATTTGTTGCAAGTGGAAGGTTAGTTAATTACAAGGGCTTTCCAAAGATTCAATGCTAATAGAACAGCCTAGCAGAGTAGAGAGAATACAGTATATTGAACACCAAAACTGCTTGCTTTCTTAGAAAATCCACCAAACATGGGGCAAGGTACCATTTTCTGGGAATCCCCTAAAACAGTAGGCGGAATAGCCTAAGAGTACACAGGCTATCCAGGCAGTAGAAAATACCACATCATCATTAGTTTGTAATTAGTTTCATTTGAAGAAATATTGACTGAGACTTTGAGTCCTCCAGTGTTTGGTGAAATTCTTTCTCCTATTTTTAGATATATGTGAAACTAGCAGGTAAGGCAGTAGCAATTATAAAAGAGTATACAGATTTAATTATCCCTGGGGAGTGGGGATATTTTTTATAAGTAGATTACCCAATGTAAGTATAGTAACAAGTCCTATTTGCAACCCCAGAGCACCCAATAAGGAGATAGTATGGGACCGGTCTAAACTACGTGGCATGTTCACCAATGCCAGGAGTCTGGCGGACAAGATGGGAGTACTAGAACTACTGTTGTACGAGGAGGATTTCGATTTTGTAGGAATTACAGAGACTTGGTTCGATAGCTCTCATGATTGGCTGGTAACCATTTAAGGTTATTCCCTATATCGCAGGGATAGAGAGGGTAAAAAAGGGGGAGGGATATGCCTGTATATCAAAAATGATGTACAAGTAAATGTAAGAGATGACAAGGGAGCAAGGGAGGAGGTGGTATATTTATGGGTACAGCTACAAAGGGAGGAAACTAAGGGGAAAGTAATACTGGGAGTATGCTATAGGCCCCCTAACCAGAGGGTAATAGGCAGGGCCGATCCTAGACGGGGTGCATGGGGTGCAGTTCACCCAGGCACCACAGAGGTGGGGGCGCTGTGGCGCCAGAGTGCTCCCCTCTATTCTCCTCCACCTCCTCTCCTTGTCCATGTCGAGAGGCGGCTCTCCCCGCCGGTCGCCGCCACCCCTGTGTTTACTAAGCCTGGCGTCCCCCCTCCCTCCTCCCTCCTCCTGTTACTGGAGGAGAGCGAAGCAGCCGCCGGAGATCGGAGCGGCTGTCTCTGTGTGGAGAGACAAGCCGCGCAGTGACGTCGCTGAGGGGGCGGTCCGTGCCTGACACGTGTTCTCCTCCTCCTCCTCCTCTCTGTGTCTAAAACTCCTGCCTACTGCTGCTGCGATCTCTGCTCCACCCGGGCGGCGCGGCTGCATATTGTCCTCTCCTCTCCAGCTGCCACAATGTACCGTATTGGAGGGGGGGGTTGTCCTGGGGGAGTCTGTACTAATAGGGGGGTTTGTCCTGGAGGGGAGTCTGTATTAATGGAGGGGGGTTTGTCCTGGGGGAGTCTGTACTAATGGGCGGGGTTTGTCCTGGAGAGGTCTGGACTCATGGGGGGGTTTGTCCTGGGGGGGGTCTGTATTAATGGAGGGGGGGTTTGTCCTGGGGGAGTCTGTACTAATGGGGGGGTTTGTCCTGGAGGGGAGTCTGTACTAATGGGGGGTTGCCCTGGGGGAGTCTGTATTAATGGGGGGGTTTGTCCTGGGGGAGTCTGTACTAATGGGGGGGTTTGTCCTGGAGGGGTCTGTATTAATGGAGGGGGGGTTTGTCCTGGGGGGAGTCTGTACTAATGGGGGGTTGTCCTGGAGGGGTCTGTACTAATGGAGGCGGGGTTTGTCCTGGGGGGAGTCTGTACTAATGGGGGGTTTGTCCTGGGGGGTCCGTACTAATGGAGAGGGGGGTTTGTCCTGGGGGTCTGTACTAACGGAGGGGGGTTTGTCCTGGGGGAGTCTGTACTAATGGGGGGGGTTTGTCCTTGGGGAATCTGTACTAATGGGGGGGTTTGTCCTGGAGGGGTCTGGACTAATGGGGGAGTTTGTACTGGGGGGAGTCTGTATTAATGGGGGGTTTGTCCTGGGGGAGTCTGTACTAATGGGGGGGTTTGTCCTGGAGGGGTCTGTATTAATGGAGGGGGGTTTGTCCTGGGGGGAGTCTGTACTAATTGGGGGGTTGTCCTGGGGGGGTCTGTACTAATGGAGAGGGGGGTTTGTCCTGGGGGTCTGTACTAATGGAGGGGGGGTTTGTCCTGGGGAGTCTGTACTAATGGGGGGGTTTGTCCTTGGGGAATCTGTACTAATGGGGGGGTTTGTTCTGGAGGGGTCTGGACTAATGGGGGGGTTTGTCCTGGGGGGGTCTGTATTAATGGAGGGGGGTTTGTCCTGGGGGTCTGTACTAATGGGGGGGTTTGTCCTGGGGGAGTCTGTACTAATGGGGGGGTTTGTCCTGGGGGAGTCTGTACTAATGTAGGCGGGGTTTGTCCTGGGGGGAGTTTGTACTAATGGGGGGTTGTCCTGGGGGTCTGTACTAATGGAGAGGGGGGTTTTTCCTGGGGGGGTCTGTACTAATGGAGGGGGTGGGTTTGTCCTGCGGGGAGTCTGTACTAATGGGGGGGTTTGTCCTGGGGGAGTCTGTACTAATAGGGGGGGTTGTCCTGGAGGGGTCTGTACGAATGGAGGGGGGGTTTGTCCTGGGGGGAGTCTGTACTAATGGGGGGTTTGTCCTGGGGGAGTCTGTACTAATGGGGGGGTTGTCCTGGAGGGGTCTGTACTAATGGAGGGGGGGTTTGTCCTGGGGGGAGTCTTTACTAATGGGGGTTTGTCCTGGGGGGTCTGTGCTAATGGGGGGGTTTGTCCTGGAGTCTGGACTAATGGAGGGGGATTGGTTTGTCCTGGAGGGTCTGTACTAATGGAGGGGGGTTGTCCTGGGGGGTCTTTACTACTGGAGGGGGGTCTGTACTAATGGAGGGGGGTGGTCTGTACTAATGGAGGGGGGTCTGTACTAATGGAGGGGGTGGTTTGTCCTGGGGGGTCTGTACTGAGGGAGGGGTTTATACTTAGTGGGGAGTCTGCACTTGCGGAGGGGGTCTATACTTAGTGGAGTGGGTCTGTACTGAGGGGCGACTATAGGTGGTGGAAGGGGGGTGACACCATGTTTTACCACACCGGGTGGCACCAACCCTAGTGACGCCACTGCAGCTGCGGGCTCTTCTTTCCCCCCTCCCTCTCTTCCTCCCACTCCCTCTTACTCTCCTCCTCGCGCGATATGCTGTACTAGTGAGCGGCGCTTGCCAGCAAAGCCGCCCACTAAGTTTCTTCCCCCGCCTTCATATCGGCCAGGGAAGAAATAGAATAGAAAAAGGAGCAGAGAAGAGGATTGCGGGACATGTAGTTCGAGGACTGGCAGCCCCACTGTAACAAGGAAACTGCAGCCCACACAGCATACCCAGCTGAATGGGAGAGAGAGAGACAGGAGCCAGAGAAAGCTTTAAGGGAAGTGCACCCAGGACTCCAGAGGGAAAGGACAGTGCTGAGAGAACACCATCAGAGAGAGAACCCCGCTGCCCTGCGCCACCAGAGTGAAAGCCACACAGCCTAGCGCCATCCCTGGTGGAAAAATGAATGGAGTCATTGCCAGAATACAGATCTGGGCTCTACCCAGCGGAATCGCCACGGGCAATTCAGAGTGAGCTGACTCCTGATCAGAGGAACCGTTGTTACTGTATCGCTGGGTCAGGTAAGAGGGCTGATCGGCCATTATCTACTAACGTCCATAGGAACTGCAGTCTCTGACCATCTCCTGTATTATTTCTGCAGTCTCTGACCGTCTTCTGTATTATATCTCCAGTCTCTGACCGTCTCCTGTAGTATGTCTGCAGTCTCTGACCATCTCCTGTATTATATCTCCAGTCTCTGACCGTCTCCTGTAATATGTCTGCAGTCTCTGACCATCTCCTGTAATATGTCTGCAGTCTCTGACCATCTCCTGTAATATGTCTGCACTCTCAGACCGTCTCCTTTAATATGTCTACACTCTCTGACTGTCTCCTGTAATATGTCTGCACTCTCTGACCGTCTCCAGTAATATGTCTGCACTCTCTGACCATCTCCTGTACTATGATTGCAGTCTCTGACCGTCTCTTGTACCATGTCTACAGTCTCTGACCGTCTCCTGTATCATGTCTGCAGTCTCTGAGCATCTCCTGTAGTATGTCTTGGAGCACTTTCTAACAGACTCTCTAACAGAAGCCCTCTCTGTGTGTATCAGAGAGACTCCCCTCCAGGTCTCATTAGTGTACACTCTTCCTGTATTTTCTTTATTGTTAAAAGATCATGGGAGGATCCCAGGGTAACGAAGACTTCTTAGGGGAGCATCTCTGTGTTTGAGTCGTTGCCATAGAAACATTTGTAAAGGGGAGGAGTTGGTAAGATGACCACACCCATGTGGGGGCGCCATAAATATTTCTGCACCCAGGCGTCTGTGACCCTAGGATCGGCCCTGGTAATAGGTTTAGGAATGAAGCATTTGAACCAGAAGGTAAGGGGCAATTACAACTAATTCCAATTGCATCCCGGTTAATTTGGAAAATTAGGAGAAAGATTGCCCCTGGGATGGTATGGATTGGAAAAATGACATGGATTGCCACCAAAGAGTATATATAAAGGTAAAAGAGTTTTATTTATACTAATTTTCGCATGAATTTAGAAAAAATAAATAAAGAAATTTAAAACAAGAACTGACATGCATTTATGTTGAAACCAAATACATACAATCGCCCTATGCTTGTGACATATAGGTCAATTATACGTAGCGGCGAAAAGCAACCGACATGTTTCGAATATTGGTAACTGTATTCGTATTAGCTTCCATTAAATTTCCTTCTTCGGGTTTAATGTATTGGTTGTACATGGATTGGTATTTCTAAGAAGAGAAAATATAGTATATAGTAACAGTGTATTACAATACAAAATCGTTGCATATCTTCCAATTCTAGGCATCTCCCATATATGGGCAATTTGAACACACAAAAGACAAACAAAACAAAAAAAACAAAAAAACAACATAGGTATTTGTTGACAATACAGGGATACATATTGTATAGTACATAATCATGTTCGTGTGAGCATACTTACATCCCACTATAGATAAAATGTCATAAATGCATCCGTCTAGGTTCAAGACAGGGGAGCCAGCCAGTTGGAAGGACTATCTTGATGGAATAAAAGCTCAACCAGATATTATACAGCCAAAATTCCAAATTGATAGTCGCAGCACGGCTTTAACAAAGAAAGCCCAGCGACCGTATTGGAAGCAAGCAGGACATTCCGGAATTGGACTCAAAGACAGCCCATCAAATCTCGCAAGGAAGCCCAAAAATAAGGGAGGGCTTATCGCTGGTTTCTATGGAAAAGCAAAATATAAAGTATATGTAGATACTTGTATATAATTATAAATAAGATGACTTTAAACAAAAATTCCCATCCCCAAGGGGAAGTGCATTAGCTGACTTTGAGTCCAATTCCGGAATGTCCTGCTTGCTTCCACTACGGTCGCTGGGCTTTCTTTGTTAAAGCCGTGCTGCGACTATCAATTTGGAATTTTGGCTGTATAATATCTGGTTGGGCTTTTATTCCATCAAGATAGTCCTTCCAACTGGCTGGCCCCCCTGTCTTGAACCTAGACGGATGCATTTATGACATTTTATCTATAGTGGGATGTAAGTATGCTCCCACGAACATGATTATGTACTATACAATATGTATCCCTGTATTGTCAACAAATACCTATGTTGTTTGTTTTTTTTGTTTGTTTTTTGTTTTATGTGTGTTCAAATCGCCCATATATGGGAGATGCCTAGAATTGGAAGATATGCAACGATTTTGTTTTGTAATACACTGTTACTATATACTATATTTTCTCTTCTTAGAAATACCAATCCATGTGCAACCAATACATTAACCCTGAAGAAGGAAATTTAATGGAAGCTGCTACGAATACAGCTACCAATATTCAAAACATGTTGGTTGCTTTTCCCCGCTATATAAAAGAATAAAAGAAAAGGAGAAGGCCTTCAAAAAATACAAGACTGAGGGATCATCATCAGCATTCCAACTTTGCAAGGAATGCAACAAGAAATGTAAGGGTGCAATCAGGGTGGCTAAGATAGAACAAGAAAGGCACATAACGGAAGAGAGTAAAAAAAAATCCCAATAAATTCTTTAAGTACTGTGAGGGGGTTAGCTCGGCAGCGGGTGTGTGTGACCCCCGAGATGGGCTCCCCACACAAAAACAGGCCCAGCAAACGGAGGTTGTGGTTTTCAAAATCAAAAAGGTGCGGTTTATTTTCTATTTACAGTGACAAAACACAGCAAAGCAAAAGAAACATAAACAAAATAAATCCTGGTCAACTTGACCTCTGACTAAACATACAGGTTTCCTAACTAACAACTGGGATCAGCCTAGTGCTGTCCTAGTCCCTAAGTCCCTGGTTTTAAATGTCCAAGCAAATAGCCACACAGGCTTTGTCTCACCGCACAGGGGTTCACTCTCCCTAGACAGTCCACACAGGTCTGGTTCCAGGCATGAGCTAACATCTAATGAAGCTGGGAGTTCTTATAGAGGCCTAAATGAGCTGACAAGCTTCAGCTGGTCTCATCAACTCCCTGTCTGTACGACGCCCCACACTCTCCCTAGAGGTATGAGTCATCCATGAGCCCACTAGCCTTATACAACTCTCCACCTAGTTGTATAAGTCGGCGTAAAGCCTGAATCTGGGCGAAATATATCTACCCCCCTGGATGCAACCAGGTGACTTTACCTTCCTGCTGTCACAGTACATAAATAGTAAGAAAGGGAGGCCAGATCATATTGGTCCCATAAAGAATGATGAAGGGAATCTGGTTACTAAGGATAGAAAGATGGCGAAGGTATTGAATTTATTCTTCTCCTCAGTCTTCACGAGGGAATAGGGGGGCTTCAGTAACCAAAACTGCAATGTTTATCCTCATGACATGTCACAAGAAGCACCCTCATGGGTAACAGAGGACAGAATTAGAAATAGACTTGAAAAACTTAACATTAAAAAGTCACCGGGACCAGATGGCTTGCACCCGAGGGTCATAAGGAACTCAGTCAAGTAATTGCCTGACCCTTGTTCTTAATTTTTACGAACAGTCTACTGACTGGAATTGTACCATCTGATAGGAGAAAAGCCAATGTAGCACCAATATTTAAAAAAGGGCCAAGATACATCCCTAGGAATTACAGACCAGTTAGTCTAACATCAATTGTATGCAAGATCTTGGAGGGGATGTAAGGTAAAGTCTACAGGCTTGGAAATATCAGTTTGTAAATGGCTAGAAAACTGTCTAAAAGACAGAAGAGAGTAGTGGTTAATGATTCTTACTCTGAATGGTATAAGGTTATCAGTGGTGTACCCCAAGGTTCAGCGTTGGGACCCTTACTTTTTAATATCTTTATAAATGATATTGGGTCTGGGATCAAAAGTAACATTTCTGTCTTTACAGATGACACCAAGCTAAGCAGTGGAATAACGTCCTTTCAGGATGTCTCCAATTTACAAGCCGACCTCAATGCACTGTCTAATTGGGCGACTATGTGACAGATGAGGTTTAATGTTGATAAATGTAAAGTTATGCACTAAGGGGCTAAGAATAGGCATGCATCATACATACTAGGGAGAGTACAACTGGGGGAATCCGTAGTGGAGAAGGATCTGGGGGTTTTGTTAGCGAGCAAAGTCCTTTCTTGTATTAAGAGAGGTATGGACTCCAGGGAGAGAGATATAATTTTGCCCCTGTTCAAATCATTAGTAAGTACTCATCTGGAATATGCAGTTCAGTTTTGGGCACCAGTTCTCAAAAAGGATATTGGGAAACTGGAGAAAGTGCAGAGAATGGCAACCAAACTGATAAGAGGCATGGAGGAGCTCAGCTATGAGGAGAGATTAGAGGAACTGAATTTATTCACTCTTGAGAAGAGGAGATTAAGGGGGGTATGATCAAAATGTACAAATACAGTTAGGTCCATAAATATTGGGACATCGACACAATTCTAATCTTTTTGGCTCCATACACCACCACAATGAATTTAAATTGAAACAAACAAGATGTGCTTTAACTGCAGACTTTCAGCTTTAATTTGAGGGTATTTACATCCAAATGAGGTGAACGGTGTAGGAATTACAACAGTTTGTATATGTGCCTTCCACTTTTGTAGGTACCAAAAGTAATGGGACAATTGGCTGCTCAGCTGTTCCATGGCTAGGTGTGTGTTATTCCCTCATTATCCCATTTACAAGGCGAAGATAAAAGGTCCAGAGTTCATATCAAGTGTGCTATTTGCATTTGGAATCTGTTGCTGTCAACTCTCAATATGAGATCCAAAGAGCTGTCACTATCAGTGAAGCAAGCCATCATCATGCTGAAAAAACAAACAAACCCATCCGAGAGATAGCAAAAACATTAGGTGTGGCCAAATCAACTGTTTGGAACATCCTTAAAAAGAAAGAACGCAGAGTGAATACCGAGGGTTCGCTACAAGATGTAAACCATTGGTGAGCCTCAAAAACAGGAAGGCCAGATTAGAGTTTGCCAAACAACATCTAAAAAAGCCTTCACAGTTCTGGAGCAACATCCTATGGACAGATGAGACCAAGATCAACTTGTACCAGAGTGATGGGAAGAGAAGAGTATGGAGAAGGAAAGAAACTTCTCGTGATCCAAAGCATACCACCTCATCAGTAAAGCATGGTGGTGGTAGTGTCATGGCGTGGGCATGTATGGCTGCCAATGGAACTGGTTCTCTTGTATTTATTGATAATGTGACTGCTGACAAAAGCACCAGGATGAATTCTGAAGTGTTTCAGGCAATATTATCTGCTCATATTCAGCCAAATGCTTCAGAACTCATTGGATGGCGTTTCAGAGTGCAGATGGACAATGACCCGAAGCATACTGCGAAAGCAACCAAAGAGTTTTTTAAGGGAAAGAAGTGGAATGTTATGCAATGGCCAAGTCAATCACCTGACCTAAATCCGATTGAGCATGCATTTCACTTGCTGAAGACAAAACTGAAGGGAAAATGCCCCAAGAACAAGCAGGAACTGAAGACACTTGCAGTAGAGGCCTGGCAGAGCATCACCAGGGATGAAGTCCAGCGTCTGGTGATGTCTATGCGTTCCAGACTTCAGGCTGTAATTGACTGCAAAGCATTTGCAACCAAGTATTAAAAAGTGAAAGTTTGATTTATGATTGTTAATCTGTCCCATTACATTTGGTCCCTTAAAAAGTGTGAGGCACATAAATAAACTGTTGTAATTCCTATACCGTTCACCTGATTTGGATGTAAATACCCTCAAATTAAAGCTGAAAGTCTGCAGTAAAATCACATCTTGTTCGTTTCATTTCAAAACGATTGTGGTGGTGCATAGAGCCAAAAAGATTAGAATTGTGTCGATGTCCCAATATTTATGGACCTGACTGTATAATTGGTCCATATAGTGAATTTGGTGTTGAGTTATTCACTTTACGGTCAACACTGAGGACAAGGGGGCACGCTTTATGTCTAGAGGAAAAGAGATTTCATCTCCAAATACGGCAAGGTTTCTTCACAGTAAGAGCTGTGAAAATGTGGAATAGACTCCCTGCAGAGGTGGTTCTGGTCAGCTCAGTAGATTGTAGGCTTGTGCAATTCGTTTCGTAACGAATCGAAATTCGTCCGAATTTAGCAATTTTCGGACATTCGTAAGAATTCGAATTTCTGAACAAAGCAATTACGAATAAAACCGAATCCGAAATAAATTATACCGCAAATAGTGAATGCCCGAATGTCTTCGGCATAATTCGTTATGAAAATTACGAATCCATACGAAGCACAATAACACTCACTCTGCTCTGCTCTCTGCTTCTCCCTCACCGTGCTGAACTCCCTCTCAAAATGGTGTACAGAGGTGGAGGCTATAGCCACATGTAAAAAACTAAAGTAAAATACGAGATTTCTAATCCATTCGAAGCACAATAACACTCTGCTCTGCTCTCTGCTTCTCCCTCACCGTGCTGAACCCTCTCAAAATGGTGTACAGGGGCGGAGGCTATAGCTGCATGTAAAAAACGAAAGTAAAATACGAGATTTCGAATCGTTACAAATAACCGCTATGTATTTAGAAAAGTACAAATCCATTCGAAGCACATTAGGCATTATAGACAGCATCGTCGTGAGAGAGACAGAAAATTACGAATCAACGAACCCAAAAAAAGATACAAAAGTAGGAGTTGTGTCCAGAATCAACGAAAAACAATGTACCCTACCGAAAGTACGAATTATAAATGAACTAAAAATTCAACGAAAAATGTCGCTTGCGAAAATACGAATTAGTCCGAACACGAAAAATCCCGTCTAGCAAAATTACGAATGATTACGAATCAACAGGACCGAAAAGAAACGAACCGAAACTAAACAAATTTTTCCGTTGTGCACAAGAAACGAACCAAAACTAAACAAATTTTTCCGTTGTGCACAAGAAACGAACCAAAACTTTTTCTGTTGTGCACAAGTCTAGTAGATTACTTTAAGAAAGGCCTGGATTCTTTCCTAAATGTACATAATATACCGTATATACTCGAGTATAAGCCGACCCGAATATAAGCCGAGGCACCTAATTTTACCACAAAAAACTGGGAAAGCGTATTGACTCGAGTATAAGCCTAGGGTGTCCATCTGCATGCCTCACTTTGCCTCACTGTGTCCATGTGCATGCCTCACTGTGCCCATGCCTCACTGTGCCCATGCCTCACTGTGTCCATGACTAGACTGACGTTTAACATGGGAGTCTATGGAAGGAGTGACGCTGTAGGTCCCCCAGACAACAAACTTTGCACACTTGTAGAGATGAAATGGGGCTATATGTGTGCCAAGTTTCGGGTTCAGGGGACCTACGAGCGGCCGGTACCAGGTCCCCAAAATCACAGGAGAAATTACCGTTTAACATGGGAGTCTATGAAAGAGGTTCCCGGCTTTGAAAAATCGGTGCTCCCCGGCTGTAGGTCCCCCGGACAACAAACTTTACACTCGTAGAGGAAGAGTAAGGCTACATGTGTGCCAAGTCCAGGGGACCTACGGCCGGCTGATACCGGGTCCCCAAAGTCCAGGAGATCAAGCGCAAAAAGGTGACTCGAGTATAAGCCGAGGGGGCATTTTCAGCACAAAAAAATGTGCTAAAAAACTCGGCTTATACTCGAGTATATACGGTAACTGGGTACTGACATTTATAGGTAAAGTTGATCCAGGGAAAATCTGATTGCCTCTCGGGGGATCAAGAAGGAATAGCACCTGATGACGTGCGAGACAAGCACGAAATGCATTGAAATCGAGGCTCTATAGAACAGTACAGGAATCCTCCTCTTCCGTTTTGTTGAAGCACACAGCTGAGGTGCATGCTGACATATAATGCCTGCCCATAGAGCGATCCATTGGGGACAGACTGGCTCACGCTTTCCCTCAAGCTGCGCATGATTGTTTGCTGCATCTGGCATACATGCATGAACTGTCAGTGCTGGGGGGGCGTGGCCAACGACCTGGATGTAAGGACGTGATTAGCCTGAGCTCCGTCCATGCCGCACACATCCTGACTTAATCCTACTGACCTGTTCGCCATCCAGGGATCCTGTTTGTCCCCACAGCATCCAGGGAACCTTGTGCCCACCGGGGATGGTCAAATACGGCCCACCGATGGAGGAAGCCTCATGATCCGTCCCGCCACCCCCGCCATGCAAACAGAGGCAAGATGGCGCCGGTCACCATGCTGCAGACACACGCAGCCAGCCATCCTCATACTCCTCAGCGCTGAAACGGAAGCATGCAGGGAAGGGTGAGTCACACTGTTCCCCCCTGTTCTAAGCCTGGAAGATCCTTTCCTACTCCCTCCGGCTGAGGACATTGCCCCTGATACCCTCAGCGAGGACACTGCTGATACAGGCCATGCAGAGCCATCCCTGTCCCAGATCATGGAGGCCATCCAGCACCGCCATGCTTCTCTGACCACCCAAATGGACTCCATAAAAACTGACTTATCCTTCCTAAAACAGGATGTCCATAACCTCCGCCACAGGGTGTCTAATGCTGAGCAGCGCATTAGCACGCTGGAGGATGAGACCCATCCATTACAGGGCTCTATTAGGGAGCTACGCCAGGCCCAGGATTACACAGCAGATAAGCTCACTGAAATGGAGGACCATTTACGGAGGAGAAATTTACGTTTCCCCGTAGGTTTTTATGGAAAGATGGCTAATCACCACATTCGGCGCTTCAACCTTTTCACCGTTATTCGCCATTGAACGGGCACATAGGGTTCCCATGCGCCCCCTCCCACCTGGGGCCCAGCCATGTGCCATGATTATCAAACTGCTTCACTTCAGGGACAGGGAGGCAATTCTTGGTGCTGCCAGAGAAAAGGGAAGGGTGTCCTTTAATGGGAGTGGAATTACTATTTTCCCTGACTTCTCTGTAGCTACACAAAAGCAGAGGGCCACTTTCCTGGCTATTAAACGCAGGCTCCGTGAACTTCATCTCCCCTATGGCATGCTATATCCTGCTCGATTGAGGATTGTTTACCAGGGCAAGGCCTACTTCTTCACGGATCCTAAGAAGGCATCTCACTGGGTGGATACCCTGGGACATCCTGAACGCCGGAATCAGAATCAAAGATCCCCTCTGCGCTGACATCGCACCTAACCTCCACTTTTTGATAGCTATACCTTGTGCCTTATGTGGCCTACGTTACCCCTTTCCAGCAAAGGACAGCTGAGGGGGGGTAGGAGTGGGCCTGGAAATCCTTACGCCTGTGATCATCTCACTCCCCTCTTTACAATTATATGAAAGTGGCGAACTACATTCTACTAACTCTGTTTCTTGTTTGATCTGGATGACTGCTGCATTTTTTCCTTCAGACTCAGGGTTAACTAGCATACTTGTCCTGTGCGGACACGGACGGTGGCCCGCGTCTAAGGGACTTTAAAGCTCCTCAGGGTTGGTTCGTTTGGGGTCTGTGTCATGACCCCCCTGCTTTGCAGTTTTGGTTTTGGGAACAAAGCTCTCATATGTTTGGGTTTGGGAGCCGGGAGGGTTAGGGTAGGTGGGGATGTTTGGGGATTTTTGTTTGAAGTTTTTATTTTTATGTGTTTTGTTTTGCAGTGCTGGTATCCATTTGTGCATGTCCATTTACAGGCTGGTATAACTGACCCTTATGATATGCATCTGATCACTTTATTTCCTATGCTCTTGCCTTATCTTTTTGACCTGTTTTATACCTTGCGCACTTCCCTTGGTTTGCGGGACTTCGGGCCTTGCTTGTGTCCGGCGGGCCATGAGAAGTGGGCACGGTTAGTCATGTGCTTTACGCCTTCCTATGTCTAAGCTACGTTTAGTGTCTTGGAATGTACGGGGGCTGAATTCCAAGATGAAAAGATCTCTGATGTTTGACTACTTGGCACGCCACAATCCGCATGTAATCCTACTTCAGGAAACCCACCTCCAGGGCTCTAGAGTCATGGCCCTCAAACGGGCAAAAATTGCCTACGCCCTCCATTCTACATACTCCACATATGCCAGGGGGACCTCCATCCTAATAGCCAAATCAGCCCCGGTTAGTATTAAGCATGTTAAACTGGACCAGTAAGTGTGTTTTGTAGTTGTTGTACTTGAACTTATGGGTAGACCATATACCGTGACTAGCCTGTATGCCCCTCCCCCTTCACTAAATTGTTCTGACCTCCATTCTGGCGATAGCAGAGGGTCCTTTACTAATAGCGGGTGACTATAATACAGTACTGGATAATTCCATAGACAGGTTACGTTGTTCTTCATTACCCCCCACTCCCCTGGGTTCCTTCTTAAATCAATTTGACTTAGTGGAGGCCTGGAGGTGGAAGCATGCAGACAGGAGGGAGTATTCGTGTCACTCTGAGTCACACAGTACTCTTTCTCGTATAGATTTGTGTCTGGTCTCGTCGGATCAGCTTTCCATGGTATCAGAGGTTAAATACCTCCCTAGGGCGGTGTCCGACCATTCTCCTTTGATGGTGGACCTCGCCCTGGGCCCCTCCTCCTCCTATCGGGTGTGGCGACTGAGCCCACTGTGGTTGGCGGATGAGATCGTGGTGAACCAATGTATGACAGAGATGAAATCATACTGGCTACTTAATAAACAGAGTGCAACCGTTCCAGTGGTTTGGGATGCCTTTAAGGCCGCTACACGTGGCTCTTTTGCTGCGGCGGTTGGTCAGACACGCAAGGCCTCTATGTCCAAGTTGATGGATGCAGAGGGGGCTCTCAGGGAGGCAGAAGCCGTTTATACCGCGACTCCCTCTCCTGGGACACGTGCTGCCTGGAAGCATGGGTCCAGAGAATTGGACCTAGTGCTTTTGGAACACACCCAGAAGAAGCTGTTATACCAGAATCAGCAAATCTTTGAGTTTGGTGACAAGAACAGCCGTTTGTTGGCATATCTTTCTAAACCTGACTATCAGCCATGCAGCATACCCAGAATTAAGAGCGCAGAGGGCATAGTGGTAGAAAAGAACAATGAGATCATGGAAGCCTTTATCTCCTTTTACTCCTCCATATATGCTACTAGAGCTCACTACACGATTGTGGAATTGGATGACTATCTTGCTGATATTTTGTTGCCCAGACTTCAGACCCAACAGGCGTCAGACTTTGACGCTCCTCTGACAACTGAGGAAATTGGGGAGGCTATCCAATCCTTTGCCAGAGAAAAAACGCCGGGACTGGATGGGTTCCCCATCGAGTGGTATCTGCAATACAAAGATTTGCTTATACCCCATCTAAGCAGGGTGTATGATTTTGCTATGAAAACGGGACAGCTACCCCCCTCTATGTCAGAGGCATTGATTGTCCTCATTCCTAAACCACATAAGGATCACCTCCTATGCAAATCTTACAGACCAATATCACTCATCAACTCGGATGTTAAGATTTTGGCCAAGGTGCTCGCCCGGCGATTGAACATAGTTATTACTACCATTATTGGTGCGGACCAAACTGGGTTCATCCTGGGCGATCGACCTCCATCAACCTGCGGAGATTGTTCACCAATCTTCAGGCCACTCATGCGTAGATGGGTTCCAGGGCTGTTCTGGCCTTAGACGCACACAAGGCATTTGATTCAGTCGAGTGGCCTTATCTGCTGGAGGTCTTGGCAAAGTTTGGCTTTGGCGGTACCTTCATCAGATGGGTCCAGTTGTTATATTCGAAGCCCACTGCTCGACTGAGGGTGAACGCGCCCGTGTCTGATCCCTTTCCGATAAAGAGAGGCACCAGACAGGGGTGCACTCTGTCGCCGTTGCTCTTTGCACTGGCGATAGAGCCCTTGGCAGCACTGATAAGATCTTGCGGGGAGGTTGCGGGACTGACGATTGGGGGTCTGGAGGAGAAGGTGTCCCTTTATGCTGACGACATGTTAATATATTTGTCGGACCCCCAGTCGTCTCTCCCAGTCCTGCTGGAGATTACTGGCAAGTTTGGGCATTTCCCCGGGTTCCGGGTTAACTGGGAAAAGTCCATCCTATATCAGATTGACCAGGCAGACCCACCCAGGCTACCTTCCTCTTGCCCACTACAAATAGTCACCTCCTTCCGATATTTAGGAGTTCTGGTACAGCTCCCTATTACCTCTTATGCTAAACTCAATATAGACCTCCTTATAGGGAGAATGAAGACTACATTCAAAACCTGGGCAAATCTCCCACTTACCTTATTGGGCAGGATTAATATTTTTAAAATGATATTCCTGCCACGATTTCTGTATGTATTGGGTAATTCGCCAGTATATGTCACTAAGCTTAAATTTAAAGAAATAGACTACATCCTTACTTCCTTTTTGTGGAGGGGGGGAGTAGTCAGGATTGCCAAGACCACCCTACAGTTACCGGTACTGGAGGGCGGATTGGCCTTACCCTGTCTGCACACCTATTATATTGCCTCACAATTAGCTCATGCACATTGGTGATTTTTTCCTGAAGCCAACAACGCAGCCACTGCTTTGGAGGCTGCTATCCTTACCTCCTATGAATCCCTGCAGAACCTGATTTATCGTATGTCCCTTAGAGGGCGGGAGGGTACGAGTGCCCTGGCAATGACTATAAGGCTTATTAAGCTAATAAAACTACAGTTGCTCGCTGACAGTAATACTTACTCACCGAACACTCCACTCTGGGGGAACCCGACTCTACCAGAGTTCTTCCGCAGATCTGACGGGGGATTCTGATCGAAAAGGGGGGTAAAAACTATTTTGCATTTATTCTCAGACAATGTGTTTCGTTCTTTTGATGAATTTCGTAGAGATTACAATCTACCACGCACAGCTTACTTCCTCTACCTACAGATACGCCACACTGCAGCAACGCAGTTTGGTCTTCGTAACATATCTATTCAGCTCTCCCCACTGGAACGTATGTTGACCGACTCCTCTCACACCAAGCTAGTTTCTACATATTATAGGTCCCTTCTGCATTCCACGACTCAAAGCCTGAGCAAGACGGCTGCCAGCTGGAGAGCTGATATCCCTGAGCCAATAGTGTATTTAGGTTTTGTGCTGCCCTAGGCCTGATTAAACTCATGCAACCCCTAATTTAAAGAATGATCCACCCCTTCCTGTCAAGGTCACACCCCTTCCTGTTTAAGACCTGCCCTGAAATTTTCCAGTGGAGACACTAGTTCTGAGGGCCTTGGGGGGGGGGTAGGATTCCCTTTATATTCAGAGATTTCCTCTCATTTCCTGTTTGGCTATGGGGCAGGAAATGAAGAGAAATGAACGGATGGCAAAACAAAAAATTAACAGGGGCTGTAACCATCCCTTACTCTATCCAAAATGGAAAAAAGTGTCGCCCACAGTTCTACTTGTGAGGGGGTTAACTCGGTAGCGGGTGTGTGCGACCCCCTGGTTGGGCTCCCCACACAAAAACAGGGCCAGCAGACGGAGGTTGTGGTTTTCAAAATCAAAAGGTGCGGTTTATTTCTCTATGTACAGTGACAAAAACACAGCAAAGCCAAAAAGAAACATAAACAAAATAAATCCTGGTCAGTTTGACCTCTGACTAAACATGCAGGTTTCCTAAACTAACAACTGGGATCAGCCTGGTGCTGTCCTAGTCCCTAAGTCCCTGGTTTAGTAAAAGTCCAAACAAATAGCCACACAGGCTTTGCCTCACCGCACAGGGGTTCACTCTCCCTAGACAGTCCACACAGGTCTGGTTCCAGGCATGAGCTAACATCTAATGAAGCTGGGAGTTTTTATAGAGGCCTTTAAATGAGCTGACAAGCTTCAGCTGGTCTCATCAACTCCCTACCTGCACGACGCCCAGCCCTCTCCCTAGAGGTATGAGTCATCCATGAGCCCACTAGCCTCAGCTGGGCTTCATCAACTCCCTAGTTGTATAAGTCGGCGTAAAGCCTGAATCTGGGCGAAATATATCTACCCCCCTGGATGCAACCAGGTGACTTTACCTTCCTGCTGTCACATACCCCCCCCTCTTGTTTTAACCTCGGGGTTGGAACACCAGCAATCAGGCATTCATGTACTCGAGACAAAGCATCCACATTCCCCATTTGAACGCCAGGGCGATGCTTTACTGTGAAGTTGAATTCCTGGAGGGCCAGGAACCACCTATTCACTCTTCTATTTGTTTCCTTGTTTTGAGCCATCCACTTTAACGGAGCGTGATCCGTAACCATGTCAAAGTGCCTACCTAGCAGATAGTACCGAAGGGAATCTAGAGCCCACTTCACCGCTAAACACTCCTTTTCAACCGTGGCGTAATTTACCTCATGGGACTTCAACTTCCTGCTGAGGTAAATGACTGGGTGCTCTTCCCCGTTCCAGACCTGGGACAATACTGCTCCTAACCCCACATCTGACGCATCACTTTGTACGACAAAGTCTTTAGAGAAGTCGGGTGAGTACAACACTGGCTGGCTACATAAGGCTTGTTTCAAGAATTGGAATGCTGCCTCAGCCTCGGGGGTCCATTTAATCATGACCGACCCTTTCCCCTTCGTCAGGTTGGTTAGGGGCACAGCCTTAGAAGCAAAGTGGGGAATGAAGCGCCGATAATAACCCGCGATTCCCAGAAAGGCCCGTACCTGCTTCTTGCTGTTGGGACGTGGCCAACTCTGGATGGCCTCGACTTTGTTGAGTTGGGGTTTTATCACTCCCCTGCCAATGGTGTACCCAAGATATTTGGCCTCCTCCTGCCCAATGGTACACTTCTTGGGGTTAGCCGTAAACCCCGCTTCCCGGATAGAGTCTAGGACTGCTTGCACTTTTGGCAGATGTGAGGCCCAATCTGTGCTATGGACAATTACGTCATCCAGGTAAGCCGCAGCATACTTCCGATGGGGCCTCAGTATCTGGTCCATTTTCCGCTGGAATGTGGCCGGCGCATTCTGTAACCCGAACGGCATTCTCTTATATTGGAACGCCCCGTCTGGGGTTACAAATGCGGTTTTCTCTTTGGCCGACTTGGCCAGGGGAATTTGCCAATACCCTTTTGTGAGGTCAAGAGTCGTCATGTATCGGGCTGTTCCCAGCCGGTCGATCAACTCATCTATACGTGGCATGGGGTAGGTGTCAAATTTTGTAACTTTGTTTAACTGACGAAAATCGTTACAAAATCGCCAGCTCCCATCCGGTTTAGGCACCAACACAATGGGACTAGACCAATCACTTTGGGACTCCTCTATCACCCCTAAGTTCAGCATTTTCTGTACTTCCTCCCGTATTGCCTCCCGTCGGGCCTCTGGGATCCGATAGGGTTTTAACTTCACCCTTTCACCGGGCGGGGTAATAATATCATGCTCTACCCCAGATGTTTGTCCCGGCAGCTCAGAGAACACCTCCTTGTTGCGAAGCACAAACTCCTTAACCTCCTGTTGTTGGGGTTGTGACAAGGTGGCTGCTATTCCAACCTCCGGAATCACGCAACCAGTTTGAGCTGGTGACCAAGTTTCTGCGACTAGGGACTCTCTATCCCTCCAGGCTTTCAACAGATTAACGTGATAGATCTGTTCGGGCTTTCGCCTTCCTGGTTGTCTGACCTTGTAATTCACTTCGCTCACTTTTTCCATTATCTCGTAGGGGCCTTGCCATTTGGCAAGGAATTTACTTTCAACCGTAGGGACAAGTACCAATATCCTATCCCCCGGGGAAAAGGTACGGGTCTTTGCTCCACGGTTGTACACTCTCTGCTGTGCCAACTGCGCTTGGGCCAAATGTTCCTTCACGATGGGCATTACCTGTGCAATTCGATCTTGCATCAGGGCGACATGCTCAATCACACTCCTGTGGGGAGAACTCTCACTTTCCCAAGTTTCCTTGGCAATATCCAACAGCCCTCTTGGGTGTCTCCCATACAGTAACTCAAAGGGGGAGAATCCCGTAGAGGATTGGGGCACCTCCCTAATAGCAAACATCAAATAAGGAAGTAGACAGTCCCAATCCTTTCCATCTCTTTCCACCACTTTCTTCAACATTTGTTTTAGGGTTTTGTTGAATCTTTCAACCAGCCCATCGGTTTGGGGGTGATACACAGATGTACGCAATTGCGTCACTTTGAGCAATTTACACAGCTCTTTCATAACCCGGGACATAAAGGGTGTACCTTGGTCCGTAAGCAGTTCTTTACAAATACCCACCCGGCTAAAAACAAGAGATAGCTCTTTGGCTATGGTTTTGGCCGAGGTATTTCTGAGAGGGATCGCTTCTGGATAACGGGTGGCATAGTCCATTATAACCAATATGTACTGGTGCCCCCTAGCGGACTTGATTATAGGACCTACCAAATCCATTGCGATTCTCTCAAACGGGACCTCAATGATGGGTAGAGGGACCAGCGGGCTACGGAAATGTGGCATCGGGGCCGACCTCTGACACACAGGGCAGGAGGAACAATAATTTTCTATGTCCTTCATCACCCCAGGCCAATAGAATCTCTGTAATACCCTCTCTCGGGTTTTCTCTGTCCCCAGATGACCTCCAAGAATGTGCCCATGGGCCAACTCCAACACCAACTTCCTGTAAGGTTTGGGCACCACAAGCTGCTCAACGGTTTCTTCTGCCCTTTTTGCCACCCGATACAGTAGGTCCTTCTCTACGCTGAAGTATGGGTAAGTGCAGGTATTATCTGGGTTCACTAACTCGCCATCTATTTCCACTACGTTTTCCCGTGCCTTTATTAGGGCGGGGTCTTTTAACTGTTCTGTGGCAAAATTTTCCCTGTGAACCTCCAGATCAGAAAACTCCACAGACGGTAGGTTTTCGTCTGAGGAGGTGGGCTCCTCTCCAGTTTCTTGAGTCTCCCCTGCCAATACTGACAAGGGAAATTCTGGAGAGTCCTCACCACTCTCAGAGGAGTTCTGGCTATCACATTCCTGGTACATAGGGGCACCAGTGGGGGGCTCAGGATCATCCCACAGTTCCCAGAACTTCGGAAAATCTCTTCCCACAATGGCATCATGCGGTAATTGAGATACTAACCCCACTGGATGAGAGAGGGTACCTTTGGGGGTCTCGAAACACACTGTAGTCACTGGATACTCTCGGGTGTCCCCATGCACACAAATAACAGCTACCTTGCTATTCCCAGAGACCTCTGTTTTAACTAATTCAGCCTTTATCAGGGTCACAAGGCTACCTGAATCCAGTAATACCACAACATTTCTACCATTAATACACATTTTGCATAAATGTTTCTCAGTTCCCCGAATGGCAGTGCATGCGACTGTCGCACACAGCGACTGACGTCTGTCCATCAGAAAGTCACATTGCATGGGTTCCTCCACAACCGGGCAATTTGCTGCAATATGTCCCGCTTGCCGGCAGCGGTAGCAAACAATCCATTTGGCTGCCTCTTGAGCCCCTGACTTCCCAGGCTGTTCTCGCCAAACTTTGGGTAGAGCTCCCACCCTCTCACTCTCTCCACCCTCACCCCTTGGAATCATCTTATCCGCCCCTGGGGATGGTCTGGTCTTAGGGTGGAAAGTCCGAGAGTCTCTGGAAGAGGCCGTCAGGTTCTCTGTAGCCAAGTATTTCTCTACACGATCCACAAGACCACCGGCCGTCTCTGGGTCTCCATGGCTTACCCACTTTTGGATGGCAGTAGGAAGAGCTCTCAAAAACCGATCCATTACAACACGTTCCACAATCTCTGGTGCGGACAAAGTCTCTGGCTGTAGCCACTTCCTGCTCAGGTGAATGAGATCATACATTTGAGACCTGGGGGGTTTTCCAAGCTGGAAAGTCCAGTTATGCACACGCTGAGCCCGGACAGCCAGGGTGACACCCAGCCTTGCCAATATTTCAGCTTTTAGCATCACATAGTCTTTTGCTTGGTCAGGCTCTAGGTCATAGTAAGCCTTCTGCGATTCACCAGTTAACAGAGGAGCCACCAGTCCAGCCCACTGCTCCTCAGGCCACTTTTCTCTTTCAGCAGTCCTTTCAAATGTGGTCAAAAATACCTCTGGATCATCCTCTCCAGTCATTTTTGTCAATAAACGACTCACCCCAAAGGACGCGGTATTAGTGGGACGGCTTTCCTCACTGGTCTGCGGACGTTGCTGCATTACTGCTTCCATTTGTTGTAGTCTCTGCTCTTGCTTCTGTAACAGGTCTATGAAGCGGGCCTCAGATTGCTGCTGGGCTTGTTGATGAGCTTGCTGCTGGGCTGCAAGGCTCCTTTGCAAACCTGCATTTGTCTGCTGTTGATTGGCATTTGCTAGAGCCAGCTGTTTCAGTATCTCCTCCATGCTGGCTTAAAAAAAAACTGCCCGCATTCTCCACCAACTGTGAGGGGGTTAACTCGGTAGCGGGTGTGTGCGACCCCCTGGTTGGGCTCCCCACACAAAAACAGGGCCAGCAGACGGAGGTTGTGGTTTTCAAAATCAAAAGGTGTGGTTTATTTCTCTATGTACAGTGACAAAAACACAGCAAAGCCAAAAAGAAACATAAACAAAATAAATCCTGGTCAGTTTGACCTCTGACTAAACATGCAGGTTTCCTAAACTAACAACTGGGATCAGCCTGGTGCTGTCCTAGTCCCTAAGTCCCTGGTTTAGTAAAAGTCCAAACAAATAGCCACACAGGCTTTGCCTCACCGCACAGGGGTTCACTCTCCCTAGACAGTCCACACAGGTCTGGTTCCAGGCATGAGCTAACATCTAATGAAGCTGGGAGTTTTTATAGAGGCCTTTAAATGAGCTGACAAGCTTCAGCTGGTCTCATCAACTCCCTGCCTGCACGACGCCCAGCCCTCTCCCTAGAGGTATGAGTCATCCATGAGCCCACTAGCCTCAGCTGGGCTTCATCAACTCCCTAGTTGTATAAGTCGGCGTAAAGCCTGAATCTGGGCGAAATATATCTACCCCCCTGGATGCAACCAGGTGACTTTACCTTCCTGCTGTCACATACTTTAAGCACAAATTTATGCTAAATTTATGGAGGACTAAGAGGATATCACCATGCCAGTGGTGCAGCAAAAAATATATAGCACAGTCCACCTCATAAGACTGGAGCTACACTAAAAGTGTAGCGCAAGCCGGCGGGGACTATTTTCATGCTGCCCCCCTGCAAAGTGCTAACCTAGGCCTGGGCCTTGTTGGCCTAGGCCAAGATACAGCGTTGCCCTGAGCTGACGGAGGAAATCTGGCAGGAGCTTTTGCCCCTCCAGGTTCCCTCTGTCATCTCTTCTCATGACAAGGTAATACAAACTAAATTGTTATATAGATCCTACTTTACTCCATGCTTACTATTTAAACTGAATAGATTGCCCTCTGCAGTATGCTCTCGTTGCGGCATGGCTGATGGCACGTTCTTTCATTTAATGTGGGAGTGTGCTCAGATCAGGCAGTTCTGGTCGGAGGTCACGGCCTTCATTAGTTCATTGACACAATTACCTAATGTATGTAATCCTCTAAGGTGTTTACTGGGCTATATTGCTGATGATAGTATATCCAAAAATACACAAACATTTCTGAGAATAGTATTGTTTTATACTAAGAAAGCAATAACCTTCCATTGGAAGTCTCCATCCTTGCCCACTATTGTCTTCTGGCGCACAAATATTAACCATGCTGTATCATTATACAAACTGACATATGAGGCTAGAGGGTGTCCGAAAAAATTCAGGAAGGTTTGGGGCTACTGGGTTGATTCTGAGAGCACTGTCTCTCCTGCTCCTTAAAAATGTGACTGAATATTGTCTTCCTGATATATGCCAATTGTTTACCAGCTTTCTAAAAAACATTTTTTGCACTGTACTGGATTGGGCGATGTTCGCTCCATGTGTGTCTGTTTGTTGTCTATTGTATGTCTTGTTTTGAAAAAAAAATTAATAAAAATGTACCTTTACAAAAAAAAGAACTGTAAGTGCTGATTTTATTATTAAAAAGAAGTTACTGCACTATATTGGCTTTTGGTGGCTCTGTCTGGCGGAGCCAAATATCTGCAGATGCTGGGGATAAGAGCTTGACACCATACACACTTTAATGCTGATTGGATGGGAGAATCGATGGTTACCTGATGCGATCTGTCGTGCGATTCCTGGAGGCCAAAGTATTACATGCTTGTGGGTCACCTAGTGACCAAAGATTTCTGGTGAGAGTTCAACCATTATCACTTCGGGTGAAGCACTTTATTGAATGTTATTTGCACATGTTAGAAAAATCATGGTGACCGGATATACAGAAGAAATTTGCCTGGACACAATATATCAGATTTTTTGTTTATATATGGACTTTACATATTGGCTTTGTTGATTGATTGCAGAAAGTGTTTTTATTAATATTACACATGGTCTTTTGCGCCCTATATCACTTCACGTTTATCTGTTAGTATCCACTAATCTAGTGGCTGCATTGACCATTCACTTAATTATCTGTTGGCGCCACACCCCTTATTTTTCCTTATAACGATATAACTATGTAACTATGATAAGGGACTATATACAAGATTTTAGTAATTACAACGGTATCATTAGCAGTAATCAGCATGCATTCATGAAGAATCATTCTTGCCAAACCAATCTATTAACCTTCTATGAGGAGGTGAGCTGCCATCTAGATAAAGGAAGGCCCGTAGAAGTGGTGTATCTGGATTTTGCAAAAGCATTTGCTACAGTTCCCCATAAACATTTACTGTACAAAGTAAGGTCCGTTGGCATGGACCATAGGGTGAGTACATGGATTGAAAACTGGCTACAGGGGCGAGTTCAGAGGGTAGTGATAAATGGGGAGTACTCTGAATGGTCTGGGGTAGAAAGTGGGGTCCCTCTGGGTTCTGTCCTGGGACCAATCCTATTTAATTTAAATAATTGAAAAAATATGATTGCAAGCTACTCACTAGGGGGAGATCCTTTGGGGGAATCTAGGATGGAAAAGGACCTGGGGTCCTTGTAGGTCACAGGCTCAGCAATGGGATGCAATGTCAAGCTGCTGCAAGAAAAGCAAACAGAATATTGGCATGCATTAAAAAGGGGATTAACTCCAGAGATAAAATGATAATTCTCCCACTCTACAAGACTCTGGTCCGGCCGCACCTGGAGTATGCTGTCAAGTTCTGGGCACCAGTCCTCAGGAAGGATGTACTGGAACTGGAGAGAGTCCAGAGAATAGAAACAGAATTAATAAAGGGACTGGGGACTTTAGTTATGAGGAAAGGTTACAAGCACTGAACTTATTCTCTCTGGAGAAGAGACGCTTGAGAGGGGATATGATTTAAATGTGCAAATACCGTACTGGTGACCCCACAATAGGGATAAAGCTTTTCCGCTAAAGGGAATTTAACCACTTCCCGCCCAGTCAATAGCATATTGACGTCCGGGAAGTGGTTCTGTTATCCACACTGGACGTCATATGACGTCCTGCAGGATAACAGCCGCCACGCGCCCGGGGGGGCGCGCATCGCGGCGATCGGTGGAGCGGTGTGTCAGTCTGACACACCGCTACACTGATCTCGGTAAAGAGCCTCCGGCGGAGGCTTTTCACCACGTGATCAGCCGTGTCCAATCACGGCTGATCGCGATGTAAACAGGAAGAGCCGTTGATCGGCTCTTCCTCACTCGCGTCTGACAGACGCGAGTAGAGGAGAGCCGATCGGCGGCTCTCCTGACAGGGGGGATTCGCGCTGATTGTTTATCAGCGCAGCCCCCCCTCGGATACCCACACTAGACCACCAGGATGCCGCCCAGGACCACCAGGGAAGCCCCAAACATGTGGATGGCCCCATGGCCATCCACATGTAGTAAAACATAAAAACATATGCCAATCAGTGCCCACAAATGGGCACTGACTGGCACCATCATGGCACGACCACAATGTGTGGTGGCTGGCATTGCTGGGCATCAGTGCCACCTACTAGTGTCCATCAGTGCCACCTATCAGTGCCCATCCGTGCCCATCTGTGCCCATAAGTGCCCACCTATCAGTGCCCGTCCGTGCCACCTATCAGTGCCACCCATAAGTGCCCATCAGTGCCGCCTATAAGTGCCCATCAGTGCCGCCTATGAGTGCCAATCAGTGCCACCTATGAGTGCCCATCAGTGCCGCATACCAGTGCCACATATCAGTGCCCATCAGTGCTGCCTATCAGTGCCCATCATCAGTGCCCATCAGTGCCACCTCATCAGTGCCACCTCATTGGTGCCACCTCATCGGTGCCCATCAGTGTCGCCTTATCAGTGCCGACTTATCAGTGCCTGTCATTGAAGTAGAAAAGGTACTTATTTACAAAAAAAATTAACAGAAACAAAGAAAAACATAGTTTTTTTTTCAAAATTTTCGCTCTTTTTTTATTTGTTGTGCAAAAAATAAAAATCACAGAGGCGATCAAATACCACCGAAAGAAAGCTCTATTTGTGGGAAAAATTTGTTTGGGTACAGTGTAGCATGACCGCGCAATTGTCATTCAAATTGCGACAGCGCTGAAAGCTCAAAATTGGCTTGGGCAGGAAGGTGTATAAGTGCATGGTATTGAAGTGGTTAATAAGACACGCGGCCATTCACAAAAATTTTAAGAAAAGCTGTTTAATCTTAAACTGCGTAAAGGGGGTCTTTACTGTAAATGCGGTTAGGATGTGGAATTCTCTTCCACAGGCAGTGGTTTCAGCGGGGAGCATCGATAATTTCTAAAAACTTTTAGATAGGCACCTGAACGACCACAACATACAGGGATATACAATGTAATATTGACATAAAATCACACACATAGGTTGGACTCGATGGACTTGTGTCTTTTTTCGACTTCGCCTACTACGTAACTATGTATTATAATGGAGTTAGTCTAAGTGGAGAATTGGTAGAATGGAGCAGAGAGGTGACATATTTTTTTGGTTGTAAATATCAAAAAACTTCAGACAAAGGAAGCTTGTGAGTTTTCGATAAGGCTTCAAAAGATTTGATTCTCTGTAACAATCATATATCATAAACTCTATGGTGGTTAGCAGAAAACCATTGACAGAAAGATGGTGGTAGCTTTGGAAAAAGGTGGGATTGCTCCATAACTTTGAAAAGAAGCAAGTCGGCTGACAGTAATTTGCAGGAATATTAGTTGTCATCCCTGATCTTTAAGGAATGCTTCATGATGATGTTGAGAAGATCTTAACATCATCATGAAGTAATCTATGGTAAGGTGGAAGCCAAAGAAGGCAGAGCAGTGGAGTAGGTCTCTTAATTTATCTAGACAGGGATGCTGGACATGGCATGAAGGAGGGAGAGTTGCATCTGAGCAGCATAATAACAGCGGCTTTAATGTGGATAACTCAGCCCTTCTCTTAATTTTTGGGGTTTATAAAGGATCTGATGTGCAATTTTATGTCTTTGGAGCCCCAATATGAAATTTGGGGTCTTGAATTGAAGTATGTGTATGATATGTGAGGGGATTGGGATCTGAAGAACCCTGGATCTGGAGATATACCAGTTTAAGGAGAAAGGTCATTGCAGCTGGGCAGCTAAGCCAAGAAATAGGTTAAATTGCCCTATCCAAGATATGTTTTTGCAAATGGCAGATATATATGGCTTAAACTATAATAAAGATCAGATCTGGTCCCTGGGCCATTGATTCCACATAATTCTCCCTGAAGTAGCCCCTAGCTACAAAAACCTTTATTATTTGTGCTGTTCTCAAATTATACATCTCATTAGTGCTAGTGGTGTATCAAGTGGGTGAAAGCTACGTGTCTGAAGGTAAGTATTTTGATCAGTGAGATTCTTGTAAATGTCTGTTCAAATATTTTCTTGTCAAATATATTTTATTGAGCACAAAGGTGTAATACAAATTATAGGTAGTACAGTAAATATATTGAAAATAGAGAAGCTCAAATATACTTATTCCAATATGTAAATATACAAGGTAAATAATTGAGGACAAAGTATGCTATGCTAATTAGTCATTAATGGCATTAAGATTATTAAGTTTTAGAGGTTTTATGCAGTTATTAGTAACTACCGACATATAAATTGTCCTCTTGTGAAACAAAGAGTTATTAACAATACTAAGGGAGCTTCAACGTCATAATAATAAAATAGAAAATAACAGAGAAAAAATAAATAAATATAAAATAATTATAAGAAAATAAAATGGAGAAAAAAGAGAGTACTGAAACCATAAGGGGGGAGGTCCGCGTGGTCGAGCCAAGAGCCACCGCTCCAATCCAAGAGATGTTGAACAAAGGCATATATAACTCACTGATTCGGTTACCATGGCATTAGTACTCTATTGACCAAAGTTGGCATACTATATACAATCCAGGGCTGCCACATCCTCTCAAACTTGGGGATCATGTCCAATTCGATAGCAGCCATCTTGGCTTGGGTCATGGTATAATTCATCTTAGCTTCATGTAAGACCAATTTAGGTGATTTCCAAGATTTTGCTAGTGTCTAGTGTTTTGCTAGATGATGCAATTTTTTTTGCGAAACGCGTCGGGAGATTCCACTGCTGCCACTATTTTACAAGCGTTTGTTTAACCATCTTGATGTAAGTGTATCTACCTACATTAAAGTTTGATTTTTTAGACGATATTATGCCATGTGCCCTTCTCTTTTCCTCCATATATTTATCTGATCGGTATCCTGGTTCACCACCATTTGAGCCACTGTTTTCCATTCACCTCTATCACCATTGCTGAGAGCGTTGTCCTGTGGATTTACCTGCATAGGATCAGCTTGGGAGGAGACATACATCTAATAGCCTGATGTGACCCTTCAGACGTATGTTTGTTTGGGTTCACATGTTCCGGTAAGCCTTCCATATATTGGTGGTGGTTATCTACACTTCTTTTTCAAGATTTCAGATTCTACACACAACTGTTCAAGAATTGTTTCATTTATTAGAGACTTTTTCATTATTTACATGAACTTTTGTCACCTAGTTGGATATTACCCTTCATTACACTGGGTGTTTTTTACTTTTCACCCTTGTTTAGCGCTGCATTTTTTGTTTTTTGTCAAGATTTTGCTAGTGTCTGCTTGGCTGCTGTGAAGAGTTGCACCAGCAATTTGAATTGATTATGTGAAATAGAGTCTGGTTTTATATTGAGTAGTGCCATTGCAGGATCAGGAAGTATTGTTTTCCCTAATAATTTGGTTACAATTTTAAATATACCTTTCCAGAATGTTTGCGCTTTAGGACATGACCACCAAATATGAAGATATGTGCCCAAATCTGTACAACCTCAAAAACATTGTGGCGGATAGTTCTGTACATATTTGGCTACCCTGGCTGGTACCAAGTACCACCTTGTCAGGACCTTGTAGATGGCTTCACTAGCTATTATGTTGGGGGGAACCTGTTTTAGTTGTTGACCATATTTGGTTCCATTCTGAAGTCTCTAATGTACGTTCCAAGTCCTCCACCCACTTACCAACATAAGATGGTTTATCACTACAGGAATGGATCAGCATATGCGAGTATATAGTGGATATTGCACCTCTGGCATGGTTTTTTTTTTTACATATGTCTTCAAAACTGGACAGTTGTGACAATGAAGTTGTAGTGTTCAATAGAGGTGTAAAAAAGTTTTTAATTTGTAAATATCTAAACAAAACCGATTGCGGAAGACCATATTTTTCACATAGGGATGGGAAGGTGATAAATGACGATGCATGCAAAAATTTGTACATATATAAGACATCTCTGGATGCCAATTCTTTAAAGGATTTAGGGGATATCCATGCAGGATAGAATGCTGGCTTTTTAAAAAATGTCAGTAAAGGGTTGTGTATGGATTGAAGAGAATTATTAGTCTTGAATCTATCCCAAAGGGAAATTAAATGTTTAGTTATAGGGTTTTTTACGGTCTTTTGGTGACATCCATAATAAGTTGATTGGGAAAGGGTCACACTCGATGGCTTCTATAGACACCCATAACGGGGTTTCTTGGTATGCCTGGTATTTAGTAAGACTTGCTATGTGTGCTGCTCTATAGTAATAGGCAGAATTGGGGCATCCTAAACCGCCGCAAATTTTGGGAAGATAGAGTGTATGCTTTTGTATTCATGGTTTGGAAGATCCCCATATAAATGACAGTGATTTTCTTTGTATTATTCGCAGATGATAAGCTGGAATGGAGATTGGCAAGACTCTAAACAAATATAAAAGTTTCGGTAATAATGTTATTTTGACAGCGTTTAATCTTCCAAACCACGATAGCGGGAGATGGGACCATGATTTCATCAGATTTGATAACTGTTTCAGAATTGGGGGATAATTAAGTGAGAATAAGTCTGATAAGGATGATTTGAGATGTATCCCTAAGTATGGAATCGATTTGCTATTCCATGTGAAAGGGAGGCCAATTTTTGCAGATCTCAGTTCCAATTCCGAAAGGCATATGTTTAGCGCTAAACATTTTTTAGGATTTATGGATAGGCCAGTAAATTCTGCGAATTTATTGAGTATGGGAAGGAGATTTGGGCCAGATACTTGGGGTGATGAGAGAAATAAGAGGATATCATCCGCAAAAAGACAAAGTTTGTGCTGAAATCCACCAAGTTCAATACCAGTTATAGTGGGGTCAGATATAATCTTTTGTGCCAATGGTTCAATGAGTAGGGCAAATAATAAGGGAGATAAAGGACATCCTTGACGCGTGCATCTCTCAATGATAAAAGAGTCTGATTTATATCCTGCATACTTAACGTGTGCTTTAGGTTTGTTGTATAAAGCCATTACCCAGTTGGTGAAGTTTGGGCCGAAGCCCAATTTCTGCAAGGTATAATTCAGGTAGGGCCATGAGACCGAGTCAAAAGCTTTCTTGATGTCCAATGAGAGGAAACAGGTTGGGATTCTGTGCGTCTTAGCAATATGAGCCAAGAGGACTGCTCTGTGTACATTATCCCCCGCTTGGCGTGAGGGAATGAAGCCAACTTGGTCCCGGTGTATGAGAGTGCCGATAATTCTGTTAAGACGGGCAGCTAATATTTTGGCTAATACCTTAATATCTGTATTTAGCATGGAGATGGGGCGATAATTTGTGCTAAGTGTGTCATCAGATAACGGTTTTGGAATCATACAAATTGTAGCAAATAGTGATTCTTGTCTAAAAGATTTATTTTGTAGTGTAGCAAACAGACCCTTTTTTCCTGCCTACCTTCACTTGCAGGAGCAAAGGCACACCATGCCACATGCAATTCTCGCAATTTTGGGTCCTGCAGCGAGTTACCTCCCTCCATTGGTTCTCGTCCCTAGAATGTAGGGAAAAGTCTATTCTTCCCCGAAAGAAGGCCAATGTCCAGACAGTAATTAAACTCCAACAAATTAGTTTATTTTCTTTGCTTGAAATAACTTTGGGAGAAAGGTTGAAGACAGCAATAGGATTTAGTAGGGAATTAGGTTCAGGCACGCGGCACCCAGTGACCCTATTCTACACTCAAGCCTGAGTGGGTATTGCTCACCCGGATAGATCCCTTTCACAGTTCTAGCAGCCGGAGTGAAACGCGAACATGACACTTAGTTTTAGTCCCCTTCACGGACAAGTTCAGGAGATCCTCTGCCACAGAATCCTTCACTTCCTGAATTTAGAACTTCCTAACGCCTGTTGATTATTAGAGACCATAGGTGCCAATGGGGCACGCTACAGGAGCTATCTTGCAACTCACGAATCCTTCCCTCTGATAGGCAACCAGGCCTCCCCGAGACCGTGACTTCCTTCACCGATCCATCGGACAGGTCCTTCCCCGGTTTCCTCTGTTTCAGAGTGGGCCACCCTCCCTTGGGTTCCCGGGACTCCAGTGGTTGGTTTTGTAGACCCAGTTGAAGGTACTGACCCTACCCGGAACTCTGTAGCCTCGGGCTAAAGGTGCCCGAGACTCCTCGACAAGTTCACGCACCCCCCAGCCAGCAGGGCCAAAGGGAGCGACTTCGCCACCAGGGGTCCTCCTTGGAATCCCCCCAGAACACCACCCCAGATCATGGCGTCTGCCCTTTATGTACCCTCTCCCGGCATGCACAGCAGGCAGAACCCGCCCACCGCACGGTAGCTGAGAGAGGACACCCAATCACACCGCAACGCCACCTGTGGTTCTTCTCAAGACCTGGGCAACAGCGCCACCTGCAGGTCAAAGGGAACTATACTCCAGGCAACATTACAGCAGAGCAGAGTCCATACTAAGCAAAATTGAAGAACCTGAGCTAAACTATTGCTCAGGCTACCCTTAAATTTAAAGCATAGCGACCCCAATTTTGGGGGTCCGCTACAGTATTATGTCATTAAAAACTTTTGCTAATAGGGGGGAGATAGTGTCGGTGAAGGTTCGATAGTACAGAGCAGAGAACCCGTCTGGACCAGGCCTTTTATTTATTTTTAATGTTTTGATTGCTGCTATCACGTCTTTACCAGTAATGGGTTCTTCTAGTGACTTTTTTTGAGGTTCAGACAACTGGGGAAGATTAATATTTGAAAAGAAGGAGTCAGCCATATTTATATTACATTTATTTGTCTCTGTATATAATGTTTTAGGGCCAGTTCACACCACATGCAGTCCAGTGCGTTTTTTTTCTGCATCAAAAACGCATGGAAATTAGGTTATATGGTTTTCAATAGCATAGTTCACACCAGTTTTTGCAGTTCCAGTGCGTTCCAGTTCCAGAAAAAAATGTAGAACATGCTGCATTTTACCTGCACTGGACTGTACTGGAACGCTGTAAAACGCATCAAAAACGCACCGGAACACACCAAAAATGCACTGGAACACACTTGTTCTTATCTAAGGTTAATAAAAAAGAGGGGTGAAAAAAAAGCACTGGACTGCATTAAAAACGCATCAAAAATGCGCATGCAAAAACGCACCTGGAACGCATCCGGATTGCGTTTCTATGGTGTGAACGGGCCCTTAAGGTGAGTACTGATTTTTTTAACAATTTTGAGCGGGTTACTGGTATAATTGTTGGCCAATTTGAGTCTTATAGGTTTGAAAGATTTATTGATAGATTTCAGCGCTCGTGCTAAAAAAGTACCTGTTTTATTGGATTTCATATAAAATGCATGTTTGGTATTGTGTATTGATTTGTTGGCAGATTCTAAAAGGAATAGGTCATATTCAAGACAAGCTTTTTTAAGGCGCACTTTTGTTTTGGGAGTGAGGTTATTTTTTAATTCTATGTAAGATGCATTAAATTCAGTTTCTAGGTGTCGTGCAAGTGCTATTCCTCTCAGAACCGGCTTGCGAGCTTCACAAGGTGGGAGAAAAGGGATATCAGTATTTGTATTATGTTCTAGATATTCCGTTAAGGCCTTCTTAATTGACATGCGGTAAGAGGGGTGTTTAAGTAATACATCTGACAGGTACCAGGTGCGGTCATGTGCTCTAGGTAAAATAGATGCTATTGAGGTAAAGACTGCGTTGTTGTCTGACCAGGGGATAGGGATAATATTGGAGGCTATCAATTCAGGTACCATACCTATCGTTACAAATATGTGATCTATACGGCTGAATGTTTGGTGTGGGTTTGAGAACTATGTATAGTTTCTTTTCGTTGGGTTTGATTTTCTCTAGGAGTCGATTAGTTTGTATCTATTGAGAAGTTGAGCGAGGGATCTACTGGCTTGATAACGTGGGGGGGGGGAATATGGGGTTTTGTCCAGAAACGAGAGGAGGACATGATTGGAGTCTCCGCATATAGTTACATAGTTACATAGTTAGTCAGGTTGAAAAAAGACACAAGTCCATCCAGTTCAACCATAAAAAATATATATATATATATATATATATATCGTGCAATCCCATATACCCAATTCTATACCCACAGTTGATCCAGAGGAAGGCAAAAAACCCCAGCAGAGCATGATCCAATTTGCTACAGCAGGGGAAAATATTCCTTCCTGATCCCCCGAGAGGCAATCGGATATTCCGCGGATCAACTTTACCTATAAATGTCAGTACCCAGTTATATTATGTACATTTAAGAAAGAATCCAGGCCCTTCTTAAAGCAATCTACTGAGCTGGCCAGAACCACCTCTGCAGGGAGTCTATTCCACATTTTCACAGCTCTTACTGTGAAGAAACCTTTCCGTATTTGGAGGTGAAATCTCTTTTCCTCTAGACGCAAAGAGTGCCCCCTTGTCCTTTGTGTTGACCGTAAAGTGAATAATTCAACACCAAGTTCACTATATGGACCCCTTATATATTTGTACATGTTGATCATATCCCCCTTAATCTCCTATTCTCAAGAGTGAATAAATTCAGTTCCTCTAATATTTCATCATAGCTGAGCTCCTCCATGCCTCTTATCAGTTTGGTTGCCCTTCTCTGCACTTTCTCCAGTTCCCCAATATCCTTTTTGAGGACTGGGGCCCAAAACTGAACTGCATATTCCAGATGAGGTCTTACTAATGATTTGAACAGGGGCAAAATTATATCTCTCTCTCTCTGGAGACCATACCTCTCTTAATACAAGAAAGGACTTTGCTCGCTTTGGAAACCGCAGCTTGGCATTGCATGCCATTATTGAGCTTATGATCTACCAAAACCCCCAGATCCTTCTCCACTACGGATCCCCCCAGTTGTACTCCCCTAGTATGTATGATGCATTCATAT
This sequence comes from Rana muscosa, assembly GCA_029206835.1. NCBI lineage: Eukaryota > Metazoa > Chordata > Amphibia > Anura > Ranidae > Rana > Rana muscosa. The sequence goes on from CM055121.1 coordinate 26,706,161, forward strand.
TCTTAGCCCCCAAGTGCATAACTTTACATTTATCAACATTAAACCTCATCTGCCACATAGTCGCCCAATTAGACAGAGCATTGAGGTCGGCTTGTAAATTGGCGACATCCTGTAAGGACGTTATTCCACTGCATAGCTTGGTGTCATCTGCAAAGACAGAAATGTTACTTTTGATCTCAGACCCAATATCATTTATAAACATATTAAAAAGTAAGGGTCCCAGCACTGAACCTTGGGGTACACCACTGATAACCTTGGACCATTCAGAGTAAGCATCATTAACCACTACTCTCTGAATTCTGTCTTTTAGCCAGTTTTCTATCCATTTACGAACTGATATTTCCAATCCTGTAGACTTTACCTTGCACATGAGCCGTGTGTGGGGAACTGTATCGAACGCTTTTGCAAAATCCAAATATACCACGTCCACAGCCACCCCTCTGTCCAAGGTCTTACTTTCCTCTTCATAAAAAGAAATCAGGTTTGTCTGACAACTTCTGTCTTTCATGAATCCATGCTGTCTGTTGCTTAAATAGTTTTTTTCCAGCAAGAACTCATCTATGTGGTCTTTTATTAATCTCTCCAGTATCTTCCCAACTATGGAAGTTAAACTAACAGGGCTATAGTTACTTGGTAAAGACTTAATTCCCTTTTAAATATAGGCACCACATTGGCCCTGCGCCAATCTAGTGGTACTATTCCTGTCATTAATGAGTCCCTAACAATTTAAATACAATGGCTTTGAAATTACAGAGCTCAATTCTTTTAGGATCCGTGGGTGTATGCCATCTGGTCCAGGTGCTTTGTCCACCTTTATTCCATCTAAATATTTCTGGACCATATCACTTTTGAGCCATTGTGGATTTGGGGCTGTGTAACTACCACCCCCATTTTGGACATGAGCTCCCCCATGCTCCTTTGTATACACAGAACTGAAGAAAGTATTTAATAAATTAGCCTTCTCTTTGTCCCCAGTCACCCACTCTAGATTATTTTGTAAAGGGCCTACATGCTCAGACTTGACCTTTTTACTATTAATATATTTGAAGAATTTTTTGGGGTTTGTCCTACTATCTTTTGCAATCTGTCGTTCATTTTGAATTTTTGCATCCTTGATTTCCTTTTTACATATCCTGTTATATTCTTTGTAACATTTAAATGACACTAGTGTTCCCTCATTTTTATATTTTTTAAAAGCTCTTTTCTTATAGTTTATAGCTTTTTTAACTTTGGCAGCCCATGGGAATATACTTTGCAGTGAGTTCACAAACAGTCTTTTTGAAGAATTCCCATTTCTATTCTGTGCCCATTGATGCCAATATTCCCTCCCAGTCTAAGTCCTGGAGAGCAGCGCTCATCCTTGGAAAATTTGCTCTCTTGAATTTAAAGTGGAAGTAAACCCTCCTATCATTTTCAGGCAAGGAAGCTGCCATCTTGGCCTCTGTTTAATCTTCAACTGCCATGATGCTGCACATGTGATCAGTTATGACACCAGCCATTGGATAGTTTGACAGTTTGGTTGAGAGCACAACCAATGTGACAGTTGGCATTCCCGGCATGCCGGAAATGTAACTGCTTTTTGAAACTGTTAAATCGATGAGTTTACTTCCGCTTTAAGTGTTTTTATCTTTCCCGTATGTGATTTCTGTTTACAACTAACATCAAATGAAATCATGTTATGGTCACTGCTACCCAGGTGTTCCTTTATCTGAACATTAGTAATACGCTCTGCATGGTTTGAGATTACCAGGTCCAACAGAGCATCATTCCTAGTTGGGGCCTCAATAAACTGGACCATAAAATTGTCCTGAAATAGGTTTATAAATTTTTGCCCTTTAACTGTCCCAGCAGTTCCATTACTCCAGTCAATTTCTGGGTAGTTAAAATCCCCCATTATTATCACCGTCCCAGCCCTTGTAGCTCTTTCCATCTGTGCAAGGAGCTGAGTCTCCACCTCCTCATTAATATTGGGTGGTCTATAACAAACTCCAATGATTAGCTTTGAACTACGCACATCTGTATGCAGTTCCACCCATAATGCTTCAGACTCATCCCACTCTCCATCCACCAGGTCCTCTTTCACACTCTCTTTGAGATCACTTCTCACATAGAGACAGACCCCTCCACCTTTCCTTTTTACCCTGTCTTTCCGAAAGAGTGCATGAATATTAATAGCCCAGTCATGTGAGGAATGAAGCCAAGTTTCAGCAATACCGATTACATCATAGCTCTCCTCATGCACCAGAGCTTCCAACTCACCTATTTTGCTTGGCAGACTTTTGGCATTGGTGAACAGACACTTTAATGCATTAATATATTTTGACCGGTCACATACTATCCTCTTGGGTGTTCCCAGATTGCATCTAGGACTTGCTACTATACTTACCTTGGGTTTATGTGCTTTGGTTACCCTACCACTAATGCCCCTAATACTACCCTCTAGAATATGTTCCCCGCTGACTCTCACTATCTGTGGACCCTCCCCCCCGCCTAGTTTAAAAACCCCTCTAACTTTTTGGCCATCCTTATTCCCAGCTGATCTGCACCCTCCTCATTTAGGTGCAGTTCGCCCCTTCTATAGTACTGGTTGTCGACTGAGAAGTCGGCCCAGTCCTCCAGGAACCCAACCCTCTCCTTACTACACCAGCTCTTAAGCCACTTGTTCACTTCCCTAATCTCCCTCTGCCTTTCTGGTGTGGCTCGATGTACCGGTAGTATTCCTGAGAATACTACCTTGGAGGTCCTTTTCCTCAATTTAGCTCCCAAGTCCCTAAAATCGTTCTTTAGGACACTCCATCTGCCTCTGACTTTGTCATTGGTGCCAACGTGCACCATGACAGCTGGGTCTTCCCCAGCCCCTCCCAGTAATCTGTCCACCAGATCCATGATGTGCCGAACCCGAGCGCCCGGTAGACAACATACAGTTCGGTGCTTCAGGTCTTTGTTACAGATTGCCCTCTCTGTCCTTCTAAGAATTGAGTCCCCTACCACCAGAATCTGTCTTTCCTTTCCCTTTGCTTCCCCCCCACTCCGACTGGAGGAGTTCTTCCCCCGGCAGCTAGGAGAGTCCCTCAGCTCCAGCAGTGCTGGTCCCTGACTGGTTTCACCAATGTCACTCAATGGAGCATACTAATTGGGATGCTCCAGACCTGGATCGGCATCCCTGGCACTTTGCCCTCTACCCTTCCTGACTGTCACCCATCTACTATTTTCTAGTGCCTGCACCTCTTTGTCTCCACCCACATCTGTGCTGGCCCCTGCCATCACCTGCCGGGTACGTATCCAGCTCTCCTTTAGTGTGGAGGGTCTTCCCAGTGGTGACAGTTGCTTCCCTAGATTCAGAACCTGGGCTTCCAGGGAAACAATGTGCTTACATTTTGCACAGCAGTAATCGCCCTCGATCAAATGATCAAGGAACGCATACATGCTGCAAGATGTACACCGAGACGCCTCGCCACACCCGCTGGGCACCGTACCTATTAATGAGGATTCGAGATTATACCCTGTCCAAATGACCTAACACTAGCTTCCTGACCCAACTATTCAACAAGACAATACACAGGTACTCAACAAGACAATACACAGGTACTCAACAAGACAATACACAGGTACCACGCAGGCCTACGTGCACCCGCAGACCAACGGATCTACGTGCACTCGCAGACCAACGGACCCGCGTGCACTCACAGACCAGCGTGCACTCGCAGACCAACGGACCCGCGTGCACTCGCAGACCAGCGTGCACTCGCAGACCAATGGACCCGCGTGCACTCACAGACCAGCGTGCACTCGCAGACCAACGGACACGCGTGCACTCGCAGACCAGCGTGCACTCGCAGACCAACGGCCCTGCGTGCACTCGCAGACCAGCGTGCACTCGCAGACCAACGGACCCTCGTGCACTCACAGACCAGCGTGCACTTGCAGACCAACGGACCCGTGTGCACTCGCAGACCAGCGTGCACTCGCAGACCAACGGCCCTGCGTGCACTCGCAGACCAGCGTGCACTCGCAGACCAACGGACCCTCGTGCACTCACAGACCAGCGTGCACTTGCAGACCAATGGACCCGCGTGCACTCGCAGACCAGCGTGCACTCGCAGACCAACGGACCCGCGTGCACTCAGAGACCAGCGTGCACCTACAATACACAAGTACTAACGATCCACACACACTACTCAGACAACACCCAGGTACTCACACTACACATCTACTATGACCCCTGTTTTAAACTCTTGATTTTAACTCACCACTTAGTCCAGTTCCACTTGGACAGAGTTCCAGCAAACTCAAAATGAGCAGGCTCTAAATGAGCTCTACAGAAATCTATATAGGCCTCAAGCACCTGTGACCAATTAACCACTCCCCTTAATTAGTAGGCTGAAGGAAAAAAAAGGCTGTTTAAAATGTGCCAGAAAAAGGTGTTAAAAAACTGCAAGGAAAAAGAGCCAAAAATAAAAACAAATGCAACCCAGCAGTCAAAAGCAAAAACGTCTTCACTCTCCACGCAAGGTCTCCACTGTCTACCCTCCAACCAACAAGACTGGCATACAAATAGTGAACCCATTTTATGTGAATTAATAACTTGGAAAAGGTGTGAAAGAAAGGGTAAAGGTTGGTGGTTAGGAGCATAGTATGAAACTACAGTTACTGGGGTGTCCATAATATACCCTGTTAAAATTAGGTAGCAACCCTCTGGGTCTTTGATTTCAGAATGCAAAGTAAATTGTGTATTACGGTGGAATGCAATGAGTGTGCCACATTGTTTAGTGGAAGCCGAAGCTTTATATACTTGTGGGTATGAGGTACTATAAAATTTAGGAGTGGAGGCTGGAGTAAAGTGAGTTTCTTGTAAACACACAATATGTGCTTTTTTGGTTTGGAAAGATCGAAAAGCTTTCGTCCTTTTTTGCGGCACATTGAAACCTTGGACATTAAGGGATAGAATATTTAAGGGGGCCATGGCAACCGAAACAGCAAACTGCTCTTACCAATTGTTCCAGGGTAGTGACTACTCGGCTCGATCCACGCGGAATTATTTGAAGTAGTTAGAAGAGAAAATCCAGTACAATCTGTCATAAAAAGGAATAAAAAACAAAAGAAAAAAGAAAATTCATAAGATTGATATAGGCATATGAAGATTTAGAAGTTTCCCATGCCTGGGGTAAAAATTCCCAGACAAGGGGCAGGGAGCCTTCGTCTGATCCCCGCATATTTCCGTAAGGACCAGAGGAAAGCAGGTGGAGGCACATGTAACATCTGTGCACAGGGAATCTGCTTTTTTTTTAAAAAAAGAGAAAAATCTATAGCCCAAATGTATGAAATGATAGGTCCTGACTATGTATGTTTAGTAGGATCTTGTGTTAAGTGAATTGGATGTTCCTCTGTGTAAGAAGAGATAATAGAGTATAATATGTACGGGGGGATCAGGAGTTCATCAAAAGGGCTGATACTAACGAAACCTGATAATTCAGTAAAGTAACATAACCAAGATGTGTATTAACCTGTGGGAGTGTGGTTGCTCGATTATTATATTTTTCAGATAAGCGGAACAAAATAAACCTAAACTTATAGTTGTAGGAACAATTTTCAACATTGGTAACTTAATAAAAATACCGGTACCTAATAGAAAAAGATTGTTTAACATTTTAACTGCAATAAAGGCCCTATAGCCAAAAAGGGTAGTAGAAGAAAGAGCAAACTTATTTTAAATATAATATATATATTAAAATATTGTTAAACGGATTAATGGATCTATTATTTAGGCAAAATCCATTAAAGTTTTATAATAAATGAGGACCAGAATTGCCTCAAAAGTTAGAAAGCTTATTACTAGGTCAGAGAAAATGTTGAAAATTATGTAGAGGAGATTAGTTCAGCAATTTCCGTATTTATCGGCGTATAACACGCACCGGCGTATAACACGCACCCCAAGTTTAGGAGGGAATTTTAAGGAAAAAAACTTTTAGGAGGGAAATTCAAGGAAAAAAAAACTTACATTTAAATGCAGCATGCAGCCTTGCCCAGTGTCCATCTGCAGCCTTGCCCAGTGTCCATCTGTCCATCTGCAGCCGTGCCCAGTGTCCATCTGTCCATCTGCAGCCGTGCCCAGTGTCCATCTGTCCATCTGCAGCCTTGCCCAGTGTCCATCTGTCCATCTGCAGCCGTGCCCAGTGTCCATCTGTAGCCTTGCCCAGTGTCCATCTGCAGCCGTGCCCAGTGTCCATCTGTCCATCTGCAGCCGTGCCCAGTGTTCATCTGTCCATCTGCAGCCTTGCCCAGTGCCTTTGCGATCGTGTCAGTCCCGGCGGTTTTTAAAATTTGGCGCCGATTTCTGTGGAGAGGAGCGAGCGGGGCCGAGTGTACTTCGGCTGGACTCGGCTCCTCTCGCAGTTTCGCCCATCTCCACTGACTGCGCCGCTGACGGAGAAAGCCGAGTGTACTTCGCCTAGACTCGTGTCTGCTCACAGTCACAGGCAGGACTGCGAGAGGAGCCGAGACTAGGCGAAGTACACTCGGCTTCCTCTATGTCAGCGGCGCAGTCAGAGATGGGCGGGACTGCGAGAGGAGCCGAGTAAAGCCGATTGTACTTCGGCTCCGCTCGCTCCTCTCGCTCGTTTTCAGCAGGGGAATTCGACGGAGTATCGGCGTATAACACGCACCCACGATTTTCCCCTGATTTTAAGGGGAAAAAAGTGCGTGTTATACGCCGATAAATACGGTAACTGCATTGTTGATCTCCCATAAAATGTTATTTAAGCAAAAAGAAAAAGTTATGCTAGCTAATTTCCATTGGTTCTATCATTAGCTTATTTCAATCTTATACAAGATTGAGGCAAAATTTGTAAGATAAAAATAAATGAAAAAATAAAAAATAAAACTAAAATTATTGGAGGATTGAAAGTTTGTTCCATAAGTCTGGACATTTTCCGTTAAAGTTTTATAAATGTATTAGGGTTAAGAATGCCCCCATGGTTTGGGACATTTACTGTTAGGTTAGAAAGAATGTTAAGGTTTAAGTGAAGGAGGTTGTTTCAGCAGTTGTTGTATTACTGTTTTGCTACAGGATGCTGCTGCAGCCGTATCAGTTAGAGGGTTGTCATCGTAAAGTTCTGTCAGTCCAGGGCCGATCCTAGGGTCACAGACGCCTGGGTGCAGAAATATTTATGGCGCCCCCACATGGGTGTGGTCATCTTACCAACTCCTCCCCTTTACAAATGTTTCTATGGCAACGACTCAAACACAGAGATGCTCCCCTAAGAAGTCTTTGTTACCCTGGGATCCTCCCATGATCTTTTAACAATAAAGAAAATACAGGAAGAGTGTACACTAATGAGACCTGGAGGGGAGTCTCTCTGATACACACAGAGAGGGCTTCTGTTAGAGAGTCTGTTAGAAAGTGCTCCAAGACATACTACAGGAGATGCTCAAAGACTGCAGACATGATACAGGAGACGGTCAGAGACTGTAGACATGATACAAGAGACGGTCAGAGACTGCAATCATAGTACAGGAGATGGTCAGAGAGTGCAGACATATTACTGGAGACGGTCAGAGAGTGCAGACATATTACAGGAGACAGTCAGAGAGTGTAGACATATTAAAGGAGACGGTCTGAGAGTGCAGACATATTACAGGAGATGGTCAGGGACTGCAGACATATTACAGGAGATGGTCAGAGACTGCAGACATATTACAGGAGACGGTCAGAGACTGGAGATATAATACAGGAGATGGTCAGAGACTGCAGACATACTACAGGAGACGGTCAGAGACTGGAGATATAATACAGGAGACGGTCAGAGACTGCAGAAATAATACAGGATATGGTCAGAGACTGCAGTTCCTATGGACGTTAGTAGATAATGGCCGATCAGCCCTCTTACCTGACCCAGCGATACAGCAACAACGGTTCCTCTGATCAGGAGTCAGCTCACTCTGAATTGCCCGTGGCGACTCCGCTGGGTAGAGCCCAGATCTGTATTCTGGCAATGACTCCATTCATTTTTCCACCAGGGATGGCGCTAGGCTGTGTGGCTTTCACTCTGGTGGCGCAGGGCAGCGGGGTTCTCTCTCTGATGTCGTTCTCTCAGCACTGTCCTTTCCCTCTGGAGTCCTGCGTGCACTTCCCTGAAAGCTTTCTCTGGCTCCTGGCTCTCTCCCATTCAGCTGGGTATGCTGTGTGGGCTGCAGTTTCTTTGTTACAGTGGGGCTGCCAGTCCTCGAACTACATGTCCCGCAATCCTCTTCTCTGCTCCTTTTTCTATTCTATTTCTTCCCTGGCCGATATGAAGGTGGGGGAAGAAACATAGTGGGCGGCTTTGCTGGCAAGTGCCGCTCACTAGTACAGCATATCGCGCGAGGAGGAGAGTAAGAGGGAGTGGGAGGAAGAGAGGGAGGGAGGAAAGAAGAGCCCGCAGCTGCAGTGGCGTCACTAGGGTTGGTGCCACACGGTGTGGTAAAACATGGTGTCACCCCCCTTCCACCACCTATAGTCGCCCCTCAGTACAGACCCACTCCACTAAGTATAGACCCCCTCCGTCAGTGCAGACTCCCCACTAAGTATAAACCCCTCCCTCAGTACAGACCCCCCAGGACAAACCACCCCCTCCATTAGTACAGACCCCCCTCCATTAGTACAGACCACCCCCCTCCATTATTACAGACCCCCCTCCAGTAGTAAAGACCCCCCAGGACAACCCCCCTCCATTAGTACAGACCCTCCAGGACAAACCAATCCCCCTCCATTAGTCCAGACTCCAGGACAAACCCCCCATTAGCACAGACCCCCCAGGACAAACCCCCCATTAGTAAAGACTCCCCCCAGGACAAACCCCCCCTCCATTAGTACAGACCCCTCCAGGACAACCCCCCCATTAGTACAGACTCCCCCAGGACAAACCCCCCCATTAGTACAGACTCCCCCCAGGACAAACCCCCCCCTCCACTCGTACAGACCCCTCCAGGACAACCCCCCCCTATTAGTACAGACTCCCCCATGACAAACCCCCCCATTAGTACAGACTCCCCGCAGGACAAACCCACCCCCTCCATTAGTACAGACCCCCCCAGGAAAAAAACCCTCTCCATTAGTACAGACCCCCAGGACAACCCCCCCATTAGTACAAACTCCCCCAGGACAAACCCCATCTACATTAGTACAGACTCCCCCAGGACAAACCCCCCCAATAGTACAGACTCCCCCAGGACAAACCCCCCCATTAGTACAGACCCCCCAGGACAAACCCACCCTCCATTAATACAGACCCCCCCAGGACAAACCCCCCCATTAGTCCAGACCCCTCCAGGACAAACCCCCCCCCATTAGTACAGATTCCCCAAGGACAAACCCCCCATTAGTACAGACTCCCCCAGGACAAACCCCCCTCTCCATTAGTACAGACCCCCCCAGGACAACCCCCCCATTAGTACAGACTCCCCCCAGGACAAACCCCGCCTCCATTAGTACAGACCCCTCCAGGACAACCCACCATTAGTACAGACTCCCCCCAGGACAAACCCCCCTCCATTAATACAGACCTCTCCAGGACAAACCCCCCCATTAGTACAGACTCCCCCAGGACAAACCCCCCCATTAATACAGACTCCCCCCAGGACAAACCCACCCATTAGTCCAGACCCCTCCAGGACAAACCCCCCTATTAGTACAGATTCCCCAAGGACAAACCCCCCCATTAGTACAGACTCCCCCAGGACAAACCCCCCTCCATTAGTACAGACCCCCCAGGACAAACCCCCCTCTCCATTAGTACGGACCCCCCCAGGACAAACCCCCCATTAGTACAGACTCCCCCCAGGACAAACCCCGCCTCCATTAGTACAGACCCCTCCAGGACAACCCCCCATTAGTACAGACTCCCCTCAGGACAAACCTCCCCTCCATTAATACAGACCCCTCCAGGACAACCCCCCCCATTAGTACAGACTCCCGCAGCCAGGACAAACCCCCCATTAATACAGACTCCCCCCAGGACAACCCCCCCATTAGTACAGACTCCCCTCCAGGACAAACCCCCCCATTAGTACAGACTCCCCAAGGACAAACCCCCCTCCATTAATATAGACCCCCCCAGGACAAACCCCCCATGAGTCCACACCTCTCAAGCACAAACCCCCCCATTAGTACAGACTCCCCCAGGACAAACCCCCCCTCCATTAATACAGACTCCCCTCGAGGACAAACCCCCCCATTAGTACAGACTCCCCCAGAACAACCCCCCTCCAATACGGTACATTGTGGCAGCTGGAGAGGAGAGGACAATATGCAGCCGTGCAGCCCGGGTGGAGCAGAGATCGAAGCAGCAGTAGGCAGGAGTTTTAGATACAGAGAGGAGGAGGAGGAGGAGAACACATGTCAGGCACGGACCGCCCCCTCAGCGACGTCACTGTGCTGCTTGTCTCTCCACACAGAGACAGCCGCTCCAATCTCCGGCGGCTGCTTCGCTCTCCTCCAGTGACAGGAGGAGGGAGGGGGGACGCCAGGCTTAGTAAACACAGGGGTGGCGGCGACCGGCGGGGAGAGCCGGCGGGGAGAGCCGCCTCTCGACATGGACAAGGAGAGGAGGTGGAGGAGAATAGAGGGGAGCACTCTGGCGCCACAGCGCCCCCACCTCTGTGGCGCCTGGGTGAACTGCACCCCGTCTAGGATCGGCCCTGTGTCAGTCCATGGATTTATCTTGAGCTTGGGGTGAAGCTGCAAACCGTCCTCTTTTGTGGGTATGATGGTTGCCATTATTCATCTCAGGTTGGGATGAGTTGTGAAGAGATGAGGAAGGGGCTGTTCTTCTTCGTGATGTTGAAGCTGCTGAAGAGTTTTCAGTTAGGTTGAGGTCCTGGAGTGCTTGCAGAAGCTCTTCTGGAGTTTTACAGGAGATTCTGGAACCTTTGTGGGTAAACCTCAGGGAGAATGGGAATCCCCACTGATATTTAATACCATGGCGTTGTAAGTCCATTAAGTGGGGTTTCATTGCGCGTCTCTTTGAAATTGTCAATTGGGAGAGGTCCGCAAAGATTTGGTAATTATGGCCCTGAAAAGTTAAGTTATTCTTTTCTCTGGCTGCGTCCAGGAGTTCTTCTTTTGTTCTATAAAAATGGAATTTTGCTATGATGTCCTGAGGGGGGGCCATCAGTTTTTTTGGCCATAAGAGCCTTATGGACACTGTCCATCTCCAGCCGTTCCAAAGGAATACCTGGATAAAGCTCTTGGCATAAAGCTGTTATGGTTGATTGTAAGTCTATTACTGTTTCAGGTATCCCTCTGAAGCGCAGGTTTGACCTCCTAGCGCGGTTCTCATAATCTTCAAGTCTATTTTGTAAGGTAATATTTTCCTCTTTAAGGGTGTCTAGTTCAGACAGAAAGTCCTGAGTAGAATTTTCAATGTCTTCTATTTTCAACTCCAGAGCTTCAGTGCGGTGCCCCAATTCTCTAATTTCCTTGGTTAGGTTATTGGTGATTTGTTCTGACGTTTGTTTTAAAGCTTTATGTAGCATTTTCTCAAATTGTTTCAATATGCTTGAGGGAATTGTAACTTGTTGTGATACACCTGACATGTTTAGGTCTGTATCAGATTCAGAATCTTCTGGGGAGATTAGTTTAGGCTGATTACACTTGTTCCTCTTCTCTAAGGTGAGTGTGTCTGAGGAGACTGGCACCTTTTTAGTATTTATTCTCGCTTGGGTCCCGATGTGAGGGTTGGTTTTGGACTTATTACGGGCACCTCCAAAAACCATTTTAATATAGAAATGTCTCGTTTGCGGGTGTTTGAATGTCCGCAGGCTTCCTTTATTTAGCGGTATTCTCCCCCTCACGGAGCGGAGCTCTAGCCTGACATTACCGCTGCTCCAGCCTCCGTGCATGCGCCTCTGTCTGTCCAAATATTTCAATCATGTACATCACCTCTGCATTCAAAAAAATTACTGATTGTTTATGCTTATGTATGAAAAAATAACAATGATTCAATAAAAGATTTGAATCTTGGGTAGGTAATAAAAGACAGGAGTAAACAGAACTTTCATAAACAGCAAAAAATCATTTAGTTCACTATTGATAATACCATATTCAAAGGTTGGTCTTTCAGTTCTGCATCTACAGTATCTCTTCTTTAATCTATAACAGTTGTCTACAGATTGTGAAATCCATTAACTGATCCATAAACTCACGTAAAAAAATGGTACCATTTAAAATTACAACAACACCACCTTTGTCAGCAGGGTTAATAGCAATATTTTTATTCGCCTGAAAGGTTTTTTATACTATGTTGACTATTAATGTAAGATCATTGTTAGAATTGATAACCATCTGTCATGCACTAAATTAAGAAAAGCGAAGAAACTCTTACAAGACTTACAATTGATAGATAGTTGGAGGAATGTCCACACACAGGATAGGGACTACAAGTTTTTCGCGACGAGATATAAAACATATACTAGAATCGATTATGTTTTAATCTCCCAGAGCCTAGCTGCATCTCTCGTAGATGCTTCTATTGGATCTATCACCCTTTCAGACCATGCTCCAACAAGCTGCACAATACATTTAGGGGAGGCTGATATGAAGGGAAGGCACTGGAAGATAAATGAGACTCTATTAAAAGACCGTGAATATGAGGGGAAACTGAGGGAGGAATTAGAGTTGTTTTTGGCACTGAACGACACAGGAGAAACAACTCCCTTTTGTTTGTGGGAAACACATAAATGTGTAATGAGAGGTAATTTTATCTCGATGGGGGCACATAGGAAATGGAAATTAAATGAACAGATAGACTCGATGTTTAAACGTATTGGAGAGCTAGAAACGGTACATAAAAAATCCCAGGCACAATCAATAGAACAAGAACTAGACGACATGCGGGAAAAGCTGAGAATCTATTACTAATTGATAAAGCGAAAGCCAAATTAACCAGAGGGAGGCGAACATTCTATGAGTTTGGGAACAAACCAGGTAGAATGTTAGCAAATGCCCTGAGAGAAGCCAATACACGTAACCATATCGCACAAATTAAGACACAAAATTATGAAATTATTAATGCCCCACAGAAAATCGCACAATGTTTTAAGGAGTATTACGAGAAATTATACCAGTTAGAAGAAAAACTCATACCAGGAAATGCTCAAAAGAAACTGGAAGCAGCTAGGGGGTATATTAGAGAAACACAGATGCCAAAATTAACAAAGGAAATAACTAGAAAATTGGATGAACCAATTACAATAGAGGAGTTCATGGAAGCAATAAAAGTATTAAATTGTGTAAGGCCCCAGGTCCAGATGGGTACACCCTATCATACTACAGAATGTTCGCTGAGAAACTGGCTCCCAGGTTTATATCAGCTTATAACTCACTGCGGGAGGGAAAGAAAATACCGAATGAGACGCTGTTGGCACATATAACAGTCATCCCAAAGGAAGGTAAAGATCCATCACAATGCGCTAGTTACCGCCCTATATCACTGCTGAATGTGGACCTGAAAGTGTTCACTAAGATTCTTGCCACAAGATTAATAGAGTATATCCCAGATTTAATACACCCAGATCAAGTGGGATTTACCCCTGGGCGAGAGGGAAGAGAAAACACACAACGGGTGGTGCGTGCGATTTATCTAGCACAAAAACAGAGGATGCAAATGATATTAGTATCTGCTGACGCAGAAAAAGCTTTTGATAGAGTGGAATGGATGTTTCTAAAAGCAACGCTACAGCATATAGGACTGAGAGAAGGGATGATGAGCTGGTTCGATAATCTATACTCAGAACCGAGCGCGAGGGTTAAAATAAATGATAAAATATCGGAGCCATTTCTTATTCGAAATGGGACAAGACAAGGTTGCCCACTGTCGCCTATTTTTATTTTGACAATAGAACCCTTTTTAAGGAAAATACGGGCAAATCCGAACATTAAGGGGATTATAACAAAGGGGGAAGAACAGAAACTGTCGGCATATGCCGATAACTTAATTTTTTTTATAACGTCCCCGGTTATAGCCCTGCCTTCCCTGCTGGCAGAACTAAGAGAATATGGAAAATTGTCCAAATTTAAGGTGAACTATGGGAAATCAGAGGCAATGGGAATGGAAATAAAATCCTCACTACTACATCAGATAACTACGCAATTTGATTTTAGATGGACAGATTCCCATATAAGCTACTTAGGGACTAAGATATCGAGAAACTTAAACAAATTATTCGAACTTAACTATGTAGCATTGGGTAGACGAATAAAACGAGACTTACTGAGATGGGATAAAGAAATCTTTACTTGGTTCGGGCGGACAAATATAATAAAGATGAACGTGTTACCGAGACTTCTGTATCTAATACAGACTTTACCAATTAAGATCCCCCAAAGTTTTTTGAGGGATCTTAGGTCAAGGTTCCTGAAATTCATTTGGGCGGGGAAACCGGCGAGGATATGTAGAACTATTTTGTCATTGCCCAAAGGGGAAGGAGGGATTGGGATCCCGGACCCAGTAAAGTATCAGGAAGCACCTTTTTTTTGCATTGATACATGTCCCCTGGGGCAGGAGCCAGGTCCCCAAACACTTTTTAGGACAATAACTTGCATATAAGCCTTTATAATTAGCACTTTAGATTTCTCCCATAGACTTTTCGAATTTGCCTCGAACACCCCAAATTGTTCGTTGTTCGGCGAACGGGCGAACAGGCAATGTTCGAGTCGAACATGAGTTTGACTCGAACTCGAAGCTCATCCCTAGTTACCATGGGTGACAAAAATGATGGCCGACCTGATGGTCAAGGTGATGCGGTTGCTGCTAATCCAAAAAAATGTGTGGAGATAAATGGTGTGACTGACTTAGAAGAGGTAAAAGGTACAGCAGAATTAGGCCCCCTACAGGTTCAGGAGGGTAATTCTGGGGAAGGTTTCCTGAGGTTTGAAGAACTTCTAGGATCTGAGAAGGATCCTAGTAAACAATGGTCAGAAGGAAATAGTCCAAAGCGCAGCAAGGTGTCACATGACTTAGAAACCTCAAGCCTCGTACACACGACCGAGTTTCTCGTCGTAAAAAACACGTTGTTTTTTTCGACGAGATTCTTGTTAACCTTGTCGATTTTCTCGTCAAGCTTTCCATGCGTACACACTGACATTTCCCAATTTCCTCGTTGTTCTCCGCGGTCACGTCCATCACGTACGACGGCACTATAAAGGGGAAGATCTTTTTTCTTGGCGCCACCCCTTGGGCTGCTTTTGCTGATCTCGTGTTACCGCGTGTGAAGTAAAAGTTTGGGAAGAGACGATTCGCGCTTTTCAGTCTTCGTACTTTTCAGTTCGTTTTCTGCGGTTAAGTTTGTGCTTGTGGGTTCGTATCTTGACTTTCAGGGCGTCTAGGCAGGTCGTATCTGTTTTACAGTGCGTTCTTGCCTGTTCGTTTCTGTTTTTCAGTTCGTTATTCATAGGCCTTGGTGTTCTAAAGTGCGTTCTGTTCTGTACGTTCTGATAAGACGACCGTTTCCTAGCCATGTCGCCTGGACGTTCTCGTCGTCGAGTTTGTGCTGTGCGTGCGCTTGGTGTTGGTCTGCTTGTTTTGGACCAAGACCAGTCCATGAATGGTGTGAGGAGGAGTTCATGGACCAAGAATTGGTTGCTCCAGCGGGACCAATTCTGCCATATGCCTCTGCTGCGGGAGATCGTCGAGAATAATCCTGAGGACTACAGGAATTTTCTGTGGATGTCTGACCCCGTTTTTCAGGAACTGTTGGCTTTGGTGTCCCCCTATATTACCAGGCAGGACACCGTTATGCGGGAAGCCATCAGTGCTGAGCAGAGGCTCATCGCCACGTTACGTTATCTGGCGACAGGGAGAAGTCTTCAGGACTTGAAGTTCACGACAGGCATCTCCCCCCAGGCTCTGGGCCTCATAATCCCAGACACCTGTTCTGCCATTATACAAGTCCTGCAGGAGGACTATATTAGGGTAAGTTTTCTCCATTAACATCACATTTTATGTATTACATGTATGCTAATGTATTGTATTTCTTTCATCCTTCCCTAATTACCATGATTGTAATATGCTGAGAATGTCCCCTTTGTCCTCATGCATGCTGGAAGCTTTAGATTGCCCCTTTTTTCTCCTCCATGCATATTTCCCTTCACTAACCTTTCCAGCAGGGGCGCCTGTTGCTCCAAATGTTTGGGAGTTCAAACCCCAATTTAAGAAATAAACTTCCTCCTTTTTTGCTCTGGTGCCTATTAAACGCCCCCATTTGTTCCCTCCAATGCAACCATTTTGTTCCCTCTAATGCAGCCATTTTGTTCCCTCCAATGCAGCCATTTTGTCCCCTCCAATGCAGCCATTTGGTTCCCTCTAATGCAGCCATTTTGTCCCCTCCAATGCAGCCAGTTCCCCCCCAGCCCTGCACTTACCTTCTTGTGGTCAGCGCCATCCTTCTTCTGTCCTTGATGTCTTCTCCTTCCCTTGATGTTGCATCAGCCAATCATGTTACCATTAAACAGACTTGTTGAACATGATTGGCAGAGCAGCCTGTCAGTGTTTACCCAAGGAATGCCCCCCCCCCTGCGTCCCCTATTTAACTTTTCTGAAGCCAATTACATCCCTCAGGCTGTAATGTGCAAGACAATTTTCCTTCCTGTTTCTGATATGCAATTTTAAGCCCATAAATGCCGCAGTTCTTCATATGTCGGTCGCTTAACAGGGGGCCATCCACCTGAATAGTGGGCGGCATAGACAATACATAGGTTAATGCAAGGCATGAACCTATGTATTGTTCTGAGTGACGGGCACAGGAGAGAGGGGGCAGTGCTCCAGCGCCCACTCTGGACGCACCGCCACTGCAATGCTATCCTGTGGCCAAACACATCTACCCCCCCTCCCCATTATAATTTATTCATGGACCATCATAGGGGGTGATGAATATGATACATGAGTCTTCCATTATACTTATTTAAAACACCTTAATAAACGTAGACTTTGCTTGATGTTGGCCTCTAATGTATTTTCTTAGAATCTCCTTGTAATGTTTGATTTGTGTATTCTAATATTTTTTCATCTTGTTTGACTCCACAGCTTCCTTCCACGCCACAGGAATGGCAGACTGTGGCATCGGAGTTTGCCACGCGGTGGGACTTCCCCAACTGCGGTGGTGCTATAGACGGTGTGAGGGGGTTAACTCGGTAGCGGGTGTGTGTGACCCCCTGGTTGGGCTCCCCACACAAAAACAGGGCCAGCAGACGGAGGTTGTGGTTTTCAAAATCAAAAGGTGCGGTTTATTTCTCTATGTACAGTGACAAAAACACAGCAAAGCCAAAAAGAAACAAACAAAATAAATCCTGGTCAGTTTGACCTCTGACTAAACATGCAGGTTTCCTAAACTAACAACTGGGATCAGCCTGGTGCTGTCCTAGTCCCTAAGTCCCTGGTTTAGTAAAAGTCCAAACAAATAGCCACACAGGCTTTGCCTCACCGCACAGGGGTTCACTCTCCCTAGACAGTCCACACAGGTCTGGTTCCAGGCATGAGCTAACATCTAATGAAGCTGGGAGTTTTTATAGAGGCCTTAAACGAACTGACAGGCTTCAGCTGGTCTCATCAACTCCCTGCCTGCACGACGCCCAGCCCTCTCCCTAGAGGTATGAGTCATCCATGAGCCCACTAGCCTTATACAACTCTCCACCTAGTTGTATAAGTCGGCGTAAAGCCTGAATCCGGGCGAAATATATCTACCCCCCTGGATGCAACCAGGTGACTTTACCTTCCTGCTGTCACATACCCCCCCCTCTTGTTTTAACCTCGGGGTTGGAACACCAGCAATCAGGCATTCATGTACTCGAGACAAAGCATCCACATTCCCCATTTGAACGCCAGGGCGATGCTTTACTGTGAAGTTGAATTCCTGGAGGGCCAGGAACCACCTATTCACTCTTCTATTTGTTTCCTTGTTTTGAGCCATCCACTTTAACGGAGCGTGATCCGTAACCAAGTCAAAGTGCCTACCTAGCAGGTAGTACCGAAGGGAATCTAGAGCCCACTTCACCGCTAAACACTCCTTTTCAACCGTGGCGTAATTTACCTCATGGGACTTCAACTTCCTGCTGAGGTAAATGACTGGGTGCTCTTCCCCGTTCCAGACCTGGGACAATACTGCTCCTAACCCCACATCTGACGCATCACTTTGTACGACAAAGTCTTTAGAGAAGTCGGGTGAGTACAACACTGGCTGGCTACATAAGGCTTGTTTCAAGAATTGGAATGCTGCCTCAGCCTCGGGGGTCCATTTAATCATGACCGACCCTTTCCCTTTCGTCAGGTTGGTTAGGGGCACAGCCTTAGAAGCAAAGTGGGGAATGAAGCGCCGATAATAACCCGCGATTCCCAGAAAGGCTCGTACCTGCTTCTTGCTGTTGGGACGTGGCCAACTCTGGATGGCCTCGACTTTGTTGAGTTGGGGTTTTATTACTCCCCTGCCAATGGTGTACCCAAGATATTTGGCCTCCTCCTGCCCAATGGTACACTTCTTGGGGTTAGCCGTAAACCCCGCTTCCCGAACAGAGTCCAGGACTGCTTGCACTTTTGGCAGATGTGAGGCCCAATCTGTGCTATGGACAATTACGTCATCCAGGTAAGCCGCAGCATACTTCCGATGGGGCCTCAGTATCTGGTCCATTTTCCGCTGGAATGTGGCCGGCGCATTCTGTAACCCGAACGGCATTCTCTTATATTGGAACGCCCCGTCTGGGGTTACAAATGCGGTTTTCTCTTTGGCCGACTTGGCCAGGGGAATTTGCCAATACCCTTTTGTGAGGTCAAGAGTCGTCATGTATCGGGCTGTTCCCAGCCGGTCGATCAACTCATCTATACGTGGCATGGGGTAGGTGTCAAATTTTGTAACTTTGTTCAACTGACGAAAATCGTTACAAAATCGCCAGCTCCCATCCGGTTTAGGCACCAACACAATGGGACTAGACCAATCACTTTGGGACTCCTCTATCACCCCTAAGTTCAGCATTTTCTGTACTTCCTCCCGTATTGCCTCCCGTCGGGCCTCTGGGATCCGATAGGGTTTTAACTTCACCCTTTCACCGGGCGGGGTAATAATATCATGCTCTACCCCAGATGTTTGTCCCGGCAGCTCAGAGAACACCTCCTTGTTGCGAAGCACAAACTCCTTAACCTCCTGTTGTTGGGGTTGTGACAAGGTGGCTGCTATTCCAACCTCCGGAATCACGCAACCAGTTTGAGCTGGTGACCAAGTTTCTGCGACTAGGGACTCTCTATCCCTCCAGGCTTTCAACAGATTAACGTGATAGATCTGTTCGGGCTTTCGCCTTCCTGGTTGTCTGACCTTGTAATTCACTTCGCTCACTTTTTCCATTATCTCGTAGGGGCCTTGCCATTTGGCAAGGAATTTACTTTCAACCGTAGGGACAAGTACCAATATCCTATCCCCCGGGGAAAAGGTACGGGTCTTGGCTCCACGGTTGTACACTCTCTGCTGTGCCAACTGCGCTTGGGCCAAATGTTCCTTCACGATGGGCATTACCTGTGCAATTCGATCTTGCATCAGGGCGACATGCTCAATCACACTCCTGTGGGGAGAACTCTCACTTTCCCAAGTTTCCTTGGCAATATCCAACAGCCCTCTTGGGTGTCTCCCATACAGTAACTCAAAGGGGGAGAATCCCGTAGAGGATTGGGGCACCTCCCTAATAGCAAACATCAAATAAGGAAGTAGACAGTCCCAATCCTTTCCATCTCTATCCACCACTTTCTTCAACATTTGTTTTAGGGTTTTGTTGAATCTTTCAACCAGCCCATCGGTTTGGGGGTGATACACAGATGTACGCAATTGCGTCACTTTGAGCAATTTACACAGCTCTTTCATAACCCGGGACATAAAGGGTGTACCTTGGTCCGTAAGCAGTTCTTTACAAATACCCACCCGGCTAAAAACAAGAGATAGCTCTTTGGCTATGGTTTTGGCCGAGGTATTTCTGAGAGGGATCGCTTCTGGATAACGGGTGGCATAGTCCATTATAACCAATATGTACTGGTGCCCCCTAGCGGACTTGATTATAGGACCTACCAAATCCATTGCGATTCTCTCAAACGGGACCTCAATGATGGGTAGAGGGACCAGCGGGCTACGGAAATGTGGCATCGGGGCCGACCTCTGACACACAGGGCAGGAGGAACAATAATTTTCTATGTCCTTCATCACCCCAGGCCAATAGAATCTCTGTAATACCCTCTCTCGGGTTTTCTCTGTCCCCAGATGACCTCCAAGAATGTGCCCATGGGCCAACTCCAACACCAACTTCCTGTAAGGTTTGGGCACCACCAGCTGCTCAACGGTTTCTTCTGCCCTTTTTGCCACCCGATACAGTAGGTCCTTCTCTACGCTGAAGTATGGGTAAGTGCAGGTATTATCTGGGTTCACTAACTCGCCATCTATTTCCACTACGTTTTCCCGTGCCTTTATTAGGGCGGGGTCTTTTAACTGTTCTGTGGCAAAATTTTCCCTGTGAACCTCCAGATCAGAAAACTCCACAGACGGTAGGTTTTCGTCTGAGGAGGTGGGCTCCTCTCCAGTTTCTTGAGTCTCCCCTGCAAATACTGACAAGGGAAATTCTGGAGAGTCCTCACCACTCTCAGAGGAGTTCTGGCTATCACATTCCTGGTACATAGGGGCACCAGTGGGGGGCTCAGGATCATCCCACAGTTCCCAGAACTTCGGAAAATCCCTTCCCACAATGGCGTCATGCGGTAACTGAGATACTAAGCCCACTGGATGAGAGAGGGTACCTTTGGGGGTCTCGAAACACACTGTAGTCACTGGATACTCTCGGGTGTCCCCATGCACACAAATAACAGCTACCTTGCTATTCCCAGAGACCTCTGTTTTAACTATTTCAGCCTTTATCAGGGTCACAAGGCTACCTGAATCCAGTAATACCACAACATTTCTACCATTAATACACATTTTGCATAAATGTTTCTCAGTTCCTCGAATGGCAGTGCATGCGACTGTCGCACACAGCGACTGACGTCTGCCCGTCAGAAAGTCACACTGCATGGGTTCCTCCACAACCGGGCAATTGGCTGCAATATGTCCCGCTTGCCGGCAGCGGTAGCAAACGATCCTTCTTGCGGCCTCTTGAGCCGCTGATTTCCCAGGCTGTTCTCGCCAAACTTGGGGTAGAGCTCCCACCCTCTCACTCTCTCCACCCTCACCCCTTGGAATCCTCTTATCCGCCCCTGGGGATGGTCTGGTCTTAGGGTGGAAAGTCCGAGTGTCTCTGGAAGAGGCCGTCAGGTTCTCTGTAGCCAAGTATTTCTCTACACGATCCACAAGACCACCGGCCGTCTCTGGGTCTCCATGGCTTACCCACTTTTGGATGGCAGTAGGAAGAGCTCTCAAAAACCGATCCATTACAACACGTTCCACAGTCTCTGGTGCGGACAAAGTCTCTGGCTGTAGCCACTTCCTGCTCAGGTGAATGAGATCATACATTTGAGACCTGGGGGGTTTTCCAAGCTGGAAAGTCCAGTTATGCACACGCTGAGCCCGGACAGCCAGGGTGACACCCAGCCTTGCCAATATTTCAGCTTTTAGCATCACATAGTCTTTTGCTTGGTCAGGCTCTAGGTCATAGTAAGCCTTCTGCGATTCACCAGTTAACAGAGGAGCCACCAGTCCAGCCCACTGCTCCTCAGGCCACTTTTCTCTTTCAGCAGTCCTTTCAAATGTGGTCAAAAATACCTCTGGATCATCCTCTCCAGTCATTTTTGTCAATAAACGACTCACCCCAAAGGACGCGGTATTAGTGGGACGGCTTTCCTCACTGGTCTGCGGACGTTGCTGCATTACTGCTTCCATTTGTTGTAGTCTCTGCTCTTGCTTCTGTAACAGGTCTATGAAGCGGGCCTCAGATTGCTGCTGGGCTTGTTGATGAGCTTGCTGCTGGGCTGCAAGGCTCCTTTGCAAACCTGCATTTGTCTGCTGTTGATTGGCATTTGCTAGAGCCAGCTGTTTCAGTATCTCCTCCATGCTGGCTTAAAAAAAACTGCCACTGGTTCTCCACCAACTGTGAGGGGGTTAACTCGGTAGCGGGTGTGTGTGACCCCCTGGTTGGGCTCCCCACACAAAAACAGGGCCAGCAGACGGAGGTTGTGGTTTTCAAAATCAAAAGGTGCGGTTTATTTCTCTATGTACAGTGACAAAAACACAGCAAAGCCAAAAAGAAACAAACAAAATAAATCCTGGTCAGTTTGACCTCTGACTAAACATGCAGGTTTCCTAAACTAACAACTGGGATCAGCCTGGTGCTGTCCTAGTCCCTAAGTCCCTGGTTTAGTAAAAGTCCAAACAAATAGCCACACAGGCTTTGCCTCACCGCACAGGGGTTCACTCTCCCTAGACAGTCCACACAGGTCTGGTTCCAGGCATGAGCTAACATCTAATGAAGCTGGGAGTTTTTATAGAGGCCTTAAACGAACTGACAGGCTTCAGCTGGTCTCATCAACTCCCTGCCTGCACGACGCCCAGCCCTCTCCCTAGAGGTATGAGTCATCCATGAGCCCACTAGCCTTATACAACTCTCCACCTAGTTGTATAAGTCGGCGTAAAGCCTGAATCCGGGCGAAATATATCTACCCCCCTGGATGCAACCAGGTGACTTTACCTTCCTGCTGTCACAACGGGAAGCACGTCCGCATCGTGCCGCCACCCCGTTCTGGGTCCTACTACTTCAATTACAAGGGGTTTCATAGCATTGTGCTGATGGCGGTGGTGTCAGCACGGTATGAATTCCTCTATGTTGATGTAGGGAAGAATGGCCGGATGTCCGATGGGGGATCCTTCATCCAGACGGAGTTTGCCCTCCGTCTCCAGAGTGACGACCTTGCATTGCCACCGGATGCAGGGAATGTTGAAGGACTCCCCTTTGTTTTTTTGGCTGATGAAGCCTTCGGGCTCGGACCGCATCTTATGAGGCCATTTCCTCAGAGGACCCTGACCCCAGAGAAGAGGGTGTTCAATTACCGGCTGGCCAGGGGCCGAAGAGTCGTTGAAAATGCCTTTGGCATAATGGCCAGCCGGTTCCGCCTTTTTATGACTTCAATACACTTGGCGGACTACAAAATAAACTATGTAGTATTATGCTGCTGTGTGCTACACAATTTTCTCTGCCGCAAATCAAATTCCTATATGGCCTCAGTTTTGCCTGAGGCTGGACTTTCCCCTGATAATCCCCTGCCGGGCCTGGAATCTGCCCGTGCTGGCTTGCCCCCCAAAATGCCCGTGAGGTTCGGGACAAATACATGGACTATTTCACGGGTAGGGGGGCAATTCCTATGCCAGGCTATGGCTAAAGATTCCTGTCTAACGATCAAAATAAAAATCTGGTTTAAACTTCTAACTTTTGTTGGTTTCCTGTCTCCTAGTTTATCTTAGTGCATTTGTAGTGCCAAGTGTATTTTCCTTTAGTAAATACAAACCATTTCACTATGTAACCTTTAAAAAATAACCAAATAAGGTTAGAGCGTATTAGAAAAAGAAGCTACACGTTGTTTGTGTTCAAATATTTTACTATGTGCAAATTCACACACCTTTTTTTTTTTATTTTACATTTTTTGTTTGCCTGCCCACAAACCGGCAATTGTTTTCTTAGGAAAATACAAAAACAACAGTTGCATTCCAAAAATTACAAAATTGGATACCTCGGAGCAATCTGAGACATTCACTTACACAAACTATATGTCTCTATGTGCCCGTCCTAATATGGGGTCCTGCCACCCCTTGCCCAGCCAAAAATTGAATATGCACACAATTGGGATTATTTTCCTATAGGGATTTTAGACTCCTGATCCCTATTGTCAACATGTGCTATCTGCCATCAGGGGTGATCAATGGACGTGTTTTGGGGGTGCAACCCCTTCCTCAGTTCACCTACTTTAGATACGAGGAAGGGGTTGCATCCCCAAAAGACGTACATGGATATCCCCTGATGGCAGATAGCACATGTTGACACACTGTGTGCAGATTAAATTTTTGGCTGGTTTGATTGTCAAAAAGTTTTTAAAAAGTTGAAGAACAAACATGAAAAAAAGGGGGTTTGGATGCCTTGTGGAATTCTCCCCAAAACATCGAGAATGTCTTTAACCACTTCCCGCCCAGTCAATAGTGAATTGACGTCCGGGAAGTGGTTGCATTATCGATACTGGACGTCATATGACGTCCTGCAGGATAATGCCTTGCGCGCGCCCGCGGGGGCGCGCAGCGCGGTGATCGGGGACGGCATGTGTCCCTCGGACACAGCGCTTCCCCGATCACGGTAAACAGCCAATTTCATTGGCTGTTTACCATGTGATCGGCTGTGTCAAAGTCACAGCCGATCACCTGTCAAAACAAACTTGCAGAGCGGGGATCGGGGAAGGCGAGTGTCCCTTGGACACAGCGCGTCCCCGATCAGAGTAAACAGCCAATGAATTGGCTGTTTACCACGTGACCGGCTGTGTCCAATCACAGCCGGTCACAAATGTAAACAAACTCCACAGGAGTTACTACCTGATCCCTGCTCTCTCCTCACACACCGATCTGTGAGGAGAGAGAAGAGATCAGTAAGTTAGCTCAGTGTAGTTTGTCTACATAAGTTTACAGTGCACAACACGCCCCCCCCCATAAAGAGGACCTGTCACACAGCCCAGCACATCAATCAGCCCAGCCAATCAGCCCATCTGTCAATCAGCCCATCTGTCAATCAATCACCCCACCTGTCAATCAATCACCCCATCTGTCAATCAATCAACCCGGCATAAAAGCAGTGCAGCGCAGCAAAAAAATATAAAATAAAACCCAAAATAAATCATAAAAAACAACAATACTGAGAACGGTAGTAAATAGTTAAAAACAATGTGTCCATAGAATTCCTCTTAGCAAGAATAGAAGCCCAAGACTAGGGATGAGCTTCGTGTTCGAGTCGAACATACGTTCGACTCGAACATCGGCTGTTCGATCGTTCGACGAAGATCGAACGATTTGGGCCGTTCGCGCCAAATTCGAGTGACGCGAACGGCCCACAATGCACTACGCCATCGCAGTGTCATCCAGGCGCTGTGATTGGCCAAGCATGCACTGTGACCCCGCATGCTTGGCCAATCACAGCGCCGGCAGCGAGGAGAGCAATGATTGGCCACAGGCAGGATGCCTGTGGCCAATTATTGCTGAGGGTGTTTAGTACACGCCCCACACTATAAAAGGCCGCCAGCACGGCGGCCTAGTGTAGTGTGTTCCGGAGCAGGGAAAGACAAGCATAGGCAGGGACAGTGACATTTATTTCTTTCTTGCTTAACCTGGATTCCTTTAGTTTAGGGAAAGAGAAGGATAGGTAGGGAGAATGTCAGTGTGTTTTACTGTGCGAGTCCTTGTTTCTAGGGACAAAGAAGGAAAGTGAGGGGAATTCTCCTTGTGCTATAGTGTGCTTTAAAAAAACATTTTTTCTAGGGACAGAAAACTCTAGGTAGGGAGAGTGTCAGTTTCTTTCACTGTGCGAGTCCTTGTTTCTAGGGACAAAGAAGGAAAGTGAGGGGAATTCTCCTTGTGCTATAGTGTGCTTTAAAAAAACATTTTTTCTAGGGACAGAAAACTCTAGGTAGGGAGAGTGTCAGTTTCTTTCACTGTGCCAGTCCTTGTTTCTAGGGACAAAGAAGGAAAGTGAGGGGAATTCTCCTTGTGCTATAGTGTGCTTTAAAAAAACATTTTTTCTAGGGACAGAAAACTCTAGGTAGGGAGAGTGTCAGTTTCTTTCACTGTGCCAGTCCTTGTTTCTAGGGACAAAGAAGGAAAGTGAGGGGAATTCTCCTTGTGCTATAGTGTGCTTTAAAAAAACATTTTTTCTAGGGACAGAAAACTCTAGGTAGGGAGAGTGTCAGTTTCTTTCACTGTGCCAGTCCTTGTTTCTAGGGACAAAGAAGGAAAGTGAGGGGAATTCTCCTTGTGCTATAGTGTGCTTTAAAAAAACATTTTTTCTAGGGACAGAAAACTCTAGGTAGGGAGAGTGTCAGTTTCTTTCACTGTGCGAGTCCTTGTTTCTAGGGACAAAGAAGGAAAGTGAGGGGAATTCTCCTTGTGCTATAGTGTGCTTTAAAAAAACATTTTTTCTAGGGACAGAAAACTCTAGGTAGGGAGAGTGTCAGTTTCTTTCACTGTGCCAGTCCTTGTTTCTAGGGACAAAGAAGGAAAGTGAGGGGAATTCTCCTTGTGCTATAGTGTGCTTTAAAAAAACATTTTTTCTAGGGACAGAAAACTCTAGGTAGGGAGAGTGTCAGTTTCTTTCACTGTGCCAGTCCTTGTTTCTAGGGACAAAGAAGGAAAGTGAGGGGAATTCTCCTTGTGCTATAGTGTGCTTTAAAAAAACATTTTTTCTAGGGACAGAAAACTCTAGGTAGGGAGAGTGTCAGTTTCTTTCACTGTGCCAGTCCTTGTTTCTAGGGACAAAGAAGGAAAGTGAGGGGAATTCTCCTTGTGCTATAGTGTGCTTTAAAAAAACATTTTTTCTAGGGACAGAAAACTCTAGGTAGGGAGAGTGTCAGTTTCTTTCACTGTGCGAGTCCTTGTTTCTAGGGACAAAGAAGGAAAGTGAGGGGAATTCTCCTTGTGCTATAGTGTGCTTTAAAAAAACATTTTTTCTAGGGACAGAAAACTCTAGGTAGGGAGAGTGTCAGTTTCTTTCACTGTGCCAGTCCTTGTTTCTAGGGACAAAGAAGGAAAGTGAGGGGAATTCTCCTTGTGCTATAGTGTGCTTTAAAAAAACATTTTTTCTAGGGACAGAAAACTCTAGGTAGGGAGAGTGTCAGTTTCTTTCACTGTGCCAGTCCTTGTTTCTAGGGACAAAGAAGGAAAGTGAGGGGAATTCTCCTTGTGCTATAGTGTGCTTTAAAAAAACATTTTTTCTAGGGACAGAAAACTCTAGGTAGGGAGAGTGTCAGTTTCTTTCACTGTGCCAGTCCTTGTTTCTAGGGACAAAGAAGGAAAGTGAGGGGAATTCTCCTTGTGCTATAGTGTGCTTTAAAAAAACATTTTTTCTAGGGACAGAAAACTCTAGGTAGGGAGAGTGTCAGTTTCTTTCACTGTGCCAGTCCTTGTTTCTAGGGACAAAGAAGGAAAGTGAGGGGAATTCTCCTTGTGCTATAGTGTGCTTTAAAAAAACATTTTTTCTAGGGACAGAAAACTCTAGGTAGGGAGAGTGTCAGTTTCTTTCACTGTGCCAGTCCTTGTTTCTAGGGACAAAGAAGGAAAGTGAGGGGAATTCTCCTTGTGCTATAGTGTGCTTTAAAAAAACATTTTTTCTAGGGACAGAAAACTCTAGGTAGGGAGAGTGTCAGTTTCTTTCACTGTGCCAGTCCTTGTTTCTAGGGACAAAGAAGGAAAGTGAGGGGAATTCTCCTTGTGCTATAGTGTGCTTTAAAAAACATTTTTTCTAGGGACAGAAAACTCTAGGTAGGGAGAGTGTCAGTTTCTTTCACTGTGCCAGTCCTTGTTTCTAGGGACAAAGAAGGAAAGTGAGGGGAATTCTCCTTGTGCTATAGTGTGCTTTAAAAAAACATTTTTTCTAGGGACAGAAAACTCTAGGTAGGGAGAGTGTCAGTTTCTTTCACTGTGCCAGTCCTTGTTTCTAGGGACAAAGAAGGAAAGTGAGGGGAATTCTCCTTGTGCTATAGTGTGCTTTAAAAAAACATTTTTTCTAGGGACAGAAAACTCTAGGTAGGGAGAGTGTCAGTTTCTTTCACTGTGCCAGTCCTTGTTTCTAGGGACAAAGAAGGAAAGTGAGGGGAATTCTCCTTGTGCTATAGTGTGCTTTGAAAAAACATTTTTTCTAGGGACAGAAAACTCTAGGTAGGGAGAGTGTCAGTTTCTTTCACTGTGCCAGTCCTTGTTTCTAGGGACAAAGAAGGAAAGTGAGGGGAATTCTCCTTGTGCTATAGTGTGCTTTAAAAAAACATTTTTTCTAGGGACAGAAAACTCTAGGTAGGGAGAGTGTCAGTTTCTTTCACTGTGCGAGTCCTTGTTTCTAGGGACAAAGAAGGAAAGTGAGGGGAATTCTCCTTGTGCTATAGTGTGCTTTAAAAAAACATTTTTTCTAGGGACAGAAAACTCTAGGTAGGGAGAGTGTCAGTTTCTTTCACTGTGCCAGTCCTTGTTTCTAGGGACAAAGAAGGAAAGTGAGGGGAATTCTCCTTGTGCTATAGTGTGCTTTAAAAAAACATTTTTTCTAGGGACAGAAAACTCTAGGTAGGGAGAGTGTCAGTTTCTTTCACTGTGCCAGTCCTTGTTTCTAGGGACAAAGAAGGAAAGTGAGGGGAATTCTCCTTGTGCTATAGTGTGCTTTAAAAAAACATTTTTTCTAGGGACAGAAAACTCTAGGTAGGGAGAGTGTCAGTTTCTTTCACTGTGCCAGTCCTTGTTTCTAGGGACAAAGAAGGAAAGTGAGGGGAATTCTCCTTGTGCTATAGTGTGCTTTAAAAAAACATTTTTTCTAGGGACAGAAAACTCTAGGTAGGGAGAGTGTCAGTTTCTTTCACTGTGCCAATCCTTGTTTCTAGGGACAAAGAAGGAAAGTGAGGGGAATTCTCCTTGTGCTATAGTGTGCTTTAAAAAAACATTTTTTCTAGGGACAGAAAACTCTAGGTAGGGAGAGTGTCAGTTTCTTTCACTGTGCCAGTCCTTGTTTCTAGGGACAAAGAAGGAAAGTGAGGGGAATTCTCCTTGTGCTATAGTGTGCTTTAAAAAAACATTTTTTCTAGGGACAGAAAACTCTAGGTAGGGAGAGTGTCAGTTTCTTTCACTGTGCCAGTCCTTGTTTCTAGGGACAAAGAAGGAAAGTGAGGGGAATTCTCCTTGTGCTATAGTGTGCTTTAAAAAAACATTTTTTCTAGGGACAGAAAACTCTAGGTAGGGAGAGTGTCAGTTTCTTTCACTGTGCCAGTCCTTGTTTCTAGGGACAAAGAAGGAAAGTGAGGGGAATTCTCCTTGTGCTATAGTGTGCTAAAGCATTCCTCATCAACCATCTTTGAAATCCTTGTTTTTTGGACAGTCAGGGAAATTGTCGTTGTGCTATTCTGTGCAAAAGCAATAATCCTCAACCATATTTAGAAATCCTTAAGTAAAGGGACAGAGAAGGACACCTGAAGGTAGCCCTTATTGCTTTTTTCCCATCTCCCTGCAGGCCATCTATTAGAATGTCTGGAAGGCAAACAAAGAGAGGCAGACAGTCAGGAGGCAATAAAAGAGGGCAAGCAGGCTCTGTGTCTGGGGGCAACAGTGCTGGTCGTGGACGCGGTGCATTGTCATCAGCACATGGCCATGGGACACGCTTGTCCTTCTTTTCGGCAGCTGGACATGTTGAGCCACATCATGCCGAAGACTTGGTAGAGTGGATGACCAAGCCCTCCTCCTCCTCCTCATCCTCTCTCACCCAGGCTCAGGGTACTGGCAAAGCAGCTGCCAAAGTGTCCTCTTCCCTGGTATCAATGTCAGACTCATCATCAGTCACTCCTTCCCTAGACCCACCATGTCCTCCTCCTGAGGAGTCCCCCGAACTGTTTGAGCACAGTGTTGGGTACATGCTCCAGGAGGATGCCCAGCGTTTCGAAGGGTCTGATGATGAAACCCAGCTACAGGAAGGCAGTAGCGTGAGAGCAGACAGAGGGGATGCTCAAGAAGGACACCAATCTGGCAGTCATGTTCCAGCAGCTGCAGCATACTGCCAGATTGGCTCCAGTGATGAGGAGGGAGGGGATGATGAGGTCACTGACTCCACGTGGGTGCCTAATAGGAGAGAGGAGGAGGAGGAGGATGAGGAGGAGGCACATCTCCAACGAGGCAGGATGCCCTTTGGTGGCCAGCGTAAGGGCAGTACACCGACGGAATCACACCGCAGAGCTCCGCCTGTGCAGGGCGCAGCCTCTGCCCGTCATTCAAAAAGTTCCTTGGTGTGGGCTTTTTTGAGGCTAGTGCATCAGATCGCACAGCTGCTGTTTGCAACATATGTCTCAAGCGTATATCGCGTGGCCAAAACATCAGCCGCTTGGGTACCACATGCCTGACCAGACATATGTTGACCTGCCATGCAGCTCGTTGGCAAGCCTACCTCAAAGACCCACACCAAAGAACAAAGCGGACCTCTCCTTGCACCGCATCAGCTGGGATCTCCAACCCCACTATAGATTCAGTCCTCTCTGAAACATGCACTGAGAGGAATGAAGGTGTAGAATTAGGTGTGTCACAGCCAAGTACTTGCGGCCACTCTGCTAGCAGTACACCGACGTCCGATTCTAGCAGGCAAATTTCCCTGCCCCAGCTGCTGGACCGTCGAAAGAAGTTCACTCCCAGCCATCCACATGCCCAGCGGTTGAATGCTAGCTTGGCTAAATTGCTAGCGCTTCAACTGCTGCCTTTTCAGTTGGTAGACTCGGCCCCCTTCCGTGAGTTTGTGCAATGTGCGGTTCCTCAGTGGCAGGTTCCCAAACGCCACTTTTTCTCACGGAAGGCTATTCCGGCTCTCTACCGGCATGTGGAAGGCAATGTCTTGGCCTCGCTGGACAGGGCGGTCAGCGGTAAGGTGCATATTACCGCTGACTCATGGTCCAGCAGGCATGGACAGGGACGTTACCTTTCTTTCACGGCCCATTGGGTCACTCTTTTGGCAGCTGGGAAGGATGCAGGACAAGGTGCAGTAGTGTTGGAGGTTGTTCCACCGCCACGCCTCCAAAATGCTACTACTGGTTGTGACACACCTCTCTCCTCCACCCCCTCCTCTTCTTCTTCCTCCATGGCCTCTTCCTGTGGTTTGTCCTATGAACCAGCGGTGCTCCGTAGCCGTTCACGGGGCTACGCAAGTACGCAGGCAAAAAGATGCCATGCCGTGCTTGCGCTGGTGTGTTTGGGGGACAGAAGCCACACTGGGGCAGAGGTCCTGTCTGCTCTGCAGGGCCAGGCCGAGAGGTGGTTGACGCCACGCCAGCTTAAGCCAGGAATGGTGGTTTGCGACAATGGCACCAACCTCCTCTCCGCCCTCCGACAGGGACAACTGACCCATGTGCCCTGTGTGGCTCACGTCCTTAACCTGGTGGTGCAGCGGTTCTTGGGCAGGTACCCGGGCTTACAGGATGTCCTGAGGCAGGCCAGGAAAGTCTGTGTGCATTTCCGCAGATCTTATAATGCCAGTGCTCGCCTGGCTGAGCTGCAAAAGGAGTTGAACCTGCCCAAGAACCGCCTTATATGTGACATGCCCACCAGGTGGAACTCAACGTTGGCCATGCTGCAGCGGCTGCACACGCAGCAGAGGGCCATCAATGAGTACCTGTGCGACTACGGCACCAGGACAGGGTCAGGGGAGCTTGGTTTTTTTTCTCCACGCCAGTGGGGCATGATCAGGGATGCATGCACTGTCCTGGCACCATTTGAGGAGGCCACGAGGATGGTGAGCAGTGACAGTGCATGCATCAGTGACACTGTACCTCTTGTCCACCTGTTGGAGCACACGCTGCGTGGAATAATGGACAGGGCACTTGAGGCAGAACAGAGGCAGGAAGACGAGGACTTCCTTGCCTCTCAAGGCCCCCTTTACCCAGACAGTGTTCCTTCTGTCCCACCCATCGCACAGGAAGAGGAAGAGGAGGAGGAGGAGGAGGAGGATTGTGTCAGCATGGAGGTGGAGGCTGGCACTCAGCATCATCAGCAGCAGTCTTTTAGGGATGATTTACAGTCCCAAGAAACCAGTGGACTTGTACGTGGCTGGGAGGAGGTGGCTGCGGATCATGTCGTCCTTAGTGACCCAGAGGACTCCGGAGCGAATGCCTCAGCAAACCTACGCTGCATGGCCTCCCTGATCCTGCAAAGTCTGCGGAAGGATCCTCGTATTCTTCGGATCAAGGAGAGGGACCATTACTGGCTGGCCACTCTCCTTGATCCACGGTACAAGGGTAAGGTTGCGGACCTTATGTTACCTTCGCAGAGGGAGCAGAGGATGAGACAACTCCGGGAGGCCTTGCAGAAAGGTCTGTGCAACGCGTTCCCAGAGACTGGAAGGTTACAAACTCCTGGTCCTGGACAACGAGTTGCTGAGGCTTCGGCCAGTCAAAGAAGGAGCGGTGGGGAAGGTGGCCGTCTGACCGATGCGTTCAGACAATTCTTTAGTCCGCAGCCCCAAAGTATGATCGGTTCCAGCAACCATCGCCAGCGTCTGATAAACATGGTGCAGGAATATCTAGGGGCAAGGTCAGACTTGGACACCTTCCCCACCGAAAATCCTCTGGCTTACTGGGTCTTGAGGATGGATCACTGGCCAGAGCTTGCACAGTATGCAATTGAGCTACTGGCCTGTCCTGCATCCAGCGTTCTTTCGGAACGCACATTCAGTGCTGCTGGAGGATTTGTCACGGATCACAGGGTGCGCCTGTCCACCGACTCGGTTGATCGACTGACTTTCATCAAGATGAACCAGTCTTGGATCACCACCAGCTACCACACACCTGATGCTGATATAACAGACTAATTGATTTTAACATGTCACATCCCTTCAAGACTGATGCTGATGCTGAGTGCCTGTGCTGTTATGTTGACTGGCTATCTTCCTCCTCCGAGTCCTCAATGATACGATTGATGATGATAGCTTGGAAGATCATTTTTGTTTATGGGTGCCGCCACCAGTGGCTAAGGCCCAATTTTTCAGCCCCTGTTTTACAGGGGCGTGTAATTACAATTTTTTTAGCAATAATTTGCCATAGGGCTCATTGCTGTGCTCCAAGTACAGTATCTGTGAGGGGTTGGAGTGTTGTGGCACCAGTGCCTAAGGCCCAATTTTTCAGCCCCTGTTTAACAGGGGCGTGTCATTACAATTTTTGAAGCAATACTTTGCAACAGGGCTCATTGCTGTGCTCCAAGTACAGTATCTGTGAGGGGTTGTAGTGTTGTGCCACCAGTGCCTAAGGCCCAATTTTTCAGCCCCTGTTTAACAGGGGCGTGTCATTACAATTTTTGAAGCAATACTTTGCAACAGGGCTCATTGCTGTGCTCCAAGTACAGTATCTGTGAGGGGTTGTAGTGTTGTGCCACCAGTGCCTAAGGCCCAATTTTTCAGCCCCTGTTCAACAGGGGCATGCAATTACAATTCTTGATCTAATAATTCACAGCAGGGCCCATTGCTGCACCCACCAAGAGTAACTCTGAGGGCTTACAGTGTTGTGGCAACGCCACCACCACCACCACCACCACGAAAGGCCCAATTTTTCAGCCCCTGTTCAAAAGGGGCATGTAATTACAATTCTTGATCTAATAATTCACAGCAGGGCCCATTCCTGCACCCACCAAGAGTAACTCTGAGGGCTTACAGTGTTGTGGCAACACCACCACCACCACCACCACCACGAAAGGCCCAATTTTTCAGCCCCTGTTCAACAGGGGAATGCAATTACAATTCTTGATCTAATAATTCACAGCAGGGCCCATTGCTGCACCCACCAAGAGTAACTGTCAGGGCTTACAGTGTTGTGGCACCAGCACCACCATCAAAGGCCCAATTTTTACTACCACTGTTCAACAATTATATGTAATTAAAATTCCTGATATAATAGTTGACAGCAGGGCGTTCCAGCACCAACCAAGAGTAACTGTGAGTGCTTACAGTGTTGTGCCAACACCAACAACTAAGGGGCCTATTTCTGCAGAGTATATACGGCAGGTCCCTACTTTCAAACATCCAACTTACAAACGACTCCTACTTGCAAACGCAAGAAGACAACAGGAAGTGAGAGGAAATCTACCACTAGGAAGGAAAATTCTCTCCTGTAAGAATAAATATGGGAGAAAGGTGTCTCCTCTGTACTGATGCTTTATCAGCAATCCTTGTTTCAAGAAAAACACCACATTTCAAAAACAGTTGTCATTGGGACGGAAAGTGAGGTGAAATGTTCTGAACAGGGGCACAGACAGCAAAACAAATGTTACAGGGGTGATAACCCTTACCTAGGTTTTCCAAAAAGTTTAAAAATAGATTTTTGGGCTGGAGCTACACTTCAACAATGTACCTGTTCAAAATTACAAACACATTCTACATAAGAACAAACCTACAGTCCCTGTCTTGTATGCACCGCCTGTATACGGCTGTTCAGAGTATATAGGGCCTTTTTTATTTTATGTGCGGGGTTC
The DNA here is from genome assembly GCA_029206835.1 of Rana muscosa. NCBI lineage: Eukaryota > Metazoa > Chordata > Amphibia > Anura > Ranidae > Rana > Rana muscosa. The sequence goes on from CM055121.1 coordinate 26,740,355, forward strand.
CCCTTAATATCCATACAAGACCCAAAGGGGCTGGTAATGGGCTGGGGTAGGGGGGGGGGGGGGGGGTCATGGGGTAGCTATGCCATTTTTCTTAAAGATTTTCATCCATATTACCGGGACCAGACATTACATTAAAGCCGCAAGCAGTTTTAAATGGCTTTTTTTTCCTTTAGAAGTGTCATTTTGTGCAGGGACAGTTCTAAACACGGGAAACACGTGGCACTTCACAGGCATACTTTAGACACCCCCCAGGTACGATATTTAAAGGAATATTTGACTTTTTTTTTTTCACTTTATGCATCATTAAAATGACTGCTCCCGAAAAACGACCGTTTTTAAAACTTCTTTTTGCTTTGATACATGTCCCCTGGTGCAGAACCCGGGTTCCCAAACCCTTTTTAGGACAATAACATGCATAATAGTTGTTATAATTAGCACTTTAGAATTCGAACGTTCGCATCCATTGTATTTAATAGGGTTCTAATGTTCGTACGAACTTTCGGTCCGTTCGCGGGTTCTGGTGCGAACCGAACCCGGGGGTGTTCGGCTCATCACTACCCAAGACAGTGTCCATATAGGAAGTGACTCCTAAAGATTATCAAATGGTGACTTATGTGATATTCCTCCACCACCGAAATAGGTTTGCAGCTCACCTCAGAGCATGGACCCCTGAACCAGTCAGTCAGGTCATGCAAGCATGTTTCCCTTGTGGGACAGATATTCCAAGGTAGATAAACTCAGGAAGGCAATACGATAGGGGGAAATCCACAGGTCACTAGATCAGAGCTCCGGTCCAGGTGTAATCATATGCAAGAGAATATATAGAGATCTAATGCTCTCCGTATGGTACAACATATGTTTATTTTAAAAAAAGAAGAAATGCACTTACATACATAGCACTGTATAAACCCCAGTGCATGGGAATGCCGGCATGTAATAAAACGGGTGTAGCGAGTGTCAGCATGGAAGAGAGGCGCGGGTGACGTCACATCTGCTCACGTATTCCGGTCAATCAACCCATCTGTCAATCAATCAATCAGCCCATCTGTCAATCAATCAGCCCATCTGTCAATCATCTGTCACAGGCCCACCTCCATCGGTACCGCCATTGGCACCGCCACACAGGCTACCAGTACCGCCATCGGTACCAGTACCACCACCAGTACCGCCACCAGGCCCAGCATCTATACTGCCACACAGGCCCGCTACCAGTATCAACACTAGTGCCGCCATCGGTACCACCACCAGTACCACCACCCGTACCACCGTCGGTAGTGCCACCACCACCTGTACCACCACCTGTACCACAGAAAGACAAAAATCTCCTGCGCTCTCGGTGTATCGTCAAAACACGGGTAGTGTGGTTCCGTCTAAAGGCAAAGTCTAAAGTCTTGCAGCCCTCCTCAGAACAATGGGTGTTCATGTGGCTAGAAAAAAGAAAGAAAAAAGGAGGGCGCACCGACCTAGTGTATTACCACTTAGGCGTTTTATTTAAAATATAAAAAAGCAGTAATCTTACTCACAAACGGAGCTTAAATAAAAGCTTATCGGACAAATCAGCTGGAAATTCTTTGGCACTTGCCGACTGGACTCGATGACAGAGAGGGTCGGACAGTACTTCAGACAACTGGATAGCTGACGCGTTTCTGGGGCGCACCCCTTTCCTCAGAGCCTAGATGGTCCATGATAGCTCTCCCCCACAGAACCCTCCGTTATATGTGTGTGCACATGTGCAGAGGCCTCAGCTCAGGTGACCACCAATTAGCAAACCCCGCCTCCCACTCCTAACTGACCCCACCCATGTGGGTGGGCCTTCCACTAGCCCCCCTCCCACACAAATAGAAGGCACCCTAGTGGCTGTTCAAAAATAACTAGGGCGGGGGGGGTTTTGAGGAGAATGGGAGAAAAGAGTGGGTACCATATCACTACTAGTGATAAAAAGCAACTCAAAATCACCGACTCCACTACCTCCAATATATCGAAGATATCATCGATGCCCTCATTTACCAACAAGATCCCGCCCCAGGAAGCATTCGCTCTGATAGTGTGAGTCGGCTTCACGAGCGACACTATCCCTTTAGCATCCCCCCCACAGAATCTGGAAGAAGACGCCAAAAGAAATGCCGTGTATGCAGCAGAGGAGGAGTAAGAAGAGACACCAGCTATTATTGTCCCGATTGTCCCTCCCAACCTGGCCTGTGCATCGGAAATTGCTTAAAAAATTATCATACATCCATTAGTTCCCCTTATTATTAACAGACTGCCATTTCCCTATTTGCCTGCTACCATGTTACTAACTACATTCCATGTTAATTAACTGACCCTGGCCTGTTTACCGACAATGTCTTTGCTTGCCGATTTAAACCACGTTTCTGACCTCCACGTGCACCAACCTCAGCCTGTTTACCGACGATGCCTCTGCCTGCCGATTTAAACCACGTTTCTGACTTCCACGTGTACCGACCTTGGCCTGTTAATCGACCATGTTTTTGCCTGCCACTTGGACTAATCTTTTGGCCATCTACTTTTAGTACACAGGGGTCTCACATATGTGAGGGGCTTCAGAATAGCGTTCTGAGTAGAGAAAACCAGTTTTTCGTTTTCTGTGCTCCAAGAACAGGGTCTGGTTGCCCAGAGGCTTCAAAGCGATTTGGGTGGGAGAAGCCTCTACCCCTGTCCCCCTGGCCCTAAGCTTGATGGTCCTTCCTGCTGCCTGGACCAATAATTTGGCTGTGCTGACCATATTACTGCCTGTAATGACCCATGACATTATGGACCATGTTTCTTCCTGCTGCTTGGACCAATACTTTGGCTGTGTTGACCATATATCTGCCTGCTGCCTCTACTGACTTTGGACAGCATTTCTGCCGGGACACCTCTGCCTGCTACCTGGACCTGTGCTTTGGCTGTGCTCTGGCTGTACTGACAGTATCTCTGCCTGTGCGAACTATGGACAGTATTCCTGCCTGCTGCCTGGATGATTGCTTTTGCTGTCGCTGACCTCATCCCTGCCTGCTGCCTGGACCGATGCTCTCCTCTGTGGACCACTGCACTTCTAAAACCACAGGTAATCTTTTGTTATTTGGTATGTACCTGCTATGTGTTAGATATATGAAGGGCCTTCAAAAATGTGATCGGTAGTCAGAAAATGATATGTGCAATTAATGCTGCTAGAATGCCTGGAGGTGCTACTTGGATGTTGGGCCTCTGTATGTGGCCAGGCTGTGTAAAAGTCTCAAACATGTGGTATCGCCATACTCAGGAGGAGTAGCAGAATGCATTTTGGGGTGTAATTTTTGCTATGTACATATTATGTGTTAGAAATATCTTATAAATTGACAACTTTGTGTAAAAAAAATGCATTTTAATTTTTTCTCCACATTTTCCAAAACCTTCTGGAAAAAAATGAACCGTTCAAAAGACTCATAATGCCTCATAGATTATACGTTGGGGTGTGTGCTTTCCAAAATAGGGTCATTTTGTGGAAAATTCTATTGTTCTGGTGCTCCAGGGCCTTCAAAATTGTAATAGGTGGTTGAGAAAGGATATGTGCGATTTATGCTTGTAGAACGCCTGAAAGTGCTACTTCAATGTTGGGCCTCTGTATATGGCCAGGCTGTGTAAAAGTCTCACACATGTGGTATCGCTATACTCAGGAGGAATAGCAGAATGCATTTTGGGGTGTTATTTTTGCTATGTATATGCTATGCGTTAGAAATATCTTATAAATGGACAACTTTGTGTAAAAAAAATGCATTTTCATTTTTTCTCTACATTTTCCAAAACCTTCTGGAAAAAAATGAACCGTTCAAAAGACTCATAATGCTTCATAGATTATACGTTGGGGTGTGTGCTTTCCAAAATGGGGTCATTTTGTGGAAAATTCTAGTGTCCTGGTGCTCCAGGGCCTTCAAAATTGTAATAGGTGGTTGAGAAAGGATATGTGCGATTTATGCTTGTAGAACGCCTGAAAGTGCTACTTCAATGTTGGGCCTCTGTATATGGCCAGGCTGTGTAAAAGTCTCACAGATGTGGTATCGCTATACTCAGGAGGAGTAGAAGAATGCATTTTGGGGTGTTATTTTTGCTATGTATATGCTATGCGTTAGAAATATCTTATAAATGGACAACTTTGTGTAAAAAAAATGCATTTTCATTTTTTCTCCACATTTTCCAAAACCTTCTGGAAAAAAATGAACCGTTCAAAAGACTCATAATGCTTCATAGATTATACGTTGGGGTGTGTGCTTTCCAAAATGGGGTCATTTTGTGGAAAATTCTATTGTCCTGGTGCTCCAGGGCCTTCAAAATTGTAATAGGTGGTTGAGAAAGGATATGTGCGATTTATGCTTGTAGAACGCCTGAAAGTGCTACTTCAATGTTGGGCCTCTGTATATGGCCAGGCTGTGTAAAAGTCTCACACATGTGGTATCGCTATACTCAGGAGGAGTAGCAGAATGCATTTTGGGGTGTCATTTTTGCTATGTATATGCTATGCGTTAGAAATTTCTTATAAATGGACAACTTTGTGTAAAAAAAATGCATTTTCATTTTTTCTCCACATTTTCCAAAACCTTCTGGAAAAAAATGAACCGTTCAAAAGACTCATAATGCTTCATAGATTATACGTTGGGGTGTGTGCTTTTCAAAATGGGGTCATTTTGTGGAAAATTCCATTGTCCTGGTGCTCCAGGGCCTTCAAAATTGTAATAGGTGGTTGAGAAAGGATATGTGCGATTTATGCTTGTAGAACGCCTGAAAGTGCTACTTCAATGTTGGGCCTCTGTATATGGCCAGGCTGTGTAAAAGTCTCAAACATGTGGTATCGCCATACTCAGGAGGAGTAGCAGAATGCATTTTGGGGTGTAATTTTTGCTATGTACATATTATGTGTTAGAAATATCTTATAAATTGACAACTTTGTGTAAAAAAAATGCATTTTAATTTTTTCTCCACATTTTCCAAAACCTTCTGGAAAAAAATGAACCGTTCAAAAGACTCATAATGCCTCATAGATTATACGTTGGGGTGTGTGCTTTCCAAAATAGGGTCATTTTGTGGAAAATTCTATTGTCCTGGTGCTCCAGGGCCTTCAAAATTGTAATAGGTGGTTGAGAAAGGATATGTGCGATTTATGCTTGTAGAACACCTGAAAGTGCTACTTCAATGTTGGGCCTCTGTATATGGCCAGGCTGTGTAAAAGTCTCACACATGTGGTATCGCTATACTCAGGAGGAATAGCAGAATGCATTTTGGGGTGTTATTTTTGCTATGTATATGCTATGCGTTAGAAATATCTTATAAATGGACAACTTTGTGTAAAAAAAATGCATTTTCATTTTTTCTCTACATTTTCCAAAACCTTCTGGAAAAAAATGAACCGTTCAAAAGACTCATAATGCTTCATAGATTATACGTTGGGGTGTGTGCTTTCCAAAATGGGGTCATTTTGTGGAAAATTCTAGTGTCCTGGTGCTCCAGGGCCTTCAAAATTGTAATAGGTGGTTGAGAAAGGATATGTGCGATTTATGCTTGTAGAACGCCTGAAAGTGCTACTTCAATGTTGGGCCTCTGTATATGGCCAGGCTGTGTAAAAGTCTCACACATGTGGTATCGCTATACTCAGGAGGAGTAGAAGAATGCATTTTGGGGTGTTATTTTTGCTATGTATATGCTATGCGTTAGAAATATCTTATAAATGGACAACTTTGTGTAAAAAAAATGCATTTTCATTTTTTCTCCACATTTTCCAAAACCTTCTGGAAAAAAATGAACCGTTCAAAAGACTCATAATGCTTCATAGATTATACGTTGGGGTGTGTGCTTTCCAAAATGGGGTCATTTTGTGGAAAATTCTATTGTCCTGGTGCTCCAGGGCCTTCAAAATTGTAATAGGTGGTTGAGAAAGGATATGTGCGATTTATGCTTGTAGAACGCCTGAAAGTGCTACTTCAATGTTGGGCCTCTGTATATGGCCAGGCTGTGTAAAAGTCTCACACATGTGGTATCGCTATACTCAGGAGGAGTAGCAGAATGCATTTTGGGGTGTCATTTTTGCTATGTATATGCTATGCGTTAGAAATATCTTATAAATGGACAACTTTGTGTAAAAAAAATGCATTTTAATTTTTTCTCCACATTTTCCAAAACCTTCTGGAAAAAAATGAACCGTTCAAAAGACTCATAATGCTTCATAGATTATACGTTGGGGTGTGTGCTTTCCAAAATGGGGTCATTTTGTGGAAAATTCCATTGTCCTGGTGCTCCAGGGCCTTCAAAATTGTAATAGGTGGTTGAGAAAGGATATGTGCGATTTATGCTTGTAGAACGCCTGAAAGTGCTACTTCAATGTTGGGCCTCTGTATATGGCCAGGCTGTGTAAAAGTCTCACACATGTGGTATCGCTATACTCAGGAGGAGTAGCAGAATGCATTTTGGGGTGTCATTTTTGCTATGTATATGCTATGCGTTAGAAATATCTTATAAATGGACAACTTTGTGTAAAAAAATGCATTTTCATTTTTTCTCCACATTTTCCAAAACCTTCTGGAAAAAAATGAACCATTCAAAAGACTCATAATGCTTCATAGATTATATGTTGGGGTGTGTGCTTTCCAAAATGGGGTCATTTTGTGGAAAATTCCATTGTCCTGGTGCTCCAGGGCCTTCAAAAGTGTAATAGGTGGTTGAGAAAGGATATGTGCGATTTATGGTTGTAGAACGCCTGAAAGTGCTACTTCAATGTTGGGCCTCTGTATGTGGCCAGGCTGTGTAAAAGTCTCACACATGTGGTATCGCTACACTCAGGAGGAGTAGCAGAATGTATTTTGGGGTGTAGTTGCAATTATGCATATGCTGTGTGAGAGAAAAAAACTGTTAATATGACCAGTTTGTGTAAAAAAAAAAAAAAAAGTTACATTTTCCCAAGAATTGTGGGAAAAAAATACAACTTCAAAAAACTCACCACGCCTCTTAGTAAATACCTTGGACTGTCTACTTTCCAAAAAGGTGTAATTTTGGGGTATTTGTACTTTCCTCGCTTGTTAGTGTCTCAAGAAATGAGATATCCCTTCAGTACATCAGGCGTGATCAGATGTGATAAATTTTGAGTGATTGCCACCATAGTTTGTAGACTCTATAACTTTCACAAAGACCAAATAATATACACTAATTTGGGTTCATTTTACCAAAGATATGTAGCAGTATACATTTTGGCACAAATTTATGAAGAAAAATTACTTATTTGCAAAATTTTACAATAGAAACTAAAAAAAAGTGTTTTTTTTTTAAAAAAATTGCTGTTTTTTTGCTTATATCGCAAAAAATAAAAAACCCAGTGGCGATTAAATACCACCAAAAGAAAGCTCTATTTGTGAGAAGAAAATGATAAAAATTTTGTTTGGATACAGTGTAGCATGACTAAGTAATTGTCATTCAAAGTGTGAGAGTACTGAAAGCTGAAAATTGGTCTGGGCGGGAAGGTGCATAAGTGCATGGTATTGAAGTGGTTAAATGTTTGATCCATCACATGAATTCTTTCTTTAATTTTGTCCAGTTCCGTGCTACATTCCATCACTTGCTGGATGAGGCGGAGGGCACTGTCAGCAGAGAAACCTGTACTATCCTTCACCCCAACATTCACATCCCCTAAAAACAAAATAAAAAGGTATTATAACTCTGCAGGCCTACCTCTCTTACCTGAAGCTGTGGTGTCAGATACTGACCTGTTGTGGTGACCAGTTCCACAACGTCATCCACCTCTCCTTCCTGCACTTCTCCTTCCTCCACCTCAACTTCCTCCACATCTTTAGGTTGTTGGTCTTTTGGAGTTTGGGGTTGTTGTGAAGCTGTGGGGTTCCTGTGCTCCCTGGAGTGTCCTCCTCCCAGTCTTCTCTCCCCTATGAGAATCAAACAAAAGGTAGAGTTATCACACAGAAATTCTCTATGTAAAAAAAAAAACAGGCTAAATTGCTTGGAAGTGGGGTACAAGTGTGTGTTTGGGCGGAAGTTAAAGATGAATGCATTATTTCTGACCAAGAATATGTTTAGTATTCACCTTTGTCTGTCATTTTTTAGACATGTAGGCAACACAAAAATTCTCTGATGCACCTGTGTGGGACACCCAAAAAAGGCGGGTCTGGTGGCCCACACTATAGTGCTCCAAAGTACAGATGTGGAAGCAGCTGCTGAGTGTCCACTCCTTTACACAGTTTACAGTTTGCATTTCATTCTCTTTACAAACACATCATCTAGCCTAAAACTTTGTGCCCCAAATTTCCCCAAAAATGGCAGATGTCTGTAAAATAAGCCAAAACAGCGGATAGTGGCCGAACGAAGTGTCTGTAACGTAACGAACGATTACTGTGCCCAACCAAGTTCAAAATATTACATTTTGGAAGGGAGTCCAATAAGAAAAAAAAACAAAACCAGCAACATGTCAGTTTAGAAAAGGATTAATAGCAGAAAAGTGTACATTTTACTTACTTTTTGCGAGCATTCTCTTAATGCTCCTTAACTGCTCTGGCTCCCTCAGTTTGAGGTCTGACCACCTCTTTCTGAGCTGCTCATTTGAGCGTTTCACCCCGAAATTCGTCTTCAGACTCTTCACGACTTTAGTGAGGATTTTGGCCTTCCTTCTATTTGGTTTGCTATACGGCCCATGCTTTGCGTCATAATCAGACTTGAGCAAGATGTCCACCATCTCCGCCATCTCCGCAAAAGACATATTAGATGCCTTGAATCTCCTCCTTGATCGTGACGTTTCCTCGGTCTCCGGGCTTGTCTCCTCCTCGTTAGTTGCGGAATTATCAGACACCTGCTGTAACTCCGCCATATCTGTCTGCGCGCCAAAAGAGAAGGGGCGGGGAAAAGATGTTAGTTAGAACGTCATGGGCGGGCGACGTGTGCAGAGCGACGTGTTCATATTTTGACGCATGCGTGGTGTGTATATAGCAAACACACATGTGACTATAGTACGTTCGGTGTGCGGAGAGAGGAGTTCAAGTGACGGACGTGCGAACGAAGGTATGTGATTTTGAGACTGTGCCAAATTGTTGGCCTATACTGTCTTGAGAATGTTGTAGGATATATATGGTGACTACGATGTTAAGGAGGTTAGACTGTTTGCCTCACATTAGTTATATATTATTTATTTAACTTGCAGATACAATATGAATGTCTTTATTAGCGACAAAGAGTTCCTGGCGGAATTTATTGACCGGGTAAGGGAGCTGCCGGCTCTGTGGGAGACGAAAAACCCCATCCACAAAAAAAGAGGGGTGAGAAAAGCAGCGCTGGAGAAGCTGCTCCCATTTGTGCAGACCAAGGTGCCCAGAGCCACAGCAAAACAAGTGGACACTAAAATTGGGAGCTTGAGAGGCACCTACAGGACTGAACGCTCTAAGGTCCTGGCTTCTCAGAGGTCAGGAGCAGCAGCAGGTGATGTGTATGTCCCGATTTTGTGGTACTACAGCAGGATGTCCTTCCTGGATGACCACATTGAGGCAAGGCCATCACTCTCCACTCTTCCCCCCAGACTTCCCTGCAGCCAACCTGAGCCTTCTCTGGAGCAAGAGGAGGCAGCCATCCTGGATGATCCTGATTTGGCCATCTGGAGCCAGGTATAGTATTAAATGAAATTGCATTGTGATAAAATTAATGTTTGACAAATATGTCAAGATGAGAAACATACAATATTTTGGGTTCCACAAGTGAAATCAAGATCTCGAGACATTAGTCTGCACTTAATTGGGTGCTAAATAGTCAATCTGATGTAGGTGTAAATTAGAAAAAATGATTTCTGGATTTACATTCTAATTGCTTCCATCATGTTTATAAAGTTTGATGCAAAGATTAAACCAACATATTAAACTATGTCCCTTTTTCATACACAGGATGAAATCAGCCAGGAGGAGGGTCTGGAAACTGTCAGGCAGGAGGAGGAAGGGCCCAGTGGCAGCCAGGAGGAGGCAGGGCCCACTGTGAGCCAGGAGGTGGCAGGGCCCAGTGGCAGCCAGGAGGTGGCAGGGCCCAGTGGCAGCCAGGAGGTGGCAGGGCAAAGGAGAAGCACCAGATCCCAGGTGCCTCCCATCCGGCTTCCCAAAAGAGGCAGGAGGGACAGGACCACCAGTGAGGCAGCAATGGCCCTTATTAAAGAGGCCCATGCCACCCTCAAAGAGCCCACATCCCCTGAAGAGGCCATTGCCGGCCTA